>JAOWBW010000046.1:1848918-2395240 GCA_026119855.1 Campanula takesimana
AAACCTCCAAATATATGCTTTTTAGTTACTGTCTTTATTTTTTATAGATGTAGTTATGTATAATCAACTATTTGCTTAGTTTTTATGACCTTTTTTGGAGGTTGTACTTGTAGTAGCAAAGAACCAAACACAAATAGACAAAAAAAAAAAAAAAAAAAAAGATGATCAGCTTATTGTAAAAGCATACATTGTATAAAGTATTTTAAGGTCTATTTATTTATTGGTAATTGAGGTTTAGTTTCTTCTTCAAATGATTAGTGTTCCGCGTAGACAGACCGTGTGAGATAAGATAGCACCTGATTTGATTTGTCTAATTTTATTTTTAAAACAAATACTTTTTTTTTTTTTGAAAGGATTTTTAAAACAAATGCTTAATTTTCCTATCTAAAAAAAGTGAAATGAATAGAGGAATCTACATAGTTTGGAGAAAAGCAATATGCACTATATGATTTTAACCTAAATTTCTATTAACTCCGTCCCAAAACAAATAGCATTTTAGTTATGGTGATTGACCAATTATTTATTTATACGGATCTACAGAGTGAGAAATTTATGACTAGTCTATTTTTATTTTGTGCCAAGAGTACTTCAAATTTTACATTTAACTGTAGAAGGTAAATTCTTCATTAGGGATGTCAACGGGGCGGGTTCAGGACGGGTTTGACATTTCCCAAACCCGCCCCAACCCAAAAGTGTCAAAACTCAGATCCGCCCCACCCCAGATAAGGCAAAATCCAGACCCACCCCGCGGGACCCGTTTATAATAAAACATAAAAAAAAAAAAAAAAAAAGATTATTGTTTCATGATACAACACTAACTTTTTCTTTTATTTTTTCCATTAGTGCATTAAAAAACGTATAATATTGTATAAAAATAAAAAATATGTTTAATCATTATATATAAATAGAAGTATTACATAAATATTATCAATACTTAAAATAAATAAACAAAATATTATATATTCAGCGGGGTAGGTCAAATGAGACGGATTCAATGAAATCCAAAACCCGGGAGGTTTAGAAAAACCCTTTCCAACCCCTTGCTATAAAAAACGGGTCGAATACGAGTTTGGGACGGGTTCAAGATTTTTGCCGTCCTTTATTATTTAGAGGAAGTAATAAATGTGTACTCATCTTAACAAACATAAATGACAAGATTAGGTAGATACAGATCAATTTATCGATCTTCAACCAATAATTAAAACTTACATACTACTATAGCATCCATCATTCCATAAAGTGTAACAACCGGAATTAAAGAAGATTATTTTAATCATATATTTCCTCCATTTAAAATTTAGCATATATTAATGTTCATTAATATTATATTTTCAAAAATTAAAAGAAATATGAATATGATAATAAATTAAATACAACAATAAAAAAGTTCAAGAAATCAAGGGTAACAACAGGAATTAAAGAAGATTATTTTAATCATGGAGTTAGAGAAGTCTTATCATGTCCAATAATGATCAACAATAGAAGAATATTTTGGAAGTATTACCCAGGATCTACAGAATGATGTTGCGTCAACCAACATACCCCATCAATAAATAATATCCACATGAATATTTTGATTTAGCAATTTATTTGTCATCAAATGTGACCAAAACAATAATAATGAAAGAGGACAAGAAGTATATTTGTCACAACATTCAATCATTAAATTAAATGAAATAATTAGGTGTTTACACTGTGTATTATATATAGACCATGACTTGCAATGGGTCCTCATACTTGTCTCATTGGTGGGAGCTGTAAATTTCACATGTTTAGGATTACCAATCTCAACATTGCCATTTAATTTAATTCAATCACCAATTCTAAAATAGATTAGTTTTCACCTCCTAAGATTAATATATAGTATCCAACTTAATACATTTATGGCAGCGTAATTCAATAGAAATATTGATCTACAGGACGAGATTCAACCACCTGCATCAATTGATATAAGAGATGAGATTCAACCACCTGCATCAATCGATATAAGATATACGGTTTGAGTAATATAAAATGAAACTTCAAAAGTTTGACTACAATCTCACAAATATTTACTCCTGCCTCAAAATAAATAGATTTTTCTTATTTACGGGATTTTGAAAAGATTAATCAATAAAACTTAAACAAAATATGCCATGATCTTAATTAGTTTATGTGTTTCTTCATTACTCTAACTAAAGTCCATACATGTGCATAAGCATGACCTAATTTTACCTATAATGATGGATTTAACATCATGAATTAAAACTAACAAGTTTCCCTTAACTAACCTTGTAGCTTTTTTACACAAGCAAACTGCAAGTAACAAAACTCAACTAAGATTGTGTCCTAATAACCATTAAACACTACTCCATCCGTCTCATACTTATCCCTACTTAATTCCATTTTAGGCATCCCATACTTATTGCTACTAGCTCAAAATGTTCACTTTTCTATCTCCTATCAACTGACAACAACTATCCACTAATTATTTTCTCCATCATACACACTCACAATATTTACTTTTTCAACATGTTTTTTTAATCCCCGTGCACTCTCATTTGGTAGCAATAAGTATGGGACGGAGAGAGTATACAATTTTTTAAATTAATTCCACATAACCCGACACACTCATGTCCATGTAACCAATGATTAAATTAAATAACTTGATCTCCAAAATCTTCAAACTCCCTAATTAAGTCTCTGACGGCCCTTTCTCAATTATTCTCTCATAACTCATACCCATAGTTTTACACGTAATTACAATTAATAATATGTTGTCTTATTATTAAAGATCAATTACTGCCAAAAGGGTTTGTGCCCAAACGGCATCTTGAGCAAGTTTAAGTCTCTCCTGCTGGTAGGGATGGCCAAACGGAACCGGAACCGGACCGGAGAAACACGGAACAGGAGCAAACCGGCGAATAAACCGGAACCGCCATTCATCCGGGCCGGTTACGGTTCACATAAGTGGCGAACCGGAACCGGACCGAAAATCCCTTGTTTTTCAATAATTTTAAGGGGACCGGAACCGTACCAGAACCGGATTGTGCCAACCGGAACCGGAACCGGGGTAAGCACGGACCGGTTCAGAGTCACATATATGCCGAACCGGAACTGGACCCGGAACCGGTTTTGGCCATCCATGCCTGGTGGTTAGGATTGGATCAAGTTGTTTAGGATTTAAAAAAAAAAGAAAAAAAAAGTGTAAACTACTCGGTTCTAATAACTAATTAATTCAGGGCGAAAAGTTTATTGAATTTCTTAACGTGGGCCAGACCCTAGAATATACCCCCTCCGTCCCAAAACACCTAGCACTTATTTCCTTTTTGAGTGTCTCATTGGTAAGCCCCCTTTCCTAAAATGTTCAAAATTTTTTTGTTTTTCTATTCTCTCTAACCCACTTGTCATTAGGGATGGCCAAACCGAACCGGAACCGTCAAATCGGACCGGAACCGAAAATCCCGGAACCGCCTTGAACCTTGACGAAAACCGGAACCGTGTGAACCGGAACCGTTTGTAATAACACGGTCTGGTTCCGGTTCATCCCCTCTGAAAACCGTGAACCGTCAGTTCCGAACCGCCATGAACCGCCTAGAACGAACCGGAACCGGAACCGTTATCAAAACCGTCAAAATCGTTAGATTTCTAACGGTTTCATCAGAATTAACCGTTATTAACGGAACATTGACAAGAAAAGTTGAGTTTTGATCGATTTTTTTAGTCAAATTCAGTGAATAAAAATAATAAAATTTTGATGAGTACTCCCTCCGTCTTTTTAGTCTGTTCACTTTTTGCCATTTTGGGTGTCCCATTTGATTGTTCACACTCCCAAAAAAGAATGTTTATATTATTCTTTATTTAATGGGACCCACTTATCATACTCACAACAACTATCCCACTCACAATTCCAACCCCACTCACATATCACATCATACTTTTCATACTCACAACACCCACTCAACTACTAATATAAAATATTTTTCCTTAATACTAGTGCCCGGAGCAAAGTGTGAACAACTTAAAAAGACGGAAGGAGTATATAAAAGAAAAGAGGGATGGATCTCTTTAGTTTTTTAAATATTTTTTCTATACATTTTTGTAAAAAAATCGGTAATAAAATTTTGGGCAACTACCATTTAGTCCCTCAACCAAATGATAATTACCACCTAATCCAAGGCATTTTCAATATTACCACCTAGTCCAAGGGTCATTAAAAGGACACTAATGCCCTTAATAAATAATGAAAAATTACATTAATGCCACTCCATCATTTCACTTTCTCTCCAACCACCATGACCACCCATCTCAACCACCTCCGGCGACCACATCCGGCCACCATTTTCCGGCGACCATCTCCGGCGACCACTTTCCGGCAACCACCTCCGGCGGTCATTTTCCGGTGACCACCTCCAGCCACCGTTTTCCGGCGACCACCTCCGGCGACCATTTTCCGACGGCTATTCTGGCGACCACCTTCGACGACCATTCCGGCGACCATTTTTGCGACCGCCTCCGGCGACCACCTCCGGCCACCCCATTTTCCGTCCACCAACTCCGGCGACCATTTCCCCGCGACTACCTCCGGCCACCATTTCCGGAGACCACCTCCGGCCACCATTTCCCGGTGAACACCTCCGGCCACCATTTTCCGGCGACCACCTCCGACCATCTTTTTCCGGCAACCACCTCCGGCCACCATTTTCCGACAACCACCTCCAGCGACCGATTACGGCGACCATCTCCGGCGACCATTTTTCGGCGACCACCTCCTGTTTTCTGGCGGCCACCTCCGGTGACCACCTCCTGTTTTCTAGCGGCCACCTCCGACGACCATTTTCCGGTGTCCATTTTTTTTTTTGAAAAAAAGAATCATTCTTTATATAAATAAACAACTTCACATTTTGTTACAAGAACAAATTAACAACTCTTAACAACAAATTCACATTTTTCAAATTTTTTTTTTCAAGAACAAATTCACAGTTGTTAAGTACAAATTCACAGTTGTTCAAGAACAAGTTCACAGTTGTTCCAGAACAAGTTTACAGTTATTCCAAGAACAAATTCACAATTTTCAAAAAAAAAAAAAAACTGTTTTTTTCAAGAACAAGTTCACAGTTGTATGTTCACAATTGTAAGTTCGCAATTGTTCCAATAACAAGTTCGCACTTGTTCCAAAAACAAGTTCGCAATTGTAAGTTCGCTATTGTAAGTTCGCACTTGTTCGAACAAGTTCACTGTTGTAAGTTTACAATTGTAAGTTCACAAATGTAAGTTCGCAATTATAAGTTCGCAAATGTAAGTTCGCAATTGTAAGTTCGCTATTGTTTCAATAACAAGTTCGCATTTGTTCTTAAAACAAGTTCGCAATTGTAAGTTCGCACTTGTTCCAAGAACACGTTCGCACTTGTTCGAACAAGTTCACAATTGTAAGTTCACAGTTTTTATAATATACAAGTTTACGGTTGTTCCAATATCAAATTTCAAAAACAAATTCACAATTATTCCAAGAAATAAACGTAAACTTAGGTGCGTTTGGTAACCATTTTTGTTTCTCTTATATAACTAGAAACATAAATCATGTTTCCGCTTCTCTATCATTCCATTCTTATCCAACAAAAACAGAAAAATAATAGTAGCATGTTTGACAACCAATTTCATTCCTATATCTTCAACATTAGTTCTCCCATATTATTTTTTGTTTGGCAAAGAACTTTACCCATCGTCCTTGAATCCATCTTCCTGTTATAATGTTGTTCTTGTTCATCCCAAACAGTAGCTTCTGTCATGGCCACCATAGAACACCAAGAAGCGTTTACTGTATTACTACCTCCATCCCGATCCCGAAATGAATGCGAAAAAAATTCCAGAATTTACTTTATATCATATCTTTAACATTTATTTTGATACAAAAGGAGTATAAAAAAATCAACAGTCTCAAAGCAATAAACAAATCAATTTTCAAATATCAGATCAAGAATCGCTTTCAACTCCCACAGTTATTTCTTACAAAAAGATGCAAATATTTTTAGCCGTGTCATCCATAGCCCGTGTTTTGACGACATTATCTAAGATTTCCGGGTTAATGTTTCTCTCAAATCAACTGATTTAAAAGATACCAGGAATCAATTTGGGTTTAGGGCAGACTTGAAAGTTACCAAAAGAATCAAAATGAGTTTAGGGCTTTAAATATCAAGGAGAAGAATTAAGGATACGAGATCCTATCTTGCATTTCCGGAGGTGCGGGATGGCATGGGGTAGCCAGAGGTGCGGGATGTCGCCGGAGGTGAGAGAGAGAAATGGAGGGAGATAGATCTAGATCTGAAAGAGAGAGAATCAGATCTGTTGAAATCGACTCGCCGGTGACGGAGAAGAAATGGTGCGTCGGTGACGGGAGAAAGGTCGTCGGGGCTAGGGGAGGTGTGGGTTGCCGGGGTTAGGGGAGGGGTGGGGTCGCCGGTTGAAATCGACTCGCCGGAATGTCTTTGCCGTTACCTTTGAAAACCCGCCGGTGACAGAGAAGAAATGGTGCGACGGTGACGGGAGGTAGGTCGCCGGGGTTAGGGGAGGGGTGGGGTCGCCGGGGTAGGGGAGGGGTGGGGTCGCCGGGGTAGGGGAGGGGTGGGGTCGCCGGGGGTAAGGTTAGAGAGAAAGTGCGTGCATGCGTGAGTGTGTGACTGCGTGGGGAGGAGGGGGTAGTGTTTCATTTATAGTAGGGTAGTTTCGGGATTTAATAATTTTAGTGGACTAGGTGGTAAATAAAAAATTAGCTTGGACTAGATGGTAGATGAAAATATTGGGTTGGATGAGGTGGTAATTAGGCTTAGGATGAGGGACTAGACGGTAGTTTTCTCTAAAATGTTATTATAATTGTTTTTTCTGTTAAAAGATTTAAAAAAAAATTAAAAAGGAAACTGTGGACCGGCGGTTCCGAACCGTGAACCGGCGGTTTCGAACTGTGAACCGGCGATTCCGAACCGTAACCGTAACCGGAAGAGAAACAGTTCGGTTACGGTTCAAGCTTTTCCAGAACCGGAACCGTAACCGTGTTTGGTCATCCCTACTTGTCATACTCACACACTTACTTTTGGACCGTACTTGTAAATCCCTCTCAACTTATCATACTCACAACTTTTTTCTCACTCACAATACTTTTAATTATATATAGTCACTCCTTAATTCCCGTGCATCATTAAAACTGTGTAAGGTGTTTTGGGACGGAGAGAGTATGTGATGTGACAGGCCATCAACGGAGTACACATCATCGGGAGAGTGACGTGTCTGATTATGTATTTTTAATTATGATTATCCTATTTTCCCTAAACAAGGAAGGAAGATAGAATGATTGGGAATAAGCAAAATTGTGATGATTGTGTGAGAACTGAGATTAAATTAGGGTTTATATATTTTTCTGTAAAAAATTAATCAATGGAGGTAATAATTAAGGGATGGGATTTGTGCGTGTGTGATGTTGGAGATAGAGTGACGGATGGATATTCCTCTTATTTTGGTACCAATAATTTGTGCCCAATTTCAAAGGGTCTATTTATTTAAATTCACTCCCCTAAGTTATGGGCATCTATTGGGGTAGTGGGACCCATCTTCATGTTCTTATCACACTTTCCTCAAACAGTGACAAACTTTTTAAAAAAAAATGTGAAAATTAGGTGTTAACCTATTTACTTTACTTTTAATTCATGTCAACCTTGGGAAATTATGTGCCCCATTTTAATTTGGTAGTAGAATGATAGTGTTTATATTATATTTAGCAATTAATTTAATAAAGCTTAAATAAAATAATTTGTGCAACTGTTAATGGAGACATGCTTGATTATTGTCGGCAGAAAAAAATATAATTATCACTCAACTTTGACAAACATTTATATGCGACCGTCTCACGGCGTGAGATGGGTCGCCGACCATTTATCCAAAACCCGGTTTACCCACAGCGCGCCACGTGTCCCTCATTAAAAAAAAAATCCTCAATAACTTTAAAATGTTATATTTTGAGATTTTGAAGTCGATTTTTTTTTTTTTTAAAAAATACCGGTGTGTTCGTATCGACGAGACGAATAAAAATGGATAGGTCAGGATATGGTTTAATTAAAAAAAAAACATACAAAACAAGTGAGCTACTCGTCATAATAAAATGTAATACTTTCTTATGAAGAAAGTAACAGTTTGGTCTTAAAAAAGTAACACTTTTATTGTAAGATGTAACAGCAGTTTCGCAAATAATATAAATAATTTTTTTATTAGAAAAAGTAATAATTGAAGTGTAACACAGTGTATATATGATTATAATATGCTATATAGATGAATGTAACAGTTTTATAGAGTAAATGTTACTTTTTTTCTTAAAAAAAAAAAGAGTAAAAATTCATGTATATAAGCGGTTTTTTATTTCAATTGAATGTAAAACCCTAGAAAAGTGTTACATTTGATGGAAAAAAAAGTTACATTCATTTATTATAAAATGTAACATTAGTTTAGTTGTCAATCTTATGTTATCTTTAATCTATTTCATCAAAATTGTGATACATTTTTTAGAAAAAAAAATGTTACATATGAGAAAAAAGTGTTACATTTCTTTACAAAAAGTGCTACTTTTGCTGGCGAGAAAAAAATAGCCGGGAAAAAAAAGTTGGAAAAAAAAAAAATGGCTCGACTTACCTGTAAGCATTCTCACGCCATGAGACGGTCTCACAGGAGACCGCCCCCTCAAATTTTGGTTATTTAATTTTATATATCCACACCAAAAAAAAAATATCATCATCATAGTAAAGGTTTGAAGTGTCCTCATATTGTGGACAAAATCGTTAAAAATATACTAAAGTTAGACACATAATTTTACTGGACTAAACTTTGTTATATTTATTTGATAATTGTCATGAAGAAACCCAAACCCATAAAATCACACTTTCTCGCTTGACTAACCTCCGTTAAATTTGTTGGTGAAAAGAAGAGTGATACAAACAGGTTTTAGGGGTTTAACCAACAAATAGGTGGTATTAAGCATAATGCTCATTTCCTTTTCAGAAAGATAGTTATATTTTGATTTTAGTGCTTAATTTGATTGAAAATTGATAAAAGAAAGTTTATCAATTTTTAATGAAATTTTGAAAATTGTCATGGTATACTAGTTTTAGTGGTGCATCAATAATAAATTGTAAAATTTCATTAAATAAATAAAATTTTATTAAATATATATTTAAAACTTAATTATGTTATTAATTTTAATGAAAATGAGACTATTTTTTTTTTATGTATATAGTATATGATCGCCTGCGTTAGCTTTCAGTAGAAGAAAGCGAAGTACTATGGTTTTACTTGGTACGCGTGACTCCTTAATAAGCTTGTTTAAGATTAGCATATTTTATTTTATTTTTGAAGCAAGATTAGCATATTTTGATGAGTGGAGTTGAAGCTTCTAAATTAAAATCTACTAGAAAGAGAAAATTTTAAGATTAATTTTCTCAATATAAATATATAATCCATTAATTAATATTCATGTGTCTTTTTGAGACAGAGCTATAGGGAGCATAATGTTTAGGAAAAGGGTAGAGAGCGAGGTATATCATAATTGGTAGAAAAGAGAAAAGAAAGATGCTACAGAAAGGAGACTTGACCTAAAGCATTTTCTATATCAAAATATTCCAAAAGCTGAAACGAAGAATCTGAGGAAAGGGAAAACTTTTGACTTGACGAAAGTTTAGATAACAACTTTTGAGAAAAAAAATAAAACAAATTCATTCCCACAACTTTTTATAGTTGAGGTGGTCTCCCATGAGAACAAGGGGATCCGTCTCATGCATGAGACGGGTCGCCCCATGACCCATGGGCCGAACCCGCCACGTGGCAACCCACCATTGGCAGAATTTTTTTTTTTTTTTTTTTTTTTTTTTTGAGTTTTTATATTATTTTTTTTTGGCTTTTCAGTGGTTTAGCAAAAAATAATAGTTACCATCTCTTAAAGTAACATTGTTCATAAGTAAACGTAATACTTGTTTTAAAAAAACAAAAGCTCGTTTTTACCCATTTGAAAAGTAATAACTTATGTATATGAATGTAATAGTAAGTTTATACAAATAAATGTAACATTTTGATTGACGAAATTGTAACAGATTTCTATAGATAATGTAATACTTTTACATGTATCATGATAAATTTGACCCCATTGTAACTTATTGTTTGAAAACAAATAGATATCTATACATATGTATTACAATTATTTACAAATACTATTACATATAAATAACACGTTTGTTACATTTTAGTTATAATAAGTATTACTTTTGAAAAACGAAGAAAACATAGGAATAACACTATTACTTTAAGAGATGGTAACTATTACTTTAAGAGATGGTAACTATTACTTTTCACAAACCGAAAAAAAACCAAAAATAAAAATATAAAAATTTTAAAAAAAGCAAAAAACAAAAAAAAAAAAATATATTTTTTTTTTTGGGCCAATGAGGGGCTGCCACGTGGCAGGGTCCCCCATGGGTCCTGGAGCAGGGTTGTGGGTCGGGTAATGGGTCAAAAAAATGACCCGTCTCACCCATGAGACGGGTTGGAGTGTTCTCACACAAGTTTTTGTCTTTATAGTTGAAAGATTTTTTTTTTTTTTTTTTTTTTAAAACAAAACTTTCGGTTTGTATACCATGAAAAAATTACTTTATAAATGCGATACTTATTTTGAGTCTGAAAAAGAATAAATGTGATAATTAAATAGCTGGATCGAAGAAGCGCAAAAAATAAAAACAATTTTGGTCCAATAGAGTAGGTTTTGGGAAAAAACTAGTTCTTCCATAAGTTATAAAAAGTCATGTTTTTAACCCTTAAACCCTAAACCCTATAAAAACAAGACTTTTTATAACTTATGAAAAACTAGTTCCCCAAAAATTTTCTCGGTTGAATATTGCTTAAATGAGACCTCATGCGCTCAAACCATAGTACCAACAAGCAACACCATAACAATCTTTGGCACAATTTGTGATATTTGAGCAACTAAAACTAAGCATACCCATAAAAAGTTCAGCAAATGTGTTTTTTATTTGTGAACAAACAAAGGTGAATTTTAGATCATAAAAATTGTATTCTTTTTAGTTCAATTTATTAAGGTAATACGGTTTATATGGGTGATTTGTTTCTATATCAACTTAATTTATTTGTTTTTGGCAAATATATGTTGTGCTACTACTGCCTATGCTCGAATTAAAATATGAAAATTACATTTGGATCTGAATTACTAATAAGTGGGTGGAACCAGAATCCCAAAATTGAAACCCATGAGGTGCATGGGTTTTGCCAGTGCTGGAGCGAATGGCTTAGATAATATCGCAGTTCCTTAGTAATATAATCCCTCCGTCCCAAAATGATTTTCATTTGCTATTTTTCATTATCTCAAAAAGTTTTTCCCATTTCTACAATTTGAGCTTAAAAGTGCATAAAAAAAACATAATTAATGAAGCAAGTGTTCATACTCTTAAAAAGTTTGAATAGTCATACATGAAAATGATACGGGGGAGTATATCCAATTAGGCATTATTGTCTAACGAAAAAAACCATAAACTTGTGAGGGAAGTCCAAGTAGGGCAAGAAGCGCTGAACTTAATAACCATACTGAAATCCATTAAGAAAAAAATGTTGAAAATCATTTTGAGCTTAAGGCTTTATTATTATTGTATACTCTCTCTGTCCTAGAATAAATGTCATATTTTTCTTTTTCGTTTGCCCCAAAATGTCGTCTTACTAAAAATAGGGTATGAAGTTTGACGATCTTCCAATACTACCTATTCTAATATGCACAAGCATTGCAATGCCATAGGAGGTGTCACTCTACCCATATGAATAGATTGGGGCAATCAATGAAAACACAACACTAAAACTTAAAAACATTGACTTGTCAACTATGACATTTATTCCGAGAACATTGACTTGTCAACTATGACATTTATTCCGAGATAGAAGGAGTATTACTCAATATGGATCGATCGTGAATTGTTGCTCGCATTCATACCAGTATGATATGATACTCCAATCTACTTCTTGTATGCTGTTACCATATGATATGATGGCTCTGCATCTGCCTCCGCCTCTGCATCTCCTTCCGCCTCTTTTGTTAATTGACAATTATTGATTTTCAACGAACATTGTATATATCCTGATTGCCTTCCTACACTATAAGCAATACATGAGTCTAGTAGAAGTGATCCAAATCCGTGACACCCTAAGAGCCATGAAATTTCAAGCACACTGCAATACAATCTGGACCGTTTATATTATGTGGCTTAGATTGCGCGCGCAGCCTTCCCTTCAATTATTTACTTAATCAAGACGACAATTTGCACAAAAACCCGGCATTTTCTTAGCACGGCAACCAAATTCGCGCGTGCACGTGAAAATGATAACTCTCTTTCACTAGTAAGCTTTTAAGTTACGTGGTTTTCAATATACGCACTGTACTATTTGATGAAACAGAACATGATTCAGCTTCAATCATTTTTAGCAACTGTAGTTCATTTCCTTATACACACACTTACTGAAATTAAGACTCGATAATAATCAGGATTTAAAACTCCATAAAAAATGTCAATGCATCATTCATGAACCCCTAACAATCATATTAGTATAAGCCGCAATTCGTGTATGACTATGAATAATAATCTTTTACCAAAAAATAACTACCATCAATAATGATCCAATTATTAGTAAATAGTATCATACACAGACCGCCTTACCAGCTGCTGTCAAACACAGTAATGCCATATGTATACAGCAACACAAACTCATAGTAGATCAAGGGCTGAGATTTTACTGGGCTACATGTGGGACTCGAATATGATATTCATCCCCACCATTGGCTGTAGCGGAACAAGCAGTCCCTTGTACATGTACTCAATCTATCAGCATAGGGATGGCCTGCAATGAGCTTCAACACCATTCTAGTTATACAATCAATCAACCAACTCTACCTGGACCAGTGTCGAAAACGACATTGTCAAAAATAACAACTGAACAGTTATGATCCTCAAGTACAGTTTGTCTGCGACATGCTAAATTAATCAGTATTAAGATGAGTATATACGCTACGTCAAGTAAGGAAAAAAAAAACAGAAAAATAAATAGTTTTAAGCGAGGAAGAACAACATCTTCGCGATTTCTAGCTAGATATTGATATAATTGGTCTAACTGACAAGTAGCTAGAGCCATTAGACAGTTCTGCAAACAAAGGTTTCATCTTCTTCTCTTTTTCCTTTTTTTTTGGACAACGGGGGAGTAAAAATATTCAGATGTCCTACGATCACTCTCATCATTCCACATCTTTCTAGCCGCTAATGTACATCTGAGAATCTGATGTGATGTAGGACGGGATATTAATTATTTTCTTATCTTTTATTATTTTATTTGTATTTTCGTCATTAATTTTAGTAGGTTAATTTTAGAGGATTCTAGGATAGATTTTGAGTCAATTTACTAGTTTTTAAGTTTACTATATAGGTTAGGAGTAATTCTAGAAGGTTTTAGATTGTTTTTCAAGTTTTATGGGCACTATAAAATAGGCCTAAAGTTGTAATCCGAAAATTAGACTTTATTCAATAAAATTTTGATTGCTTTGCAATTGTTAAGAGTTTTTCTCTTACTCTCTGGTGGATTCCAGATTTTATCTTTTCTAGGGTTTATTGCTGGTAGACTCTTGTGTTTAGCGCTTGCTATTCACGAATACTATCGCTTCCGTGCTGCGTCAGTTGGTATCAGAGCAGGCCTTATCCTGTCTTTTCGTCACTGAGTCATTATGGGGGATCAAAGAGCGACAAAGGCAGATATCGATAGCATAACCACATCTATTGTTGCCTTGACAACGCAGATTGCAGCGTTGGTGGCTGCTAAACAAGGTCAAAACGCTAATGTTAATCAGAACCGTGGTGGTAAGAGAGACAGGATGATTGAACCGGTTTTGTAACGACCCAGATTTGCATAAAGTAAACAAATCCATAAAACATGGAAATACTAACAGTTGTCTTACAAAATCCAACTTAAATAGCCCAACGGCTAGTCTCAACCATCAATTCAACCATAAATGCGGAAGCGAAAATTAAATACTAAGTCTTTAAGCCAGTACAACCACTAGCTAAACAAAATAAACCATAAAGTCTTAATATAACTGACACGGACAGCTTCATCTAGCGATCCGTCTACTTCTTTAAGTCGTTACCTGAAAAAGATTATTAGAGAAAGGGTGAGCGAACAATGCTCAGTAAGTTCATACGGACTTCTCCGATAGCTAAGGAGAAGTGACCGAAAGAACGGACTCAATTGATAAATTTCAAAGATCGGATATCATTTCAAATACTAACTGCATATAACGAATACAGTTAACTACTCAAAGATTGGTGGTCCTATTTCCATTCCGTCAATTCCAAGTTCCAAACACCTTTTCAGGGTGTCACACATTTTCAGGGTGTTAAGTGAATAAGAGACCTTACACCTTTTTAGGGTGCTCCCTTATTTAGAGTTATCATGATAATCTAGAGTCCCACAAGTCTAAGTTACACGTAGTTAACTAGACTTATTTCCATTAGTCCGTTTCCTAAGACCGTTTCCACATTAGTCCTTTTCAGGGACTATACAGCTACACCTGTTGCAATTAGATATAGCATACTTTCCAAAATAGTGTTCCCTAAACGAGAGCACATGCAAATTCAAATGTTCTAAGATTCCCTACGACCAAAACATGTCATAGGTAAGATATACAAAAGACGTTCATCAACGTAGAGTTCAAGCGCTATGGACCATATAGCATTCATGAAAGAATTATAGAGTTCCAATGAATAAAGAATTCAAGATACTTAGGAACGTAATCCCTTACCTTGCTAGCGTTGACTTCTAGCGGGTTCTTTGCGTACAATCTACAATCATGCAAGGATACTACTTTTAGGACATGAACAATATTTATCCCCGTCCCCAAATTCCTTTTCTAACTTTAACCTTTTGAGTTTATTTCTTAAACTCCTTCTTAAGGTTCTTACTTTAGTTTAGGGTTTATTTTACCCTTCATAACTTTCCCAACATATCTTTAGGTTTATGTAAAAGTTTACTTCCAATTCATGTGTCTCAAGTTGACTTTATTTTATGAAATACTATTCACAGCGTTGACTTTACTATTCCCAGCATTGACTTTACTATTCCCAGTTGACTTTCACACATTGAAACACCTTGAACAACACACACAAAACCCTAATTTACAAACCCTAACTTGACACACACATCACACACACACACACACACGGCATACACACACACACTGCACACACACACAAACACACACGGCACAAACACACGACACACACACTGCACACACGCACAAACATACACACACGGACACACACAGACACACCGACAGCGGCCAGCCTCCGTCGCCGCCGCCAGCTGCTGCCGCCGCCGTGGTGGTGGTGGTTCATGCATGAATGTCAATACCATTCCCATCTTTTCCATTAAATAGGTTTTCAACAGTTAACAATAAACCCTAGTTTTACCAATTTAGAGTTAGGGTTCTAATTTCCGTTCCATAATTCCTAGGCGATACCCAACCCAAGAATTAATATTTTATGGATGAGAGAATTACCTTCGAAGGGGGGTTGAATCTTCTTCTTCCTCCTTCTCTCTTTCTCCTCTCTTCTTCCTCTTCCTCTCTCTCGGCTTTCCCTCTCTCTCCGCCTCCTCTCTCTCTTTTTATCTAGGGTTTTTGATTGACTCAAAATAATAGGGAGAGGGTTAAAGAGTTGATTAAATACTTAGGTTTCCCCTTTCCTATTCCAAAAAGGTTTTCCAAATTTGACTAGATTGGGCCCTTCTTTATTAGCCCAACTCATTAATTATTTAATGAGCCCGATCGCAATATTTAATATAAAAGCATAATAATAATAATAATGGGCCAAAAAGGCCTGTTATTACACTCTTCCCTCCTTAAAAGGGTTTGGTCCTCCAAACTAAACGTACCTTAAGCGGCGAATAACTCGGGGGTATGCTTCTCGCATCTCACTCTCGAGCTCCCACGTCGCTTCCCTTTCTGAGTGATTGCTCCATTGAACTTTTACGTAAGGAATCACCCTCTTCCTCAGAGTTTGATCCTTGCGATCCACTATCTTTACCGGTGCTTCGTCATAACTCAGGTCGGCACGCATCCTCAGTTGCTTGTACTCAATTGCATGGCTTGGGTCAGGAATATACTTCCTCAGCATAGATACATGAAATACGTTGTGAACTCCTGCTAAAACAGGCGGTAAAGCTAATTTGTATGCCACGGTCCCAACTCGTTCTAAGATTTCAAATGGTCCCACATATCTCGGACTCAGCTTCCTACGGATTCCGAATCTCATCACTCCCTTGGTTGGCGAAATCTTCAAAAAGACATGGTCGCCCAGTTGGAGCTCTAAATCGCGTATTCGATGATCAGCATACGATTTCTGTCGGCTTTGCGCGGTTACTAACCATTTTCTAATTTGTAGAACCTTGTCGGCAGTCACTTGCACAAGTTCTGGTCCGGTTATCTTTCTCTCACCAACTTCGTCCCAACACGTCGGTGATCTACACCTCCTCCCATACAACGCTTCGTACGGTGCCATACCAATGCTAGCATGAAAACTATTATTATAAGCGAATTCTACTAACGGCAAGTGTTCATCCCAAGTTCCTTGCCAATCCAATGACGTAGCTCTCAACATATCCTCCAGCGTTTGAATAGTTCTTTTTGATTGCCCATCGGTCTGCGGATGGAAGGTTGTACTTATTGTCAACTCGGTACCCAATGCTCCTTGCAGAATCTTCCATAATTTTGATGTAAACCTAGCGTCTCTGTCGGACACAATCGAGACTGGTATTCCATGTAATTTTACAATCTCATCTATGTAGAGTTTTGCCAACTTTTCCAGCGAATCGCTTACCTTTATTGCCAGGAAATGAGCAGATTTGGTGAGTCGGTCAACTATCACCCATATTGCGTTATACCCTTTCAGCGTCCTTGGAAAACCCACTACTAAATCCATCGCGATATACTCCCACTTCCATTCGGGAATAGGCAGTGTCTGAAGCAATCCTGCCGGTCTCTGGTGTTCACTTTTCACTTGCTGGCATACTAAACATCTTGAAACGAACTCAGCTATTTCTCCCTTCATATTGTTCCACCAGAATAATTCCCTTAGATTCCTATACATCTTCGTGTTCCCAGGGTGTACAGAAAATCTCGAACAATGGGCTCTTTTCAAAATTTCCCTCTTGATATCCTCATTATTAGGTACACATACTCTAGACTGATACCTCAGGATTCCATCTTCTCCTACACGAAATTCCTTCGCCTTCCCATTAGCTATACTTTCCAGTACCTTCCTTAATTCTTCGTCTCCTCCTTGATCTTCTTTAATCCTATCCATAAGCATTGGCTGGACGCTCATTTGTGCCAAATACCCCTTAACCTCAACCTCTAGGTTAGTAATCTCCAAACGATCCCAAACATTTTTCTCCTTAGAATTCAATGTGGCTAGCGTCCCACGATTCTTCCTACTCAACGCGTCTGCCACCATATTGGCCTTGCCGGGGTGATATAAGATCGTACAATCATAGTCCTTCAGCAATTCTAACCATCTCCTCTGTCTTATGTTGAGTTCTTTCTGCGTAAAGATATACTTAAGGCTCTTATGGTCCGTGAAAATCTGACATGTAACCCCATACAAGTAATGTCTCCAAATCTTCAGGGCAAATACCACAGCTGCTAATTCTAAGTCATGTGTAGGGTAATTCTTCTCATGGTTTTTTCAATTGCCTGGATGCATAATCTATCACCTTGTCATTTTGCATTAATACGCAACCTAATCCTTTAAGTGAAGCATCACTATAAACCACGAATCCTTCGGTGCCTGATGGTAGTGCAAAAACTGGTGCAGATACCAAACGTCGTTTTAATTCCTCGAAACTTGTTTCACATTCGTCAGACCAAACGAACTTGGCTCCTTTCTGCGTCAACTTGGTTAGTGGTAAGGACAACTTAGAGAATCCTTCCACGAATCTCCTATAATAACCTGCCAGTCCCAAGAAACTCCTTATTTCACTTACTGACGTTGGTCTCTCCCAATTTACAATAGCCTCTATTTTTGTTGGATCCACAGCGATCCCATCTTTCGACACTACATGCCCTAGAAAAGCCACTTCCTCCAACCAAAATTCGCACTTCTTAAATTTGGCATACAACTTTTGTTCCCGTAGGATTTGTAATACTAACCTCAAATGTTCCTCATGTTCCTCATGTTCCTCCTTAGTCTTTGAGTATACCAAAATATCATCGATGAATACAATCACACATGTATCTAAGAACTCTTGAAATATTCTGTTCATTAGTTCCATAAACGCTGCCGGTGCGTTAGTTAATCCGAACGGCATCACTACAAATTCATAATGACCGTATCTAGTTCTAAAAGCTATCTTTGCTATATCTTCCTTCTTTACCCTTAGCTGGTGATAACCAGATCTCAAATCTATCTTGGAGAAGTAACATGCTCCACGAAGCTGATCGAACAAGTCATCGATCCTTGGTAACGGATACTGATTCCTCACCGTCACACGATTCAATTCCCTATAGTCGATGCACAACCTCATCGTCCCATCCTTCTTCTTTACGAATAGAACCGGTGTGCCCCATGGCGAAACACTTGGTCGAATCAATCCTTTGTCCAGCAATTCTTGTAGTTGCTCCTTCAATTCTTTTAGTTTTAGGGGATCCATTCTATACGGTGCCCTCGATATTGGGGTAGTTTCTGGTACCAAATCGATGGAAAACTCAACTTCTCTTTCAGGTGGTACCCCAGGTAAATCTTCTGGAAATACATCCTTGAAGTCCTTGATTATTGAGAGCGATTCTATAGTTACCTCTCTGGCATCAGTGGTACTCACGTACGCTAGAAATCCTCCACATCCCTTTCTTAGCTTCCTACGCGCCTTCATAACCGAAATGATGTTCGATGGAGCCTTAGGTCTCATACCTTTAAAGCAACACTCTTCTCCAGAAGGTAGCTTGAACTTAACCTCTTTTCTAAAGCAATCTATATGAGCATGATAGGCTGCTAACCAATCCATCCCTAAGATCACATCAAACTCATCCATCTTCAAACTAATAAGGTCGACTTCGAATTTTCTACCGTTCAATTCTACAGGGCATCCCTTATATACTGAAGTAATAGAAATCGAGTCTTTAGTCAACGTATCTACTACTAACGAATGCTCTAGTACTTCAGGGACCAATTCCATTTTATTTGCTAAATGAGTGCTTATCACAGAATGAGTAGCACCAGAATCAATCAATGCACGAACATTACGAGAGTAGAGTTGTATCGTACCTGCCACGAGATCATTAGTGGCGTGTGCATCCTTAACTGTCATAGTGAAGACACGTCCATTACCTCCACCTTTTCCCTTATTGTCGTCCTTTACTCCTTTGACCTTGTTGTCCCTCCTTGGTTCCGGGCACTTCCAATGGGGATGTCCCATCTTGTCACAATTGTAGCATTTCTTCTCCTTGTACCAGCACCCCTCAGTCTTATGCCTCCCGTCACATATTTGGCATTTCACCTCTGAGCCTTGCCCTTTGGCATCTTCTCTTTTTCCATCTCTACGGCTTCCTTGACCTTTATTAGGGTACTTGTTAGCCGTACCATCTTTCTCACGATCATCACTCGTCTTGCGCTTGTTATCCTCATTCTTATTCCAGTTTCCTTTGGTAGGTTCATTTTCAGTCGTCTTCTTCCTTTCATCCTTCTTGTTCCGATAATTTTCCGCTTCAGTTTCCACGATCTTAGCTCGGTCCAACACCTGATCATACGTTGGCAACATCAGTGGGGTAATTCTGTAGCGGATTCGGTCACTCAGACCAAGTTCGAACTTCCGGGCCTTTTGCTCATCATTATCGAAGAACGCCGGAGCAAACTCTAGCAATTCTGTGAACTTCTCGCAATACTTGTCCACGGTCATCCTTCCTTGGGTTAGAGTCATGAATTCTGCCACCTTAGCGTTTCGAACGCTCATTGAATAATACTTTGCATAGAAAATGCGCTTGAATCCATCCCAAGTAAGTGCAGCATCACCACGAGCCGTAGTAGCTCTCTTCTCTCCTTCCCACCATTTCAGGGCTTGTCCCTTAAGCATGAATGTGGCGAACACCACCTTCCTTTCTGGAGTACAATCCAGAGTTTCGAAAACTTTCTCCATGTCTTTCACCCAGTCTTCTGGTTTCTCACTCTTAGAGCCTGAAAATGACTCCGGATTCTGTTTCTGAAAGAGTTCTAGCGGATCCCTCATAGGAACTTGTGGGTTCTGGTGTGGTTGAGTTAGTGCCGTCATAACTTGCCCGATGCCGGCCACGGTTTGATTCAAAGTTCTAAACAAGTTCGCCATATCAGGGTCAACTCGTCCCTCGGCGTTAGCGTTTCTTCCGGATCCTCTTCCAGCCATCTGAATAAGATTATTCTTAAGTTAATATCGTAGGGGAGAACGCATTATTTACATAATACATGCATGGCTACTACGTCTAAATACTATCATACACAGGGCCGTCCCCAAAAGATAAAGTTTATACATTAATTCCAGGTTCTAGCCATTTACTAGGCTACATTTATTCATTAGAGGTCAATTCACTGGACCCATTACTATACACAATTGGCCATCAAATCATGCCAATTACTTCTACAGTTAACTACTACTATGAAGTCATTCACAGTTTTGTTTCAGTCATTCTACTAGACCAAAACTATTTCCACTTGGCCGTTTTGCATGAGCCATACTTTCTAATTAAGGTCTTTCCTCGACTTACACTTCTTGTTCTACTAGATCACATTCCATAATTATACATAACGGATAACAAAGGTCAATTACTAATGAATAACTTCAATACTTTTATTAAATGAAACTTCCAAAATCCAATAGTTAAGAAAGAAAAATTCCAACTAAACTTCTAACTATAACTACTTACTAATACTATGAAAGAAATAAAAGAATATCTAACTTCTACTTTTTCTTCAAAGGCTCGCATTTTTCCTTGGTCTTCCCCTAGGTCTTCCACTAGGGACTTTGGGTGCCTTCTTCGAACCTCTTGGCCTCCCTCTAGGCCTACGAACCGGTACTTCCACTATCTCTTCATCATCTTCCACAAGAATTGGGGCAGCTTCATCGCCCTCTACGTTAACCTCCATTTCTTTGACTATTACATGTTCCTCAATTAGCTTTCCTGCCCTCTTTCTACTCTCTTCCATTAAAGTTACTGCCATCTGTGGGTCTACTTCCTTCAATGCAAAGTAGTAGCTTCGCACATCATCACATAATATATCAGCCCACTCTCTAAACCCCATTAGTTCTTCCTTTCTTTCCTTTAATTCCTTGCTAGTGTCTCTTAGTGCTTTTTCTGCAAGCAGCCACTTGTTCAAAGTAATCCTTCCCTTAGATTGTTCTTTCTTCAGAGTCTTATTCAGCTTCCTTATCTGAAGAGAGTACCTCTTAACCACTTTGGTCACGTTCTTGCCTAACGAGTTCATCTTCAAGTTCTTCTCAACTCCGTTCATGACCTACAACCATGACATTACCACAATTAGTGACCATAATCTTAATGATATAAATGATTACCAAAATATCTTTTAAGCACTAACACAATGCATCACTGTATTACTTAAGGTTCATTCATAAGTATTTCTTAGGATCCCTAAATTGATTCCAGATTTTTTCTCAAAATAGAAGGTTCCCAATTTAGAAAGTTTCCCAAAATAGAAAGTTTCCTAAAATAGAAGGTTTCCTAAAATAGAAAGTCCCACTTCAAGCAGTCCTAGTATTCCTAGAATGCTCAATCAAGCCTATTTAATATCAGAGTTTCCTACCCCTTAAGTTCTAAAACCTTAGCTCTGATACCAACTGTAACGACCCAGATTTTCATAAAGTAAACAAATCCATAAAACATGGAAATACTAACAGTTGTCTTACAAAATCCAACTTAAATAGCCCAACAGCTAGTCTCAACCATCAATTCAACCATAAATGCGGAGGCAAAATTAAATACTAAGTCTTCAAGCCAGTACAACCACTAGCTAAACAAAATAAACCATAAAGTCTTAATATAACTGACACGGATAACTTCATCTAGCGATCCGTCTACTTCTTTAAGTCGTTACCTGAAAAAGATTATTAGAGAAAGGGTGAGCGAACAATGCTCAGTAAGTTCATACGGACTTCTCCGATAGCTAAGGAGAAGTGACCGAAAGAACGGACTCAATTGATAATTTCAAAGATCGGATATCATTTCAAATACTAACTGCATATAACGAATACAGTTAACTACTCAAAGATTGGTGGTCCTATTTCCATTCCGTCAATTCCAAGTTCCAAACACCTTTTCAGGGTGTCACACATTTTCAGGGTGTTAAGTGAATAAGAGACCTTACACCTTTTTAGGGTGCTCCTGTTGGTAGTGATGCCCTAGGCACGTTTAATAAACGTTGTAATTGTTATCATTTATTTCATATCAATAAAGAGATGTTTTGATTATTATTGTTGTTCATGTTTACTTATAATAATCTCCGTCCCTAGTACTTGTTAAGCACTAGTATAAAGGCTAAATGATCATGGGATGATCATGTTAGATTTATGGGTACTTGTTTGGAACAAGGTACTGGACATGACCCGCTTTATGAGATTTATGTCATGGTCTATGTCATACATATATCTCATATTAGTTATGTCATTTGAATCCTTAGACATGAAGTTATTATAGTCTTCCACTTGATGAACATTATGTTTGACATATTCAAACGCTACTTTTAACAGAGTAGTTATAAAGGGTATGATTGGCATGATCGGATTCACGTAGGGAAGAATAATAAGCTAAATGGATTTGTCCCTCCTCGGAGAGATGTCAAGCTTGGGCCTCTCGTAGGAATGATGTTGATGAAATGTTCGGCCGGACTCAAATGAATTGATTGGATCAATGTCATTTGGATTATCAACATATTCGGAATCGAGAAAGTATTGAACAAAACAAGTTGACCCTTTGACCATGACTTGTGTTCAATGATATCGTGGACAAAAGGATTATGACATATTCTAAGAGGAATGCGAACTTGTATCTAGTTATGCTATTTGGGTAGGTATGACGGTTTGCTAGAACCTAATCATATCTTATGGGATCATGTTTGAGCCCATTGCCAACTTAGTATAATCCTAGAGGGTCACACACAATAGAACGAATCTTTAAAAGGGACTACATTGGAATTTTGGAAATTCTGGACTTTCTGAGAAGTGGGCGACCGCACATAATGGACTGGGCGGCCGCACACTTAGCTCAGAAATGTACCAGTTTTGTTTCAGAATGTTGTGCGACCGCACAGAGGTTTTTTGGGCGGCCGCACAGCACTGTCGGGTGGCAGATTCCTAATTTGATTAGGAAACAAATTTTGGACGGATTTTGACACAAGTTTCCTATTTGGAATAGGTCATACTTGTGTATAAAAGACAAAAATTCGGCCAGCACTCAATACGATTGATTTTGTGAGTCTCAAAGAGTTTGAGAGAGGGTTTATTTTGTTCCAAGACATTCTTGGTTGAAGAACAAAATAAAACACAAAATAAATTCCATATAGTTCTTTTGATTGTGAAAAAGTGTTTCACAATTTGGTCTAGCAACCAAGATCAAAGAAGCTCCTTTGATATTCGTTCGAAGTGTGGATACCGCTAGAGGGTGAATTTTATCATCTTACAAAGTTCGTGATTTGTTCGTGATAAAGCTTCAAGATCTCCACCAAGACCAAAGAGAAAATTAATAGCCATCAAAGGTTAGTCATTCCTATATTCATTATGTTGTATTTGATTTAATCATATGAACGGATCCATGGCTTTGGGTTTCTAAATTTTAAATGCTAAATTCCGCTGCGCATGTTACTACGAAACCAACAGTGGTATCAGAGCCCCGTTCATGTTGATTATTTCAATACCTAGATCATGTTATGTGTATATAAATTGTTTATGTGCCTTGCATGATATGAATATTGGAATATGTGATGTTTATGTGTTATGTGATTTTATGTGGTTTATTGTTTTGCAACTTTAATCGCACGATTCAATCGCAATAAATAAATTATGGTGGATTCAGAATTGTTGATTATTAATTTTTGATTGGATCAAAGTTTTAATAATCGGGGAAAAACAATTTTGAGACAAAATTTTCGAACTTAAAATTCTGCACATTCTGATTGAACCGGGCGACCGCACGGAAGAGACTGGGCGACCGCACGGTTTTTGGGCGGCCGCACAAGTTTTTTTTGGGCGGCCGCACGCCAAGATCAGAATGTCTGATTTTGCTCAAAAATCAGAATTTGGAATTTTCGAGAGGTTCAACGAAACCAGTAACAGAACCAATCCAGACCTGCTGATCTGGAATGGGTTTTGGGTAGTTGGTTTGCGTGTGGATCTTGGGGTTTGATTTTCCTATTTGTTTCAGTCTTGTGATTCTAAGATTGGTTCAAGGTTTGGATGGCTAATCTGCGTTCATCGAGATTGTGTTTCCCAAACTTGATCGCAATCAAAGTTTCAAAGATGAAACGAAGTTAGAATTATGAAGAGTTCATAATTGCTAAAATTGAGAAACAAAGTTCTTGATTCAAAGTTTGGAGATCCATGTGGAATTGTGAATGCAATTGGCCTACGTTCATCGAGACCATCTATTGCTTAGTTTCGGCCACATGGACTACTTTCTTAGTTTCTTGAATTAGTGCGGGATTGTGGTTGCCTAATGGCTTAGTTCGACCGCACTTCTTGTTGTCTTAATTTGGAGATAATGACCAAAGTTGAAATAGTTTCATCTCATAATTATAGAGAAACTAACGACACATAAATATCATGCTTAAATTAATGGAGATTAATTTAGTGGCTAAACTTGATGTGTAACATGTTTATATTATGTGCTCATAAATGTGTTATATGCTATATGTGATGAACCTTCAAAGAAAGTTTTAAGTCCTTTTGCCATACCATGATTAAAACACTTGTTTATACATGAGTAATTTTATGTGGGCTCGCCAAAGCGAGGTGCATTGATTTTATTCATGTTTGAGCAAGATGAGTGAATAAGAGTTTCCTATGCGTTTAAAATGGTTGGACTTAATTAAGCGTCAAAACAGTTTTGGGCTTAAGGCAAAGATGAGATTTAACATGCTTTTTGAAATTGGATTTCTTAAAGAATCTCATGAAAATAACTGAGAGTCATATGAGATATGATTGACAAGAGTTGTCTACCTAATTGATTTAATTTTGAGCGGTGCGCCAAAGCGTACTCAAAATTAGATTAAAGCGGGATCTCAACCCATTTATATTATACTATACATTGGATGTATAAAGAAGGTTGTATAATTTAGTGGGAGTATTTTGTTTGAAAAATACATTATTTATCTCTTTAATGAAAACCGGTACTTATTAAATTTTGGAAATTTTTGCATATTTGTAGATAATGACAAATAACACTCAATCAATGTCGTTGCTATCGATCCTTGAGAAGGATAAGCTCGAAGAGAATGGTACAAACTTTATGGATTGGATCCGTAGCATAAGAATCGTTCTTAGACAAGAAGATAAGTTGTACATTCTCGATGGGCCTCTCCCTGCTGAACCACCGCCTACTGCCCCTAGGGTAGAAAGAGACAATTACAAGAAACATCGTAATGATTCTAGAGATGTAAGTTGTCTCATGCTTGCTGCTATGTGTTCAAAACTCTAACAAAGTTTGGAACATTTGGAAGCCTATGAGATAGGCGTGGAGTTGAGAACCATGTTTTAAGAGCAAGCTAGGCAAGAGAGGTACAAGACCATTGTTGCATTCACTACTAGCAAAATGAATGAAGGGCAACAAGTGAGTCCTCACTTTCTTAAAATGAAAGGTTATGTAGAGCACCTTGAGAAACTTGGCTATCCAATCCCATTGGAGCTAGCCACGGATCTCATTCTTAATTCATTGCCTAAAAGTTATAATCAGTTTGTAATGAATTATAACATGCATGGAATGGATAAGAATCTCTCTGAGTTGCATGGGATGCTCAAAACTGCAGAGATGAAAATTGTGGAGAAAGGTTCTCCCGTGCTCTTGGTTCATGATGGGAAGAAGCCTGGTGCCAAAGGCAAGAGTAAGGCAAAAGTTGTCAAACCCAAGATAAGCAAGGCAAAGGTTGCCAAGGCTTCTGAGGCAAAACCCGATACACAAAAGGATGCAATTTGTTTCCATTGTCAAGAAATTGGTCATTGGAAACGTAATTGCAAGGCTTTCTTGGAAGAGCAAAAGAAGAAGAAGAGCAGCAAGGCTGCGTCGACTTCAGGTATCTATATGATAGATATTCTCCTTTCTACCACTGATTCTTGGGTATTGGATACCGGATGTGGTTCTCACATTTGTCTAAATGTGCAGGGACTAAAGAATAGGAGACTGCTTAAAGAAGGTGAAGTAGATCTACGCGTGGGGAATGGAGCAAGAGTTGCTGCATTAGCCGTAGGTGTCGCGCCCCGACCCGTGGTCCTACTTGGCCCCACGTCTGGGACACGCACGGAAGACGTCATAAAACATTTTTAAGAAAATTTTTCGAAATATACTTTCATAAAAAGATCTTACATAACCAAACAACATTTACTAAACGTGACTACTAGTCACAAAACAACTTTCACAAACAAGTTCTAAGCCACTTGGCTACACACTTCACTTACTTACTTATTTACAACACGAACATCTACCAAAAGAGTTGATACAAACCAAGTCACGGGTACACTACCCAAAAAGGTATTACATTTACATAATGTATCCTTTACTTACACAAACTTTCCCAAAATATCTTACCCAAAGATCTCCTCGACGTCCTCCCTGTGTGTGTGAACTATCCCCTGGGCTCCTTCTTATCTAAAACAGTAAACAAATAAGGGTGAGAATAAATCTCAGTAAGTTACTAAAATGCAACTACATTACATGCTAATATGAAGATCATGAAGAAACAATATTAACAATTAAGCGTATAACACATAGCACATAATATGAGAGGCTCCCTATCGCCAACCGTCCCATACCGGTTGGAAATAACGACCAACTCATCATGCAACACATAAAGCGGAAATGAACACTCATACGTGGATACTGAGCCAAGGTTCCCAAACCAAACAATAGCCATCTGAGAGGCATCAACTGAGCAGCATCGAAGAGCTGAAACGGGTTCCGGAACCAAACAACAACAACAACAACGGGGGGAAATGACACAAAGTCATAACCCAAAGTGCCCAACCTTTGGCCTAAGGAAGGGGTTTAAAAAGGGGGAAACCAATGATAGGAGCCTTATAATGTACTTGGCTCGGAGACCATTATAATCCCTATCACTGCCCAACACACACAAAAGTACCAGCTGGACTTTAAACACAACCGAAGCAAAGAAAACTTGCTTAAACAACAAACGGGGTATGATTCCAAAGTAGGGAACCACACAAACTCATCATAGAGAAGTAAACACGTTTTCATAATAGTATGCACCATATTGACATTAAGTCATCACACAATCCATCCACACAATCACATGAATTCACACTTGATCACAAAAGACCAACTCTACCATAATGAACCATGGATACTCATTTTGGTACTAATCACCTACTGGATTCACGTGCTATAAAAATCAAAACCCCACTCAATACCAACCATCGTGTAGTACTCGAGAAGATCTTTCCAACGATAGTTTACACGACTAAAACGGAGTCCGGATGAAGAAGTTATGACCTCCGGAAGATTTTACGTAAAAATACACAAGTTCAGACTTTGGGCCCTTACACGACTCGTGTAACACTACACGACTCGTGTAAGAACTTTTACACAAGTCGTGTAGCAGTACACGACTCGTGTAGAAAAACACCCCTTCAGAATCTCCCCTTACACGACTCGTGTACCCCTACACGAGTCGTGTAATCAGCCCAGAATTCACATTTTGGCTGGAAACAAAATACTCCCTTCATCTCACCAACCCAAAATACCAACATTTGCAACCCTCATACAATTTCAACCCTCACAACAGCTACAAACTCAACCCAAGCACAATACTAACACCAATTCCTATAACTTTCCCACTAATAACAAGCTATGTACAAGTTCTTACTACTCCCTCTGTCCCAAATTTACAAGTATATTAAAAGTATACCAAAACATCATTTTATAACATATAAAGCATATAAACATGTTTATGACCATTTTAACATTTAAAGGGGGAATAGTAACTTACCTATTTTCTGGAAAAGATGTCAAGAAAAATAAGATGGATCGGTAGATATGATCTAATCAACACCCTGAACATTTATATATTTTTAGATTTGGAAATGGAGTAGTAAATTAAAATAGGAAAAATTAACAAGAACAAGAACATTACCTATTCTTTTTCTTCAACAATGGCACTCTCTGGAAATGATTAGGAAAGAAATGGTGGTGTGCTAAACTAAGGGGAGGGAGGGAGATGAGGTAAAGATAAGATTTACTTACTTCTTCATATAAATCACTCAAGTTTCATGTTAAGCAATTAAGACCCTAAAGTTTACTTCTACAAGGGACCCTAATATTTCCACTTCTATCACTTCACTCCCTAATTAAACTTTACTATTAACACCTAACTAACACAAATAATCAAATAAGATGTGCAAATTCATATAAGATGAAGCAACACATAAAATGCACACCTAATTTTAAATAAAAATTACCAAAAATATAAAATAAATATAAAAATAAATAAACGGATTTCGGGTCGTTACACTCACTCCCCCTTAAAGAAAATTCGACCCGAATTTTTGGATTGCTTACCTCAACCCTCAAACAACCAAGGGTACTTCCTCTCGATCTCCTCCCGAAGCTCCCAAGTCGACTCT
This sequence comes from Campanula takesimana, assembly GCA_026119855.1. Taxonomy (NCBI): domain Eukaryota; kingdom Viridiplantae; phylum Streptophyta; class Magnoliopsida; order Asterales; family Campanulaceae; genus Campanula; species Campanula takesimana. The sequence goes on from JAOWBW010000046.1 coordinate 1,877,848, forward strand.
TCCACGTTATGATTTCTCCACACAACTCGAACAAGGGGAATACTCTTAGTTCGCAACTCTTGAACTTTTGAATCAATAACTTGGACCGGGTGCTCCTCGTAAGACATACTCGGTTCAATATCCTCGGGAACCTCGGACAAGACATGAGAAGGATCATACACATACTTCCTAAGCATCGAGACATGAAAAACATTATGGATTTTGTCAAGAGAATGAGGTAACGCAAGACGATACGCCCTATCACCAACTCTACTCAAAATCTCGAATGGGCCAATGTACCTCGGTGCCAGCTTGCCTTTCTTCCCGTACCTTCGAATTCCCACTTTAGGTGAAACCTTTAAAAATACAAAGTCACCCGAATGAAACTCAAGATCTCGCCTCCGATGATCGGCATAGCTTTTCTGTCTACTCTGAGCCGTACTCAAACGATCCCGAATAAGTTTAACTTCCTCAACTGACTTGTTCACCATATCAATACCCCAAATTTTTGCTTCTCCCACTTCATCCCAACAAATTGGAGACCGACATTTCCTCCCATACAAAGCTTCATACGGGGCCATCCCAATACTTGACTGAAAACTGTTGTTATAGGCAAATTCTACGAGAGGTAAATGAGAATCCCAAGAATCTGAAAAATCAACTGAGCAAGCTCGCAACATATCCTCGAGAATCTGAATAGTTCTCTCTGACTGCCCATCTGTCTGGGGATGAAAAGCTGTACTAAACTTCAACTCTGAACCCAAAGCTTTTGAAATGCTTGCCAAAACCGAGATGTAAATCTAGGGTCACGGTCAGACACAATACTCACCGGGACACCATGCAATCTCACAATCTCATTTATATATAAGGTTGCAAGCCTTTCCATCGAGTAACTAATCTCAATAGGTAGAAAATGAGAAGACTTGGTCAATCTATCCACGATCACCCAAACGGCGTCAAACCTTCTTCGAGTGCGAGGTAATCCCGTCACGAAATCCATAGTAACATGTTCCCACTTCCATTCCGGAATTTCTAACGGTTGAAGTAACCCCGCAGGCCTTTGATGTTCAGCTTTCACTTGTTGACATGTCAAACATTTAGATACATAATCCGCTATCTCTCTCTTCATATTATTCCACCAAAAGTGTTGCTTCAAATTCTGATACATTTTTGTGCTCCCGGGATGAATAGTATACCTCGACTTGTGGCCCTCATCAAGAACTTGGCGTTTAATCTCATCCACGCAAGGCACACATAACCGACCTCTGAAAGTTAACACTCCTTCGGAATTAAGAGAGAAATCCTCAAATTTACCATCTTCGATTTTATCCGCTATTTTCACCAACTCCGGATCATCCTTCTGAGCTTTCTTTATTTGTTGAATCAAAACTGGTAATACTTGAATACTCGCAAAAATAGCCCCATGCTTTGACTCACAAGGCTCCCAATCTCGAGCATCCTCTAACATCTTCCATTCACGCACCATCAATGAAGCCATAAAAGATTTCCGGCTAATGGCATCAGCTACCACATTTGCTTTACCCGGATGATACGATATAGTGCAATCATAATCCTTCAATAGCTCCATCCATCTTCTTTGCCTGTTATTCAACTCTTTTTGGGAGAAAAGGTACTTCAAACTTTGATGATCGGTAAATATCTCAAATTTGGCTCCGTACAGATAGTGTTTCCACTTGTGCAACGCAAAAACAATCGCAGCTAACTCCATGTCATGGGTAGGATAATTCTGCTCACTCGGAGTCAACTTTCTTGAAGCATACGCAATCACTCTTCCATTTTGCATTAACACACACCCGAGGCCTTCTTTAGAAGCATCGCTATAAATTACCAAATCATCATTGCCATTAGGAAGCGCAAGGATAGGAGCTGTAGTCAACCTCTTCTTCAACTTTTCAAAGCTAACTTGACACTTGCCATCCCACACATACGGTACATTCTTTCGAGTCAACTGAGTCAACGGAGTAGCAATTTTAGAAAACCCCTCGATAAATCTTCTATAATACCCGGCTAGACCCAAGAAACTTCGAATCTCCGTAACTGATTCAGGCCTCTTCCAATTCACAATAGCTTCAATCTTGGAAGGATCTACGGATATTCCTCTATTGGAAACCACGTGCCCCAGAAAAGACACTTCTTCGAGCCAAAAAGCACACTTACTGAATTTCGCAAACAGTTGCTTCTCACGGAGAACAGATAGAACCATTCGCAAGTGTTGCTCGTGCTCCTCCTTAGACTTGGAATACACAAGAATATCGTCAATAAATACAACCACGAAGGTGTCAAGATAAGGCTTGAAAACCCGATTCATCATATCCATGAAAACAGCCGGAGCATTAGTCAACCCGAAAGGCATAACAAGAAACTCGTAATGACCATACCTACTACGGAAAGCAGTCTTAGAAATATCCTCAGAACGGATCTTTAACTGATGGTACCCACTCCTCAAGTCAAGCTTCGAAAAGACGACTGACCCTTGGAGTTGATCAAACAAGTCATCAATGAGAGGTAGAGGATATTTATTCTTTACAGTTACCTGATTCAGCTTCCTGTAGTCGATGCACAGTCTCAAAGACCCATCTTTCTTCTTAACAAACAGTACAGGAGCTCCCCACGGTGATACACTAGGACGGATAAATCCCCGATCAAGTAACTCTTGCAATTGCACCTTCAATTCTTTTAGTTCAGCTGGAGCCATTCTATAAGGTGCTTCAGATATAGGGGTAGTACCTGGAATCAAGTCAATACCAAACTCGATCTCTCTATCGGGAGGCATAGAATATTCAGAAGAAAACACATCAGGGAACTCTTTAACCACATTCACATCTTCTACTTTAGGAGACTTTTTAGTAGTATCCAAAACACAAGCCAAATATCCCACACAACCACGGTGCAATAGCCTCCTAGCTTTCACATAAGAAATCATACGAATTCCCGAACCCAAAGAAGTTGCCTCAAAAGTAAACACAGGCACACTAGGGATAGAAAACGTAACCACTTTCTTAAAACAATCAACAGAGGCATGATATTTACTTAACCAATCCATACCCAAAATAACATCAAAGTCTTGCAATGGCAAAATAACTAGATCAGCAAGTAAAACATGCTCACTAATATGCACATCACAATCACGCAACACCTTGTCAGCTATCAAACAATTTCCCATAGGAGTCGACACTTCTAGCACATAAGGCAAAGACTCAAAGGAAGAATGCAATCGAGATGCAAAAGACACAGAAACATATGAATGCGATGAGCCGGGGTCTATAAGTGCACGTGCCCTCAAACTGGACATAGAAATTATACCTCCAATTACGGTGGAAGCATCCGAAGCTTGTTGTTGATTGATTGCAAACACACGACCTTGAACCTTTGGTTTTCCTGAGGCATCCCTTTTCTGACCCTGAGACGATCCAACACCACTCCCCGATGGTTGACTCCCCAATCTCGGGCAATTTCTTTGAAAATGGCCAAGTTGTCCACAATTCAAACACTTTCCTTGTTTCTTCCAACACCGCTCCTCACTGTGCCCTTCCCTCTGACAATAATTACAAACCCTCTTGCCTTGACCCCCGGAGAAATTGCTTTGATTTCTAACACTCGGTTGCCCTTGTGGTTGTCCTCTAAATGGGGTTGAAGTCCCTTGTCCTCCACGATTATCATTCCTTTGCGGTTGTGGTCTACCTTGCCTTCCAGCACTTGTTAATTCCACCTTTCTCTTGTGTTCTTCAATGTCGTGCTCCACTTGATAAGCTCGATCAACTGCATCTTGAAACTCTTGTAACTTGTGGGACACCAATTGAGTTCGAATCACTGTTTTTAGCCCTTTCACAAACCTTGTTGCTTTCCTCTCCTCCGTTGCAATTAAATGAGTACAATACCTCGATAGCTCCGTGAACTTGGCTGCATACTGAGCCACCGACATTGTATTCTGTTCCAAGCTAAGAAATTCCACTTCCTTCCGGTCTTGATCCACCCTTGGAATAAAATGTTCCTTGAACTTCCTCAGAAAATTTGCCCAAGTATATGGTACATGAGCTTCATCCCAACTAGCCTTCAGTGTTCTCCACCAGTACTCCGCAGCTCCACTCAACTTGTAGGTAGCAAATCTAACTCGATCTTCCTCAGAACATACTAAAACATCAAATATCTTTTCCATGGATTCAATCCATCTCTCAACTTTGGTCACATCTGGTTCACCATCATAGCCAGTTGGTTTCATCTTCAAAAACTGTTCTAGACCATACCTCGGAGGTGCATGCTCTCCTCCTTGTCTCTGATCATGGATGGTTTTCATTGCAGCCTCGAACATCCCTTGGAACATAGCTCGAGCTTCTTCCCTTACATTACCCTGGCCTGCGGTACCAGACTGTTCACCCTCATGTTCCGGCATTTTTACTGAGTACCTGCATAAAACACTCAACGTTACTCACTCCATACTCAACTACCCTCCTAGGTTACTTAGTCATTCTAGACCATCTACAACCTAGCTCTGATACCAACTGTCGCGCCCCGACCCGTGGTCCTACTTGGCCCCACGTCTGGGACACGCACGGAAGACGTCATAAAACATTTTTAAGAAAATTTTTCGAAATATACTTTCATAAAAGATCTTACATAACCAAACAACATTTACTAAACGTGACTACTAGTCACAAAACAACTTTCACAAACAAGTTCTAAGCCACTTGGCTACACACTTCACTTACTTACTTATTTACAACACGAACATCTACCAAAAGAGTTGATACAAACCAAGTCACGGGTACACTACCCAAAAAGGTATTACATTTACATAATGTATCCTTTACTTACACAAACTTTCCCAAAATATCTTACCCAAAGATCTCCTCGACGTCCTCCCTGTGTGTGTGAACTATCCCCTGGGCTCCTTCTTATCTAAAACAGTAAACAAATAAGGGTGAGAATAAATCTCAGTAAGTTACTAAAATGCAACTACATTACATGCTAATATGAAGATCATGAAGAAACAATATTAACAATTAAGCGTATAACACATAGCACATAATATGAGAGGCTCCCTATCGCCAACCGTCCCATACCGGTTGGAAATAACGACCAACTCATCATGCAACACATAAAGCGGAAATGAACACTCATACGTGGATACTGAGCCAAGGTTCCCAAACCAAACAATAGCCATCTGAGAGGCATCAACTGAGCAGCATCGAAGAGCTGAAACGGGTTCCGGAACCAAACAACAACAACAACAACGGGGGGAAATGACACAAAGTCATAACCCAAAGTGCCCAACCTTTGGCCTAAGGAAGGGGTTTAAAAAGGGGAAACCAATGATAGGAGCCTTATAATGTACTTGGCTCGGAGACCATTATAATCCCTATCACTGCCCAACACACACAAAAGTACCAGCTGGACTTTAAACACAACCGAAGCAAAGAAAACTTGCTTAAACAACAAACGGGGTATGATTCCAAAGTAGGGAACCACACAAACTCATCATAGAGAAGTAAACACGTTTTCATAATAGTATGCACCATATTGACATTAAGTCATCACACAATCCATCCACACAATCACATGAATTCACACTTGATCACAAAAGACCAACTCTACCATAATGAACCATGGATACTCATTTTGGTACTAATCACCTACTGGATTCACGTGCTATAAAAATCAAAACCCCACTCAATAACCAACCCATCGTGTAGTACTCGAGAAGAGCTTTCCAACGATAGTTTACACGACTAAAACGGAGTCCGGATGAAGAAGTTATGACCTCCGGAAGATTTTACGTAAAAATACACAAGTTCAGACTTTGGGCCCTTACACGACTCGTGTAACACTACACGACTCGTGTAAGAACTTTTACACAAGTCGTGTAGCAGTACACGACTCGTGTAGAAAAACACCCCTTCAGAATCTCCCCTTACACGACTCGTGTACCCCTACACGAGTCGTGTAATCAGCCCAGAATTCACATTTTGGCTGGAAACAAAATACTCCCTTCATCTCACCAACCCAAAATACCAACATTTGCAACCCTCATACAATTTCAACCCTCACAACAGCTACAAACTCAACCCAAGCACAATACTAACACCAATTCCTATAACTTTCCCACTAATAACAAGCTATATACAAGTTCTTACTACTCCCTCTGTCCCAAATTTACAAGTATATTAAAAGTATACCAAAACATCATTTTATAACATATAAAGCATATAAACATGTTTATGACCATTTTAACATTTAAAGGGGGAATAGTAACTTACCTATTTTCCGGAAAAGATGTCAAGAAAAATAAGATGGATCGGTAGATATGATCTAATCAACACCCTGAACATTTATATATTTTTAGATTTGGAAATGGAGTAGTAAATTAAAATAGGAAAAATTAACAAGAACAAGAACATTACCTATTCTTTTTCTTCAACAATGGCACTCTCTGGAAATGATTAGGAAAGAAATGGTGGTGTGCTAAACTAAGGGGAGGGAGGGAGATGAGGTAAAGATAAGATTTACTTACTTCTTCATATAAATCACTCAAGTTTCATGTTAAGCAATTAAGACCCTAAAGTTTACTTCTACAAGGGACCCTAATATTTCCACTTCTATCACTTCACTCCCTAATTAAACTTTACTATTAACACCTAACTAACACAAATAATCAAATAAGATGTGCAAATTCATATAAGATGAAGCAACACATAAAATGCACACCTAATTTTAAATAAAAATTACCAAAAATATAAAATAAATATAAAAATAAATAAACGGATTTCGGGGTCGTTACAGTAGGGACTTATGAAGTCACTTTACCTTCCGGATTAATTCTTGTTTTAAACAATTGTTATTATGTTCCGGATTTAAGCAGAAATATTATTTCAATTTCTTGTTTGGATAATGAAGGTTTTAAGTTTCTTATTGAGAATAAGAAATTTTCTATTTATTTAAATGATGTGCTTTATGGTATTGCTAATTCATTTAATGGCCTTTACATCTTGGATGTCAAGAATGAAAATAATGTCTATCATGTGAATAAGAAATCTAAACCTAATGATGTAAATCATACTTATTTGTGGCATTGCCGTCTTGGTCATATTAATGAGAAGCGTATCTCAAAACTCCATGGGGATTGACTTTTGGGTTCATGTGACTTAGAGTCATATGATACTTGTGAGTCGTGTCTTCTTGGAAAAATGACTAAGACACCTTTTACCAAGTTGGGTGAAAGGGCAAGCGACTTATTGGGGTTGATACATTCCGATGTATGCGGACCATTAAGTAGCAATGCTAGGGGAGGATTTCAATACTTCATAACCTTCACTGATGATTATAGTAGATTTGGGTATGTTTACCTAATGAAACATAAAAGTGAAGCATTTGAGATATTTAGAATATTTCAAATGAAGTAGAAAAACAACTTGGCAAAAGTATAAAGGCACTTCGATCAGATCGTGGTGGCGAATACTTGAGTCAAGAATTTGATGATCATCTAAAGAATTGTGGAATAGTTTCACAATTGACTCCACCTGGAACACCACAATGGAATGGTGTGTCCGAGAGGAGGAATCGGACTTTGTTAGACATGGTTCGATCAATGATGAGTCAAGTTGATCTTCCAATATCCTTTTGGGGTTACGCCCTAGAAACCGCTGCTTTCACACTAAATCGTGTTCCAACTAAATCGGTTCAAAAGACTCCATATGAGATGTGGAGCGGAAAGAAGCCTTGTCTATCTTTCATGAAGATTTGGGGTTGTGAAGTTTTTGTCAAAAGACTTATCTCAGACAAACTTGCACACAAATCTGATAAATGTATTTTCGTGGGATATCCTAAGGAAACTAAAGGATATTACTTTTACAACCGAGAGGACAACAAAGTGTTTGTTGCCCGAACTGGTGTCTTTCTAGAGAAAGAGTTTCTCTCCAAAGAAATCAGTGGGAGTAAAATAAATCTTGAAGAAACTCGAGACCCAGAAAATAACATTGAACCAATAGTGGAACAAGAACAAGAACCACAAGGAGTTGTGGAACCTGTTCAAAATACACAAGCATCTCGCAGATCTAGTAGGTTACGATCCGAGCCCGAGAGATATGGATTTCTCGTAACGGATAGTAATGAGGTAGAAATCATTGAGAATGATGAACCGTCAACCTACCAAGAGGCGATGTCTTCTCCTGATTCGGACAAGTGGCTTGGAGCCATGGAATCCGAATTGCAATCCATGCAAGACAATCAAGTTTGGAATTTGATTGATGCGCCCGAAGGTGTAAAAACCATAGGATGGAAATGGGTCTTTAAGAAGAAGACTGACATGGATGGGAAGGTGCATACTTACAAAGCTAGGCTTGTAGCGAAGGGTTATAGGCAAGTTCATGGTATTGACTATGATGAGACCTTTTCACCCGTAGCAATGATCAAGTCTATAAGAATTTTGCTTGCCATTGCCGCATATTATGACTATGAAATATGGCAGATGGACGTCAAAACCGCTTTCCTAAATGGAAAACTCCAAGAGGATGTGTATATGACACAACCAGAAGGTTTTGAACAAGATTCTAAGGTATGCAAATTGCAAAGATCCATTTATAGATTGAAGCAAGCTTCAAGGAGTTGGAATCTCCGTTTTGATGAATCGGTCAAAGAGTTTGGTTTCATCAAGAACGAAGATGAGCCTTGTGTATACAAGAAGATTAGTGGGAGCATAGTGCTATTCCTTATTTTATATGTGGATGACATATTGCTCATTGGAAACGACATTCCTACACTTCAGTCTGTGAAGACTTGGTTAGGAAAGTGCTTCGCAATGAAAGATATGGGTGAAGCCGCATATATACTTGGCATTAAGATCTATAGAGATAGATCAAGGAGGCTACTTGGTTTAAGCCAAAGTACATACATTGACAAGGTCATTAGAAGATTCCGTATGGAAAATTCTAAGAGAGGAACCTTGCCCGTGTTACATGGAGTTTCTCTAAGCAAGACTCAATGTCCTAAGACAAAAGATGAGCGTGAGAAAATGAATGATGTTCCATATGCTTCGGCAATTGGGTCCATCATGTATGCCATGATTTGTACTAGGCCGGATGTATCTTATGCTTTGAGCATGACAAGTAGATACCAATCCGACCCTGGCAAAAATCACTGGATAGCCGTAAAAGCGATTCTTAAGTACTTGAGAAGGACTAAAGACTCGTTTTTGGTCTATGGAGGAATAGAAGATGATCTCGTTGTAAATGCTTACACGGATGCAAGCTTCCAAACCGACAAAGATGATAGCCGATCGCAGTCGGGTTTTGTGTTTATGTTAAGTGGTGGAGCTGTAAGCTGGAAGAGTTCCAAGCAAAGTACAACCGATGATTCTACAACAGAAGCTGAGTATATTGCTGCATCGGATGCTGCAAAGGAAGCTGTTTGGATTAAGAAGTTCATAACTGAACTTGAAGTGGTTCCTAGTATTGCTAATCCAATAGACCTTTATTGTGATAATAATGGTGCTATTTCTCAAGCAAAGGAACCAAGAGCACATCAAAAATCCAAACACATACTTAGGCGTTTTCATATCATTCGAGAGATCGTTGATAGGGGAGACGTAAATATATGCAGAGTACCTACTGATGACAATGTTGCGGACCCGCTAACAAAGGGACTTCCACAAGCTAAACATGATGGTCATGTTAGGTCCATGGGTATTAGATACATGGGAGATTGGGCCTAGGGCAAGTGGGAGATTGTTGGTAGTGATGCCCTAGGCACGTTTAATAAACGTTGTAATTGTTATCATTTATTTCATATCAATAAATAGATGTTTTGATTATTATTGTTGTTCATGTTTACTTATAATAATCTCCGTCCCTAGTACTTGTTAAGCACTAGTATAAAGGCTAAATGATCATGGGATGATCATGTTAGATTTATGGGTACTTGTTTGGAACAAGGTATTGGACATGACCCGCTTTATGAGATTTATGTCATGGTCTATGTCATACATATATCTCATATTAGTTATGTCATTTGAATCCTTAGACATGAAGTTATTATAGTCTTCCACTTGATGAACATTATGTTTGACATATTCAAACGCTACTTTTAACAGAGTAGTTATAAAGGGTATGATTGGCATGATCGGATTCACGTAGGGAAGAATAATAAGCTAAATGGATTTGTCCCTCCTCGGAGAGATGTCAAGCTTGGGCCTCTCGTAGGAATGATGTTGATGAAATGTTCGGCCGGACTCAAATGAATTGATTGGATCAATGTCATTTGGATTATCAACATATTCGGAATCGAGAAAGTATTGAACAAAACAAGTTGACCCTTTGACCATGACTTGTGTTCAATGATATCGTGGACAAAAGGATTATGACATATTCTAAGAGGAATGCGAACTTGTATCTAGTTATGCTATTTGGGTAGGTATGACGGTTTGCTAGAACCTAATCATATCTTATGGGATCATGTTTGAGCCCATTGCCAACTTAGTATAATCCTAGAGGGTCACACACAATAGAACGAATCTTTAAAAGGGACTACATTGGAATTTTGGAAATTCTGGACTTTCTGAGAAGTGGGCGACCGCACATAATGGACTGGGCGGCCGCACACTTAGCTCAGAAATGTACCAGTTTTGTTTCAGAATGTTGTGCGACCGCACAGAGGTTTTTGGGCGGCCGCACAGCACTGTCGGGTGGCAGATTCCTAATTTGATTAGGAAACAAATTTTGGACGGATTTTGACACAAGTTTCCTATTTGGAATAGGTCATACTTGTGTATAAAAGACAAAAATTCGGCCAGCACTCAATACGATTGATTTTGTGAGTCTCAAAGAGTTTGAGAGAGGGTTTATTTTGTTCCAAGACATTCTTGGTTGAAGAACAAAATAAAACACAAAATAAACTCCATATAGTTCTTTTGATTGTGAAAAAGTGTTTCACAATTTGGTCTAGCAACCAAGATCAAAGAAGCTCCTTTGATATTCGTTCGAAGTGTGGATACCGCTAGAGGGTGAATTTTATCATCTTACAAAGTTCGTGATTTGTTCGTGATAAAGCTTCAAGATCTCCACCAAGACCAAAGAGAAAATTAATAGCCATCAAAGGTTAGTCATTCCTATATTCATTATGTTGTATTTGATTTAATCATATGAACGGATCCATGGCTTTGGGTTTCTAAATTTTAAATGCTAAATTCCGCTGCGCATGTTACTACGAAACCCAACAGTGGTATCAGAGCCCCGTTCATGTTGATTATTTCAATACCTAGATCATGTTATGTGTATATAAATTGTTTATGTGCCTTGCATGATATGAATATTGGAATATGTGATGTTTATGTGTTATGTGATTTTATGTGGTTTATTGTTTTGCAACTTTAATCGCACGATTCAATCGCAATAAATAAATTATGGTGGATTCAGAATTGTTGATTATTAATTTTGATTGGATCAAAGTTTTAATAATCGGGGAAAAACAATTTTGAGACAAAATTTTCGAACTTAAAATTCTGCACATTCTGATTGAACCGGGCGACCGCACGGAAGAGACTGGGCGACCGCACGGTTTTTGGGCGGCCGCACAAGTTTTTTTTGGGCGGCCGCACGCCAAGATCAGAATGTCTGATTTTGCTCAAAAATCAGAATTTGGAATTTTCGAGAGGTTCAACGAAACCAGTAACAGAACCAATCCAGACCTGCTGATCTGGAATGGGTTTTGGGTAGTTGGTTTGCGTGTGGATCTTGGGGTTTGATTTTCCTATTTGTTTCAGTCTTGTGATTCTAAGATTGGTTCAAGGTTTGGATGGCTAATCTGCGTTCATCGAGATTGTGTTTCCCAAACTTGATCGCAATCAAAGTTTCAAAGATGAAACGAAGTTAGAATTATGAAGAGTTCATAATTGCTAAAATTGAGAAACAAAGTTCTTGATTCAAAGTTTGGAGATCCATGTGGAATTGTGAATGCAATTGGCCTACGTTCATCGAGACCATCTATTGCTTAGTTTCGGCCACATGGACTACTTTCTTAGTTTCTTGAATTAGTGCGGGATTGTGGTTGCCTAATGGCTTAGTTCGACCGCACTTCTTGTTGTCTTAATTTGGAGATAATGACCAAAGTTGAAATAGTCTCATCTCATAATTATAGAGAAACTAATGACACATAAATATCATGCTTAAATTAATGGAGATTAATTTAGTGGCTAAACTTGATGTGTAACATGTTTATATTATGTGCTCATAAATGTGTTATATGCTATATGTGATGAACCTTCAAAGAAAGTTTTAAGTCCTTTTGCCATACCATGATTAAAACACTTGTTTATACATGAGTAATTTTATGTGGGCTCGCCAAAGCGAGGTGCATTGATTTTATTCATGTTTGAGCAAGATGAGTGAATAAGAGTTTCCTATGCGTTTAAAATGGTTGGACTTAATTAAGCGTCAAAACAGTTTTGGGCTTAAGGCAAAGATGAGATTTAACATGCTTTTTGAAATTGGATTTCTTAAAGAATCTCATGAAAATAACTGAGAGTCATATGAGATATGATTGACAAGAGTTGTCTACCTAATTGATTTAATTTTGAGCGGTGCGTCAAAGCGTACTCAAAATTAGATTAAAGCGGGATCTCAACCCATTTAAATTATACTATACATTGGATGTATAAAGAAGGTTGTATAATTTAGTGGGAGTATTTTGTTTGAAAAATACATTATTTATCTCTTTAATGAAAACCGGTACTTATTAAATTTTGGAAATTTTTGCATATTTGTAGATAATGATTAATAACACTCAATCAATGTCGTTGCGATCGATCCTTGAGAAGGATAAGCTCGAAGAGAATGGTACAAACTTTATGGATTGGATCCGTAGCATAAGAATCGTTCTTAGGCAAGAAGATAAGTTGTACATTCTCGATGGGCCTCTCCCTGCTGAACCACCGCCTACTGCCCCTAGGGTAGAAAGAGACAATTACAAGAAACATCGTAATGATTCTAGAGATGTAAGTTGTCTCATGCTTGCTGCTATGTGTTCAAAACTCCAACAAAGTTTGGAACATTTGGAAGCCTATGAGATAGGCGTGGAGTTGAGAACCATGTTTCAAGAGCAAGCTAGGCAAGAGAGGTACAAGACCATTGTTGCATTCACTACTAGCAAAATGAATGAAGGGAAACAAGTGAGTCCTCACTTTCTTAAAATGAAAGGTTATGTAGAGCACCTTGAGAAACTTGGCTATCCAATCCCATTGGAGCTAGCCACGGATCTCATTCTTAATTCATTGCCTAAAAGTTATAATCAGTTTGTAATGAATTATAACATGCATGGAATGGATAAGAATCTCTCTGAGTTGCATGGGATGCTCAAAACTGCAGAGATGAAAATTGTGGAGAAAGGTTCTCCCGTGCTCTTGGTTCATGATGGGAAGAAGCCTGGTGCCAAAGGCAAGGGTAAGGAAAAAGTTGTCAAACCCAAGATAAGCAAGGCAAAGGTTGCCAAGGCTTCTGAGGCAAAACCCGATACACAAAAGGATGCAATTTGTTTCCATTGTCAAGAAATTGGTCATTGGAAACGTAATTGCAAGGCTTTCTTGGAAGAGCAAAAGAAGAAGAAGAGCAGCAAGGCTGCGTCGACTTCAGGTATCTATATGATAGATATTCTCCTTTCTACCACTGATTCTTGGGTATTGGATACCGGATGTGGTTCTCACATTTGTCTAAATGTGCAGGGACTAAAGAATAGGAGACTGCTTAAAGAAGGTGAAGTAGATCTACGCGTGGGGAATGGAGCAAGAGTTGCTGCATTAGCCGTAGGGACTTATGAAGTCACTTTACCTTCCGGATTAATTCTTGTTTTGAACAATTGTTATTATGTTCCGGATTTAAGCAGAAATATTATTTCAATTTCTTGTTTGGATAATGAAGGTTTTAAGTTTCTTATTGAGAATAAGAAATTTTCTATTTATTTAAATGATGTGCTTTATGGTATTGCTAATTCATTTAATGGCCTTTACATCTTGGATGTCAAGAATGAAAATAATGTCTATCATGTGAATAAGAAATCTAAACCTAATGATGTAAATCATACTTATTTGTGGCATTGCCGTCTTGGTCATATTAATGAGAAGCGTTTCTCAAAACTCCATGGGGACGGACTTTTGGGTTCATGTGACTTAGAGTCATATAATACTTGTGAGTCGTGTCTTCTTGGAAAAATGACTAAGACACCTTTTACCAAGTTGGGTGAAAGGGCAAGCGACTTAGTGGGGTTGATACATTCCGATGTATGCGGACCATTAAGTAGCAATGCTAGGGGAGGATTTCAATACTTCATAACCTTCACTGATGATTATAGTAGATTTGGGTATGTTTACCTAATGAAACATAAAAGTGAAGCATTTGAGATATTTAGAATATTTCAAAATGAAATAGAAAAACAACTTGGCAAAAGTATAAAGGCACTTCGATCAGATCGTGGTGGTGAATACTTGAGTCAAGAATTTGATGATCATCTAAAGAATTGTGGAATAGTTTCACAATTGACTCCACCTGGAACACCACAATGGAATGGTGTGTCCGAGAGGAGGAATCGGACTTTGTTAGACATGGTTCGATCAATGATGAGTCAAGTTGATCTTCCAATATCCTTTTGGGGTTACGCCCTAGAAACCGCTGCTTTCACACTAAATCGTGTTCCAACTAAATCGGTTCAAAAGACTCCATATGAGATGTGGAGCGGAAAGAAGCCTTGTCTATCTTTCATGAAGATTTGGGGTTGTGAAGTTTTTGTCAAAAGACTTATCTCAGACAAACTTGCACACAAATCTGATAAATGTATTTTCGTGGGATATCCTAAGGAAACTAAAGGATATTACTTTTACAACCGAGAGGACAACAAAGTGTTTGTTGCCCGAACTGGTGTCTTTCTAGAGAAAGAGTTTCTCTCCAAAGAAATCAGTGGGAGTAAAATAAATCTTGAAGAAACTCGAGACCCAGAAAATAACATTGAACCAATAGTGGAACAAGAACAAGAACCACAAGGAGTTGTGGAACCTGTTCAAAATACACAAGCATCTCGCAGATCTAGTAGGTTACGATCCGAGCCCGAGAGATATGGATTTCTCGTAACGGATAGTAATGAGGTAGAAATCATTGAGAATGATGAACCGTCAACCTACCAAGAGGCGATGTCTTCTCCTGATTCGGACAAGTGGCTTGGAGCCATGGAATCCGAATTGCAATCCATGCAAGACAATCAAGTTTGGAATTTGATTGATGCGCCCGAAGGTGTAAAAACCATAGGATGGAAATGGGTCTTTAAGAAGAAGACTGACATGGATGGGAAGGTGCATACTTACAAAGCTAGGCTTGTAGCGAAGGGTTATAGGCAAGTTCATGGTATTGACTATGATGAGACCTTTTCACCCGTAGCAATGATCAAGTCTATAAGAATTTTGCTTGCCATTGCCGCATATTATGACTATGAAATATGGCAGATGGACGTCAAAACCGCTTTCCTAAATGGAAAACTCCAAGAGGATGTGTATATGACACAACCAGAAGGTTTTGAACAAGATTCTAAGGTATGCAAATTGCAAAGATCCATTTATAGATTGAAGCAAGCTTCAAGGAGTTGGAATCTCCGTTTTGATGAATCGGTCAAAGAGTTTGGTTTCATCAAGAACGAAGATGAGCCTTGTGTATACAAGAAGATTAGTGGGAGCATAGTGCTATTCCTTATTTTATATGTGGATGACATATTGCTCATTGGAAACGACATTCCTACACTTCAGTCTGTGAAGACTTGGTTAGGAAAGTGCTTCGCAATGAAAGATATGGGTGAAGCCGCATATATACTTGGCATTAAGATCTATAGAGATAGATCAAGGAGGCTACTTGGTTTAAGCCAAAGTACATACATTGACAAGGTCATTAGAAGATTCCGTATGGAAAATTCTAAGAGAGGAACCTTGCCCGTGTTACATGGAGTTTCTCTAAGCAAGACTCAATGTCCTAAGACAAAAGATGAGCGTGAGAAAATGAATGATGTTCCATATGCTTCGGCAATTGGGTCCATCATGTATGCCATGATTTGTACTAGGCCGGATGTATCTTATGCTTTGAGCATGACAAGTAGATACCAATCCGACCCTGGCGAAAATCACTGGATAGCCGTAAAAGCGATTCTTAAGTACTTGAGAAGGACTAAAGACT
The DNA here is from genome assembly GCA_026119855.1 of Campanula takesimana. Lineage (NCBI taxonomy): Eukaryota > Viridiplantae > Streptophyta > Magnoliopsida > Asterales > Campanulaceae > Campanula > Campanula takesimana. The sequence continues at coordinate 1,894,035 of JAOWBW010000046.1, forward strand.
CGTTTTGGTCTATGGAGGAATGGAAGATGATCTCGTTGTAAATGCTTACACGGATGCAAGCTTCCAAACCGACAAAGATGATAGCCGATCGCAGTCGGGTTTTGTGTTTATGTTAAGTGGTGGAGCTGTAAGCTGGAAGAGTTCCAAGCAAAGTACAACCGCTGATTCTACAACAGAAGCTGAGTATATTGCTGCATCGGATGCTGCAAAGGAAGCTGTTTGGATTAAGAAGTTCATAACTGAACTTGAAGTGGTTCCTAGTATTGCTAATCCAATAGACCTTTATTGTGATAATAATGGTGCTATTGCTCAAGCAAAGGAACCAAGAGCACATCAAAAATCCAAACACATACTTAGGCGTTTTCATATCATTCGAGAGATCGTTGATAGGGGAGACGTAAATATATGCAGAGTACCTACTGATGACAATGTTGCGGACCCGCTAACAAAGGGACTTCCACAAGCTAAACATGATGGTCATGTTAGGTCCATGGGTATTAGATACATGGGAGATTGGGCCTAGGGCAAGTGGGAGATTGTTGGTAGTGATGCCCTAGGCACGTTTAATAAACGTTGTAATTGTTATCATTTATTTCATATCAATAAATAGATGTTTTGATTATTATTGTTGTTCATGTTTACTTATAATAATCTCCGTCCCTAGTACTTGTTAAGCACTAGTATAAAGGCTAAATGATCATGGGATGATCATGTTAGATTTATGGGTACTTGTTTGGAACAAGGTACTGGACATGACCCGCTTTATGAGATTTATGTCATGGTCTATGTCATACATATATCTCATATTAGTTATGTCATTTGAATCCTTAGACATGAAGTTATTATAGTCTTCCACTTGATGAACATTATGTTTGACATATTCAAACGCTACTTTTAACAGAGTAGTTATAAAGGGTATGATTGGCATGATCGGATTCACGTAGGGAAGAATAATAAGCTAAATGGATTTGTCCCTCCTCGGAGAGATGTCAAGCTTGGGCCTCTCGTAGGAATGATGTTGATGAAATGTTCGGCCGGACTCAAATGAATTGATTGGATCAATGTCATTTGGATTATCAACATATTCGGAATCGAGAAAGTATTGAACAAAACAAGTTGACCCTTTGACCATGACTTGTGTTCAATGATATCGTGGACAAAAGGATTATGACATATTCTAAGAGGAATGCGAACTTGTATCTAGTTATGCTATTTGGGTAGGTATGACGGTTTGCTAGAACCTAATCATATCTTATGGGATCATGTTTGAGCCCATTGCCAACTTAGTATAATCCTAGAGGGTCACACACAATAGAACGAATCTTTAAAAGGGACTACATTGGAATTTTGGAAATTCTGGACTTTCTGAGAAGTGGGCGACCGCACATAATGGACTGGGCGGCCGCACACTTAGCTCAGAAATGTACCAGTTTTGTTTCAGAATGTTGTGCGACCGCACAGAGGTTTTTGGGCGGCCGCACAGCACTGTCGGGTGGCAGATTCCTAATTTGATTAGGAAACAAATTTTGGACGGATTTTGACACAAGTTTCCTATTTGGAATAGGTCATACTTGTGTATAAAAGACAAAAATTCGGCCAGCACTCAATACGATTGATTTTGTGAGTCTCAAAGAGTTTGAGAGAGGGTTTATTTTGTTCCAAGACATTCTTGGTTGAAGAACAAAATAAAACACAAAATAAACTCCATATAGTTCTTTTGATTGTGAAAAAGTGTTTCACAATTTGGTCTAGCAACCAAGATCAAAGAAGCTCCTTTGATATTCGTTCGAAGTGTGGATACCGCTAGAGGGTGAATTTTATCATCTTACAAAGTTCGTGATTTGTTCGTGATAAAGCTTCAAGATCTCCACCAAGACCAAAGAGAAAATTAATAGCCATCAAAGGTTAGTCATTCCTATATTCATTATGTTGTATTTGATTTAATCATATGAACGGATCCATGGCTTTGGGTTTCTAAATTTTAAATGCTAAATTCCGCTGCGCATGTTACTACGAAACCAACAGTGGTATCAGAGCCCCGTTCATGTTGATTATTTCAATACCTAGATCATGTTATGTGTATATAAATTGTTTATGTGCCTTGCATGATATGAATATTGGAATATGTGATGTTTATGTGTTATGTGATTTTATGTGGTTTATTGTTTTGCAACTTTAATCGCACGATTCAATCGCAATAATAAATTATGGTGGATTCAGAATTGTTGATTATTAATTTTTGATTGGATCAAAGTTTTAATATCGGGGAAAAACAATTTTGAGACAAAATTTTCGAACTTAAAATTCTGCACATTCTGATTGAACCGGGCGACCGCACGGAAGAGACTGGGCGACCGCACGGTTTTTGGGCGGCCGCACAAGTTTTTTTTGGGCGGCCGCACGCCAAGATCAGAATGTCTGATTTTGCTCAAAAATCAGAATTTGGAATTTTCGAGAGGTTCAACGAAACCAGTAACAGAACCAATCCAGACCTGCTGATCTGGAATGGGTTTTGGGTAGTTGGTTTGCGTGTGGATCTTGGGGTTTGATTTTCCTATTTGTTTCAGTCTTGTGATTCTAAGATTGGTTCAAGGTTTGGATGGCTAATCTGCGTTCATCGAGATTGTGTTTCCCAAACTTGATCGCAATCAAAGTTTCAAAGATGAAAACGAAGTTAGAATTATGAAGAGTTCATAATTGCTAAAATTGAGAAACAAAGTTCTTGATTCAAAGTTTGGAGATCCATGTGGAATTGTGAATGCAATTGGCCTACGTTCATCGAGACCATCTATTGCTTAGTTTCGGCCACATGGACTACTTTCTTAGTTTCTTGAATTAGTGCGGGATTGTGGTTGCCTAATGGCTTAGTTCGACCGCACTTCTTGTTGTCTTAATTTGGAGATAATGACCAAGTTGAAATAGTCTCATCTCATAATTATAGAGAAACTAATGACACATAAATATCATGCTTAAATTAATGGAGATTAATTTAGTGGCTAAACTTGATGTGTAACATGTTTATATTATGTGCTCATAAATGTGTTATATGCTATATGTGATGAACCTTCAAAAAAGTTTTAAGTCCTTTTCCATACCATGATTAAAAACTTGTTTATACATGAGTAATTTTATGTGGGCTCGCCAAAGCGAGGTGCATTGATTTATTCATGTTTGAGCAAGATGAGTGAATAAGAGTTTCCTATGCGTTTAAAATGGTTGGACTTAATTAAGCGTCAAAACAGTTTTGGGCTTAAGGCAAAGATGAGATTTAACATGCTTTTTGAAATTGGATTTCTTAAAGAATCTCATGAAATAACTGAGAGTCATATGAGATATGATTGACAAGAGTTGTCTACCTAATGATTTAATTTTGAGCGGTGCGTCAAAGCGTACTCAAAATTAGATTAAAGCGGGATCTCAACCCATTTAAATTATACTATACATTGGATGTATAAAGAAGGTTGTATAATTTAGTGGGAGTATTTTGTTTGAAAAATACATTATTTATCTCTTTAATGAAAACCGGTACTTATTAAATTTGGAAATTTTTGCATATTTGTAGATAATGATTAATAACACTCAATCAATGTCGTTGCGATCGATCCTTGAGAAGGATAAGCTCGAAGAGAATGGTACAAACTTTATGGATTGGATCCGTAGCATAAGAATCGTTCTTAGGCAAGAAGATAAGTTGTACATTCTCGATGGGCCTCTCCCTGCTGAACCACCGCCTACTGCCCCTAGGGTAGAAAGAGACAATTACAAGAAACATCGTAATGATTCTAGAGATGTAAGTTGTCTCATGCTTGCTGCTATGTGTTCAAAACTCCAACAAAGTTTGGAACATTTGGAAGCCTATGAGATAGGCGTGGAGTTGAGAACCATGTTTCAAGAGCAAGCTAGGCAAGAGAGTACAAGACCATTGTTGCATTCACTACTAGCAAAATGAATGAAGGGAAACAAGTGAGTCCTCACTTTCTTAAAATGAAAGGTTATGTAGAGCACCTTGAGAAACTTGGCTATCCAATCCCATTGGAGCTAGCCACGGATCTCATTCTTAATTCATTGCCTAAAAGTTATAATCAGTTTGTAATGAATTATAACATGCATGGAATGGATAAGAATCTCTCTGAGTTGCATGGGATGCTCAAAACTGCAGAGATGAAAATTGTGGAGAAAGGTTCTCCCGTGCTCTTGGTTCATGATGGGAAGAAGCCTGGTGCCAAAGGCAAGGGTAAGGAAAAAGTTGTCAAACCCAAGATAAGCAAGGCAAAGGTTGCCAAGGCTTCTGAGGCAAACCCGATACACAAAAGGATGCAATTGTTTCCATTGTCAAGAAATTGGTCATTGGAAACGTAATTGCAAGGCTTTCTTGGAAGAGCAAAAGAAGAAGAAGAGCAGCAAGGCTGCGTCGACTTCAGGTATCTATATGATAGATATTCTCCTTTCTACCACTGATTCTTGGGTATTGGATACCGGATGTGGTTCTCACATTTGTCTAAATGTGCAGGGACTAAAGAATAGGAGACTGCTTAAAGAAGGTGAAGTAGATCTACGCGTGGGAATGGAGCAAGAGTTGCTGCATTAGCCGTAGGGACTTATGAAGTCACTTTACCTTCCGGATTAATTCTTGTTTTGAACAATTGTTATTATGTTCCGGATTTAAGCAGAAATATTATTTCAATTTCTTGTTTGGATAATGAAGGTTTTAAGTTTCTTATTGAGAATAAGAAATTTTCTATTTATTTAAATGATGTGCTTTATGGTATTGCTAATTCATTTAATGGCCTTTACATCTTGGATGTCAAGAATGAAAATAATGTCTATCATGTGAATAAGAAATCTAAACCTAATGATGTAAATCATACTTATTTGTGGCATTGCCGTCTTGGTCATATTAATGAGAAGCGTTTCTCAAAACTCCATGGGGACGGACTTTTGGGTTCATGTGACTTAGAGTCATATAATACTTGTGAGTCGTGTCTTCTTGGAAAAATGACTAAGACACCTTTTACCAAGTTGGGTGAAAGGGCAAGCGACTTAGTGGGGTTGATACATTCCGATGTATGCGGACCATTAAGTAGCAATGCTAGGGGAGGATTTCAATACTTCATAACCTTCACTGATGATTATAGTAGATTTGGGTATGTTTACCTAATGAAACATAAAAGTGAAGCATTTGAGATATTTAGAATATTTCAAAATGAAATAGAAAAACAACTTGGCAAAAGTATAAAGGCACTTCGATCAGATCGTGGTGGTGAATACTTGAGTCAAGAATTTGATGATCATCTAAAGAATTGTGGAATAGTTTCACAATTGACTCCACCTGGAACACCACAATGGAATGGTGTGTCCGAGAGGAGGAATCGGACTTTGTTAGACATGGTTCGATCAATGATGAGTCAAGTTGATCTTCCAATATCCTTTTGGGGTTACGCCCTAGAAACCGCTGCTTTCACACTAAATCGTGTTCCAACTAAATCGGTTCAAAAGACTCCATATGAGATGTGGAGCGGAAAGAAGCCTTGTCTATCTTTCATGAAGATTTGGGGTTGTGAAGTTTTTGTCAAAAGACTTATCTCAGACAAACTTGCACACAAATCTGATAAATGTATTTTCGTGGGATATCCTAAGGAAACTAAAGGATATTACTTTTACAACCGAGAGGACAACAAAGTGTTTGTTGCCCGAACTGGTGTCTTTCTAGAGAAAGAGTTTCTCTCCAAAGAAATCAGTGGGAGTAAAATAAATCTTGAAGAAACTCGAGACCCAGAAAATAACATTGAACCAATAGTGGAACAAGAACAAGAACCACAAGGAGTTGTGGAACCTGTTCAAAATACACAAGCATCTCGCAGATCTAGTAGGTTACGATCCGAGCCCGAGAGATATGGATTTCTCGTAACGGATAGTAATGAGGTAGAAATCATTGAGAATGATGAACCGTCAACCTACCAAGAGGCGATGTCTTCTCCTGATTCGGACAAGTGGCTTGGAGCCATGGAATCCGAATTGCAATCCATGCAAGACAATCAAGTTTGGAATTTGATTGATGCGCCCGAAGGTGTAAAAACCATAGGATGGAAATGGGTCTTTAAGAAGAAGACTGACATGGATGGGAAGGTGCATACTTACAAAGCTAGGCTTGTAGCGAAGGGTTATAGGCAAGTTCATGGTATTGACTATGATGAGACCTTTTCACCCGTAGCAATGATCAAGTCTATAAGAATTTTGCTTGCCATTGCCGCATATTATGACTATGAAATATGGCAGATGGACGTCAAAACCGCTTTCCTAAATGGAAAACTCCAAGAGGATGTGTATATGACACAACCAGAAGGTTTTGAACAAGATTCTAAGGTATGCAAATTGCAAAGATCCATTTATAGATTGAAGCAAGCTTCAAGGAGTTGGAATCTCCGTTTTGATGAATCGGTCAAAGAGTTTGGTTTCATCAAGAACGAAGATGAGCCTTGTGTATACAAGAAGATTAGTGGGAGCATAGTGCTATTCCTTATTTTATATGTGGATGACATATTGCTCATTGGAAACGACATTCCTACACTTCAGTCTGTGAAGACTTGGTTAGGAAAGTGCTTCGCAATGAAAGATATGGGTGAAGCCGCATATATACTTGGCATTAAGATCTATAGAGATAGATCAAGGAGGCTACTTGGTTTAAGCCAAAGTACATACATTGACAAGGTCATTAGAAGATTCCGTATGGAAAATTCTAAGAGAGGAACCTTGCCCGTGTTACATGGAGTTTCTCTAAGCAAGACTCAATGTCCTAAGACAAAAGATGAGCGTGAGAAAATGAATGATGTTCCATATGCTTCGGCAATTGGGTCCATCATGTATGCCATGATTTGTACTAGGCCGGATGTATCTTATGCTTTGAGCATGACAAGTAGATACCAATCCGACCCTGGCGAAAATCACTGGATAGCCGTAAAAGCGATTCTTAAGTACTTGAGAAGGACTAAAGACTCGTTTTTGGTCTATGGAGGAATGGAAGATGATCTCGTTGTAAATGCTTACACGGATGCAAGCTTCCAAACCGACAAAGATGATAGCCGATCGCAGTCGGGTTTTGTGTTTATGTTAAGTGGTGGAGCTGTAAGCTGGAAGAGTTCCAAGCAAAGTACAACCGCTGATTCTACAACAGAAGCTGAGTATATTGCTGCATCGGATGCTGCAAAGGAAGCTGTTTGGATTAAGAAGTTCATAACTGAACTTGAAGTGGTTCCTAGTATTGCTAATCCAATAGACCTTTATTGTGATAATAATGGTGCTATTGCTCAAGCAAAGGAACCAAGAGCACATCAAAAATCCAAACACATACTTAGGCGTTTTCATATCATTCGAGAGATCGTTGATAGGGAGACGTAAATATATGCAGAGTACCTACTGATGACAATGTTGCGGACCCGCTAACAAAGGGACTTCCACAAGCTAAACATGATGGTCATGTTAGGTCCATGGGTATTAGATACATGGGAGATTGGGCCTAGGGCAAGTGGGAGATTGTTGGTAGTGATGCCCTAGGCACGTTTAATAAACGTTGTAATTGTTATCATTTATTTCATATCAATAAATAGATGTTTTGATTATTATTGTTGTTCATGTTTACTTATAATAATCTCCGTCCCTAGTACTTGTTAAGCACTAGTATAAAGGCTAAATGATCATGGGATGATCATGTTAGATTTATGGGTACTTGTTTGGAACAAGGTACTGGACATGACCCGCTTTATGAGATTTATGTCATGGTCTATGTCATACATATATCTCATATTAGTTATGTCATTTGAATCCTTAGACATGAAGTTATTATAGTCTTCCACTTGATGAACATTATGTTTGACATATTCAAACGCTACTTTTAACAGAGTAGTTATAAAGGGTATGATTGGCATGATCGGATTCACGTAGGGAAGAATAATAAGCTAAATGGATTTGTCCCTCCTCGGAGAGATGTCAAGCTTGGGCCTCTCGTAGGAATGATGTTGATGAAATGTTCGGCCGGACTCAAATGAATTGATTGGATCAATGTCATTTGGATTATCAACATATTCGGAATCGAGAAAGTATTGAACAAATCAAGTTGACCCTTTGACCATGACTTGTGTTCAATGATATCGTGGACAAAAGGATTATGACATATTCTAAGAGGAATGCGAACTTGTATCTAGTTATGCTATTTGGGTAGGTATGATGGTTTGCTAGAACCTAATCATATCTTATGGGATCATGTTTGAGCCCATTGCCAACTTAGTATAATCCTAGAGGGTCACACACAATAGAACGAATCTTTAAAAGGGACTACATTGGAATTTTGGAAATTCTGGACTTTCTGAGAAGTGGGCGACCGCACATAATGGACTGGGCGGCCGCACACTTAGCTCAGAAATGTACCAGTTTTGTTTCAGAATGTTGTGCGACCGCACAGAGGTTTTTGGGCGGCCGCACAGCACTGTCGGGTGGCAGATTCCTAATTTGATTAGGAAACAAATTTTGGACGGATTTTGACACAAGTTTCCTATTTGGAATAGGTCATACTTGTGTATAAAAGACAAAAATTCGGCCAGCACTCAATACGATTGATTTTGTGAGTCTCAAAGAGTTTGAGAGAGGGTTTATTTTGTTCCAAGACATTCTTGGTTGAAGAACAAAATAAAACACAAAATAAATTCCATATAGTTCTTTTGATTGTGAAAAAGTGTTTCACAATTTGGTCTAGCAACCAAGATCAAAGAAGCTCCTTTGATATTCGTTCGAAGTGTGGATACCGCTAGAGGGTGAATTTTATCATCTTACAAAGTTCGTGATTTGTTCGTGATAAAGCTTCAAGATCTCCACCAAGACCAAAGAGAAAATTAATAGCCATCAAAGGTTAGTCATTCCTATATTCATTATGTTGTATTTGATTTAATCATATGAACGGATCCATGGCTTTGGGTTTCTAAATTTTAAATGCTAAATTCCGCTGCGCATGTTACTACGAAACCCAACAGCTCCCTTATTTAGAGTTATCATGATAATCTAGAGTCCCACAAGTCTAAGTTACACGTAGTTAACTAGACTTATTTCCATTAGTCCGTTTCCTAAGACCGTTTCCACATTAGTCCTTTTCAGGGACTAGTTAGTCCTTTTCAGGGACTATACAGCTACACCTGTTGCAATTAGATATAGCATACTTTCCAAAATAGTGTTCCCTAAACGAGAGCACATGCAAATTCAAATGTTCTAAGATTCCCTACGACCAAAACATGTCATAGGTAAGATATACAAAAGACGTTCATCAACGTAGAGTTCAAGCGCTATGGACCATATAGCATTCATGAAAGAATTATAGAGTTTCAATGAATAAAGAATTCAAGATACTTAGGAACGTAATCCCTTACCTTTCTAGCGTTGACTTCTAGCGGGTTCTTTGCGTACAATCTACAATCACGCAAGGATACTACTTTTAGGACATGAACAATATTTATCCCCGTCCCCAAATTCCTTTTCTAACTTTAACCTTTTGAGTTTATTTCTTAAACTCCTTCTTAAGGTTCTTACTTTAGTTTAGGGTTTATCTTACCCTCATAACTTTCCCAACATATCTTTAGGTTTACGTAAAAGTTTACTTCCAATTCATGTGTCTCAAGTTGACTTTATTTTATGAAAATACTATTCACAGCGTTGACTTTACTATTCCCATCATTGACTTTACTATTCCCAGTTGACTTTCACACATTGAAACACCTTGAACAACACACACAAAAACCTAATTTACAAACCCTAACTTGACACACACATCACACACACACACACGGCATACACACACACACACTGCACACACACACACAAACACACGGCAAAACACACGACACACACACTGCACACACGCACAAACACACACACACGGACACACACACACACACCGACAGCCGCCAGCCTCCGTCGCCGCCGCCAGCTGCTGCCGCTGCCGCCGCCGCCGTGGTGGTGGTGGTGGTTCATGCATGCATGTCAATACCATTCCCATCTTTTCCATTAAATAGGTTTTCAACAGTTAACAATAAACCCTAGTTTTACCAATTTAGAGTTAGGGTTCTAAGTTCCGTTCCATAATTCCTAGGCGATACCCAACCCAAGAATTAATATTTTATGGATGAGAGAATTACCTTCGAAGGGGGGTTGAATCTTCTTCTTCCTCCTTCTCTCTTTATCCTCTCTTCTTCCTCTTCCTCTCTCTCGGCTTTCCCTCTCTCTCCGCCTCCTCTCTCTCTCTTTCTCTAGGGTTTTTTATTGACTCAAAATAATAGGGAGAGGGTTAAAGAGTTGATTAAATACATAGGTTTCCCCTTTCCTATTCCAAAAAGGTTTTCCAAAGTTGACTAGATTGGGCCCTTCTTTATTAGCCCAACTCATTAATTATTTAATGAGCCCGATCGCAATATTTAATATAAAAGCATAATAATAATAATAATAATAATAATAATAATAATAATAATAATAATAATAATAATAATAATAATAATGGGCCAAAAAGGCCGGTTATTACAGGTTTGACGCCCTCGAAGGGCAGAAAATCGAGCAGGTCCTCACGGGGAAAGTCTCCACCGCGTCGAGCCGATTAAAGGGAAAGATTCAGATTCAAACGGAGAAGATTTAGTTGCAGTGAAATCCGCGAATCGGGATCTACAAGTAATGGTTGAAGGTTTCAAAGAAGTAGAGGTTAGTAATAATTTCTTTTCTGAAGATGGAGATATTGCTCCAAAATAAACAAAATTAGAGCCAATTAATGTTCTTCAGGCTTCGGAGGAGACAAATATTATTTTTGAGGTACCAGAGAATTTTGTTGTTGAAGTAATGAATGAGGTGTGTGAGGATTGGTGCTTGGAAAATTTGTTCGCTGGGGATGTGATAGCAAAAGGCAGCAGTCCAGACCTTCAGCACGGCCGAGCGTTGGAAGGCGCACACTCGTGCAAAACAAAAATTCGCCATAACCTACTTCTTAGTTCGGCCGAATTCGAGGCTTTAATTTTCCCGACTACGGGGCCGAGGCATGAAGAGTGTTAGCCCGAGCATCGCTAAGGTTCGCCCGAATGAAGTCCATAACTCGGCCGCACACCTGAACGTGAATGATTTTCTACGATCGATCCCGAAGATGTCAACTTATTCAAAGTATCTTTTTAAGTGGGACGGAAATTTTCAAACCTCGGAGATGAACTCGGGGGCGAGTTCTTTTGAAGAGGAGGTGAATGATATATGACCGGATATTAATTATTTTCTTATCTTTTATTATTTTATTTGTATTTTCGTCATTAATTTTAGTAGGTTAATTTTAGAGGATTCTAGGATAGATTTTGAGTTAATTTACTAGTTTTTAAGTCCTATTAGGTTACTATATAGGTTAGGAGTAATTCTAGAAGGTTTTAGATTGTTTTTCAAGTTTTATGGGCACTATAAAATACTCCATCCGTCCCTATTTACCTTACAAAAATGAGGATTTGCACAAAAATTAAGAAAATGATTGTAAAGTTGATGTGTTGTGAGTGTAGATAGTTGAGTGGGAGAGAGAAAGTGGGTAAAGAAAAGTAAGTGGATAGTTGTTGTGAGTATGACAAGTGGGTCCCACTATTTAAAAAATGTTTAAAAGTTTCATTTTTTGGGATTTTGTAATGTAAATAGGGACACCCAAAATGGCAATTTTTGTAAGGTAAATAGGGACGGAGGGAGTAGGCCTAAAGTCGTAATCCGAAAATTAGACTTTATTCAATAAAATTTTGATTGCTCTGCAATTGTTAAGAGTTTTTCTCTTATTCTGGATTCCAGATTTTATCTTTTTTAGGGTTTATTGCTGGTAAACTCTTGTGTTTAGCACTTGCTATTCACGAATACTATCGCTTCCGTGCTGCGTCAGAATCATGAAAAAGACTTCTTATATACTCCCTCCGTCCCAAAATGATCGTCTCATTTGCCCTATTTCATTGTCCCAAAAAGTTATTCTCATTTCTACAATTTAAGCTTAAACGTTCATAAACACAACATGGCTAAGTGTTCCTATTCTTAAAAAGTTTGAATAGTCAAATGTGAAGATCATTTTGGGACGGAGGGAGTATATATATATATATATATATATATAAAAAAAAGAAACAAAAAAAAACTCTCAAGCCACCAGCTAAAGGGTGTCCAGATAATCATAGACAGTTGCTCAAGCAAAGTCCTAATAGCCATCATTAATTCGAATTATTGGAAGCGAGATGAGTTCCGAAAGAGACAGCAAGATATCTAAATTGACTCTTTTTCTCCAAAAGAATAGATGTGTAATGTGTTTTTATTGATGAGGAAGCATATTAAGCTATCACAAGATAGAAATAAACGTCGTTATAGTGTGTTACAAGAAAGATGGCAACGGGGCAGCTTATCTTTCCACTAAAGCAGAGCCTGGAGAAAGATTAGACTCCTTCTGGCTTCTACTGCTAAACCAATCCTACTCTTGATATGACTTTAAACAAATTGAAGCCTTTTCCTATTTTTCAGAGAGAATTTTTTTGGGGAAACTAGTTTTTCCATAAGTTATAAAAAGTTCTGTTTTTGTTTTTATAGGTGTTAAAGTTTAGGGTTTAAGGTTTAGGGTTTAGGTCTTTTAGAGTTTAAGAAGGGTTAAAAAACAAGACTTTTTATAACTTATGGAGGAACTAGTTTCCCCCAAAACCAACTCTTTTTCAGATCAGATTTTAGTGTTTTTGAAATCGTATTAACTTGCCTGGAAACTATTATATCATAATAATACGCGCAATATACCATTGAGACACTTATACGTGAAGGGGGGGGGAAGACATTGATAGACATGACGAAAGTAAAGAGAAGACAATATATTGGGTGTGTGACATCAGACTGCAGTTCAGTTCAATGTCACTGGCCCTGGATCTGAAGCCAAATGGGTGAAAATGAGAAAAATGTGGAGGAAATGAGAGGAGAAAGATGATTAAGAGTCATGTAAATTAAGTCTCAACTGTATATTAAAGATATAAAATACACCATGAAACTATAAAAGGTACAACCATAATATGATGTACAAAAATACTACTCTCAATTTTTTTTTGAAAAAATAAAATAAAATAAAATAATTTAAGCTAATCAAGGTTATAGATTAAGCAAACAAGCTTTTAAATTTAGACCCACCTTTTGTGGCGGAGTAAATATTAATTTCATATACCTACAAAAAACTAAATAAATTATTACTACCTCCGTCTCAGCTCAATATGCACATTTACTGTTCATGTGGTCAATTCATTCGAACTTTGACCATTATTTTGTGAAAATCTAGCTATTATTATACAATTTTAAAAGTTGTTATTGATTTATCGTTAGGAATAGTATCAATAACATCTTTCAAAATTTCATAGAGATATATAGATTTTCATAAAATTAAGGTCAAAGTTCAGTCAAGTTGACCACAAAAGTCAAACAGTGCACATTGAGCTGGGACGGAGGTAGTATTTTTTTTGTTAACTAATTAACCTAATGATTAATGAACAAATTTTCAAAACAAAAGAATTGTTCCTTTCTATAAAAGTAAGAATACGAATTGCCAATCATTGTCAATGGCCATACCCAAGCCCGGGTGACTGTTTACCAAAAGCGTGCGACGTAAGGCCACGATTAAGTTATGTCTGCTGAAAGATCAATGATCGGGATTAATTAAAGTCCGACATGAGAGCCAATAATTTTCAGTTAGAGCGCATTGCATCATTTTAACCACCGTAAAGTGGCAAAACAGCATAAATACGAGAGCATCAGAACAACAAATATTAAGAAACAACAGCTCCAAATTCGTTACTCCCTCCGTCCCGGTTTAAGGTTCTTAGTTTGACTTTGCACGCTTATTAAGGAATCAATGTAAAATTGAGTCAAGAATAGTAGTCGGTGGAGGATATAATTGTCCATTCATAAAACAAGTGGGTGATAAGTAGATAGGTAAGTGATGGGCTTTTTGTAATATTTGAACTTTATGAGGACAAAAATGTCCAAAACACTATTCATTCTTTGCTATTTAAGGAATAAAGCAACTAAGAACTTTAAACTGAGACATACCAAAAAGGAAAGTAAGAAACTAAGAATCTTAAACAGGGACGGATGGAGTATTAAATATTAAATATACACAAATATCTTTGAGTGATGTAACAAATCTAACTATTATATAGATAAAATACTAAGAAACAAATATCATTCATTATAATCAAACAAACCTGTATTATGACAGTATTAACTAATTAGCAAAATAATCCCAAACATGGAGATTAACAGAATGTACACGTGATTATGGATTGGTTGTTAAGTCTTTGTTTTGATTTTGACACATTTCAATTTCATACTGTTCAATGGATTATCATTAGATTCTTGTTAACCCCTCCAATTATTTAATAATTCCTTTACCCTGACAAAAAAGAAGAAGGTTTATTTTATTCTAGTTCATTCCCTTGAAAGCAATTTTATGGTGGCATATTCCAACAAAGCCCACTTTTTTCACTGTTGAATATTCCATCTAAAAGATTCCTTTAACTGATTAAAATGTTGTTGTGGACAAGTTGACAGAAAAAGATGTAGAAACTTGTACTCATTTCAAACAAACAAAAAAAAAAAGACACTTATTGTTGGTTGGATCAGTTCATTAAATTACATAAGTATCCGACCAAAACCTTAACGGGATCTGGCTGTGGCAAATTTTTATGTTTTCTTTTTTGGAAAGAAAGAATAGGCGATCGGTTTTTTTTTTTTTTCCTTCTCCTAGGAAAATTTCTATTTTCTTGGCATAGCTTTTCATTATGGGATGATAATATATTTAAGATTTTCCAAAAGTTGATGTAGAACAACAACTGCAGCATGTACATCGTACTGTTTCTTATCTTCAGAGCTGAAGTTTCTTGTTGAACACTACTTTCAAACTCACAGGCCCAGATTTAGAAGTGGACCTATCCACACACAAAAAGAAATTGAAATTTGACATATAACCCCCCCCAAAAATAAAACTAAATCAAACCATCTACTGTATACCCTAAATTAAAATTTAGTAAAGAGGACGCACGTATGATGTCTCTGCGTTAAAGTACTTATTCAAAATTCACTAGTAGATATCATCTCTATACCAATCAGGCAGACTTCAACTTGCATGATGTTGAAGCTAGGTGAGAAAGGGTCCTGTGTCCCACAAAAAGTGACTACTAAACCACTTAATGATCTATCAATAACAAATTTTTGAATTTCATTGAGATGACTGGACTGATATTAATGTTTCGTCGTGACATAAGAGCCAATTAATGGAAGTGTGAGAATTGCATAAGGGGAATTCTCCAGAATATATAGGGCAAAGCTGGAGAGGAGAAGGGAGTGGATTGAATTGTTAATTTTTGTCCTTCTTAGTTGTAGCTGTAAGTCATAGTTCTGCACCGAAGAGTTCTAGCTCAAGAGGTATCTGGTGTTAGCCTAGTTGTAGCCTTCATGACATTACAAATTAATAAAAAAACCCAATTTTTTTTTAAAAAAACCCAATTTTTTTTTTTTAAAAAAAGGTCATAGTTCCGCAGCTGGTAGAGTAATTTTAGCTGCCATTCCATTTATTTCCCTAAATTACATTATTGTTTACGGACTGCAAGTGATGAATTCAACTAGAAATTCCATTTGAATCCTTTGGGATTGTTTGATCTGTCACAGTCGGGTTTCTATAAAGTGGTGAATACTGAATCATATAAGAAGAGAGTAAAAGGTAAGCTCGTCA
Source organism: Campanula takesimana (assembly GCA_026119855.1). NCBI lineage: Eukaryota > Viridiplantae > Streptophyta > Magnoliopsida > Asterales > Campanulaceae > Campanula > Campanula takesimana. Next base: position 1,909,810 of record JAOWBW010000046.1, read on the forward strand.
TTACACAGTATACTCCTTCCGTCCCACTCGAAATAAGATTTTTCGGTCAAGTTAATTATAGTTTGACCAACAATTTAAAGAAAAAATAATGATGCTAATAAAAACTTAAAAATTGTTATTTTATCACGGTCAATAAAAATCAATAACTATTTTTAGATTTTCATTAGGATAATTATTTTTTATTAAACTATTGATCAAAGTATAATTAAGTTCACGAAAAATCATATTTCGAGCGGAACCGAGGGAGCATTGACAAAGTATCTGACAATTAAAGAAACAATAAAAAAACCCACAAACCACTAGACGAGGATCACACAACAAACACTATCTTTTAAATAAAGAACTCAGTTCAACAAATCCAGAAAGATTCATACTTTGGGGAGAAAAAAAATACTATCTACGTTCTAAAAAAGAATGTCCTTTTTTTCATTTATAAGAAATTCAATATTTTGTAAATTTTAGCAAGGTGTATGAAAATATGTGTTATCTACTTCCTAAACTTCTAATTTTGTAATCTATCTATCTATATTATATACGAAAGCAAGAGAATTTGGAGGCTTCACATAAATCCACGTGGCATTATGACGTGGAAAGCCACGTGGATTTTTGTGATTGGCCAGCCCATTCTTCATGCTTCCGTTTTATTTAAAAAAAAAAAAATCACTTAACTTATTAAAATAAAAAACCTTACTTACCTTATTAAAATAAAAAAACTTACTTACCTTATTAAAACAATTTAAATACACCACCAACGATAAAATTTATTTCCGAATTTCTAGGCATTTTCAAATGGACGAAATTTGCCTTTGAAATATGAAATTTGAAATTTTTCAAAATTTATTTCCGAATTTCTAGGCATTTTCAAGATAAATTTTCCTTTGTAGTAGGGTTCAAAAAACCGAAAAAATAAATAAATCAAATTCGTTATATCTAAAATTTTGGCGTAGATGTCTCTTCCAATTTTAAAGATCACTATGATTACGAAAATTTTACAGTATGAAAAGCACGCCTAATTTAAAATTAGAAATAATATCTTCCAAATATTCAATATTCGTATGATTTCAAAACTATTTATTTTCGGGATGTAGAAAAATTTAACGACTCCGTATAAAAAGATTCCGTTTTTTTTTTTAATTTGGGATGTTATAATCTTGAAGATTTTCTCCTTATGTCACATAACAAGTTTTATACTCATTTTGAATTTCAAATTTATCAAAAGTTAATTCTATGCTGTCATAGCCGAATTAATTATTACCTTAATTAGGAATACTACCAAATATGGCATTTAGAAAATTTGAAAAATTATGATTCGATTTCCTTGATTGCCTCTTGACCACTCTTACTAAAATTAATTCTAAAATTAAATATGCCACAAAACAAGTTATATATTTGCTGTTAATTTGAACTTTAAGAGAACGTGTATTCTTTGTCCACAAATTTGATAGCCACTCATGCCTTTAAACTTCACATGTAAATCCTATGACAAAAGGAGATACACAATTCCAGCACAAAATGTCATTGTGTTATTCTTTTGAAGAAATTCTGAATTCTCCCTTTTCTTTCTCTTCCATATTTGTTTCCAATCCATTTTGTATTGCGTGTTCGTATACTTCTCTGGTTTCGGCACCTGCCATGGAGTCGTAGAAACTCATGACTCATATACACGTTCTCACACATCTATATAATTTGTGTGTAATTACGATTTATGTGAGTATTTACTATTTTTGTGTGCTGCATACATAAATACACGTCCTCACATATTTATGTACATAATTGTTTGTTTAAGTGTGTATTGCATTCTAATTTACAGATTAAAGGCAATAACAATAGCTTGATTCTCTTCGTTAGTTGCATGTCAACCTCATTAGTACCAAACATTACCCAAACTACATACTGATAAAAGACATCTTATCCTAGAATTTCAGCCAAGTAGCTGAGACTATTTATTTAGTTTACTGAACATATGAGTGAGAATCAAATTGGAAGCTAGCATAATATTTTCTGTGCAATCTTTTACTACCAATGTTCTCTTTATGATTAACGAATGGTGACATGGTGATTTTGCCTTTTTTAAAAATAAATAAATATATATACTCCCTCTGTCCCATTTTAAGAGTCAAAAATTTCCTAAAATGGCGTCCATAATCTTAAAATGGAAAGTGAGTCCTACATGTCATACTCACAACAATTATCCACTAACTCTTCTTTACCCCACCTTTTCTCTCTTACACAACTATCAACATTCACAACACATCACATTTTCCTTAATTCTTGAACCCACCCAAATTTTGACTCTTAAAATGGGATGAAGGGAGTAAATATATGTAACACCCCGAATTTCGGAGTAAAATAATATCCTTTAAATAATAAAATCCGTCCCCAAACGCGGGAAAACAACGGTCTTGAACCATAATTCAAATATCAACGGCTAGTATCTCTAACCACCATTCAAAATAATAACGGAAGCGGATTTAACTGTCTTTCAAAACTCCAACGGCTAGACATAACCAACATTCAAATAAACATTAGTAAATAATCCATTCTGACTACCACTAAAAGACTTCTTAAAACTTCGTCATCAAGGGCCTTCGTTATCACCTTAACAACTCTTCTCTTGTCCTTCGAGACCATCTCCTATTTATATCCTGGAGAACAAATATTATGGAAGGGGTGAGCGAACAATGCTCAGTAAGTTCATACGGGATCTCTCCGGGTTCTAAGGAGAGATGACCGGAAGAACGAACAACAATAATATTTTCAAAGATACGCTTTCATTAAATATCAAGTTAACCGCTAAGATTCAAACAGTTAACAATAACCTTTTTCAAAAGAAGTGTGGCATTTACTTTCAAGTCCGTCAATTCCAAGATAACGTCACCATTTCAGGTGCAATGCCTGATCAGGGCATTTAAGTAAGATTTATCATGATAATCAACTACTTCAACAAGCAGTATAAAAGTCTAGTCCTTTTTCATTTCAGACCAGACTACCCTACTTAGTCCTTTTTTCATTTCAGACTAAGCGAACGCCTATACCAAATTAAGATATGGCAATTCTATACCAAATTAAGATATAGCAAGGTTTCAACTTAGTGTTCGTAGGTACAAGAACACTATAACTAATTCAAAGATATGTTTTTGGTACCCATTGATTTAAAACATGTCAAAGGGTAAGAGTCATTCAAAGACGTTCACAACTTTTAAGAATACAAATGTTACCGCCACTAGGTAACTACTCATGAAAGAATATAAAGGAATCCTACATTAAAAGATAGAGACAATCAAAAGCTAGGATCGTAATCCCTTACCTTAGCCTTGTGGTCTTCACTTAGCAATTTCACGTCCACAATCTACAAACACGCAAACAATGTTTTCTTAGGAACATGAATTTCTCAAATTCTCCGTCCCCATTATATTTTATTTGACTTTCTTAACTTCACGAGTTCATCCTCTTAAACTCTTCATTAGGGTTCGTTCTACCCATTACTTGTGTTTCCGAAATACCCTTTTCGGATTACTAAAATACCCCTAGGGTTATATGAATTCCATTCCCAAATAATAAGTTTTAGGATTGCATTAATCCTACTTAAAACACTATTCCCAGCTCAAAAATCACTATTCACAGCCTATGTTACTATTCACAGATTTCTACTATTCACAGCGTAAAATTACTGTTCATATAACACTATTCACAGCGTAAAATTACTATTCACAGAATTTATACACACACTGTTTTCACCTTTTATCACACACATAAAACCCTAATACACACACACACACTCGACACCAACACACACGGCACAAACGCACACTGCACACACTCACACACACACGCACACACATTCTGCACACACAAACACACACTGTACACACACACACCGAATACACACACACAGTATACACACATATACACACACGGTACACACACATATACACACACGGCACCCACTACACACACACATATACATATACTCTCATAATCCTTTTCATTATCAAAACCCAATTTCTTAAACCCTAGTTGATCATGACTAATAGGGTTTCCCAACTTCAATTCACGAAGATTAACGAGAAGGGATTAAGTTTATGTGGAGTACCTTTGATGGAAGAAATTGACTCCCTCTCTCTTCTTCTTCTTCTTCCTCTCGGTTTCTTTCTCGCGCCTCCGCTCTCTCCTCTGCGTCTCTTGGCCGCCGCCTCTCTCACTCTCCCGTTCTCTTACTTTTTCTTTTCTTTTGTGATTAGTAAAGAGGGGAGGGTTTTAATGTGTATATATAGTAGGGTTCTAATTTCCCTAATTGAAAAGGATTAACTAAACCCGATGGGTTTTATTTTATTTGAGCCCGAACTTAAGCCCAACTCGTCGTCTTGCATAATTTAACTTAAGCCCAACACTAATAAAATATAAAATAAAAAAAAAAAAAAATGGGCCGGGTATTACATTCTTACCTCCTTAAAAGGGTTTGGTCCCTCAAACCAAAGCACGTCATTCTGAAAATAAGTTGGGATACGTCTCTCGCATCTCGCTCTCGAGCTCCCACGTAGCTTCTCTTTCAGTGTGGTTGCTCCATTGCACTTTCACATAAGGAATCACTCTTTTCCTTAGGATCTGGTCCTTGCGATCGACAATCCTCACGGGCCTTTCATCATAGCTCAAATCAGTTCGAACTCTAAGCTGTTTATACTCGATCACATGACTTGGGTCGGGGATGTACTTCCTTTACATCGATACATGAAATACGTTATGCACTCCTGCTAATACCGGCGGTAAGGCTAATTTATAAGCCACTGCCCCAACTCTTTCCAAAATTTCGAACGGTCTCACGTACCTCGGGCTTAACTTCCCGCGAATACCAAATCTTATAATTCCTTTTGTTGGCGAGATCTTCAAAAATACTCGATCCCCGATTTGAAATTCTAAATCACGTCTCCTACGATCAGCATAGGATTTATGTCTGCTCTGCGCGGTCAAAAGCCAATTTCTTATCTGTTGTACCTTGTCCGCCGTCACTTGGACTATTTATGGTCGAGTCAACTTCCTTTCGCCCACTTCGTCCCAACAGGTCGGTGATCTACACTTTCGCCCATACATTGCCTCGTACGGTGCCATTCCAATACTAGCGTGAAAACTATTGTTATACGCAAACTCCACCAATGGCAAATGCTCATCCCAAGTCCCTTGCCAATCCAAAGATGTAGCTCGTAGCATATCCTCCAACGTTTGGATCGTTATTTCTGACTGTCCATCGGTCTGCGGGTGAAAAGCTGTACTCATAGTCAACTCTGTCCCCAAGGCTTGTTGCAGACTTTTCCAAAATTTTGACGTGAATCGCGTATCCCTATCAGACACTATTGACACCGGTATTCCATGCAACCTTACAATCTCATCAATATACAACTTAGCCATCTTTTCTAGCGAATCTGTCACCTTGATTGCCAGAAAATGGGCCGATTTCGTGAGCCTATCTACTATCACCCAAATTGCATTATACCCTTTAAATGTCTTCGGTAACCCAATCACTAGATCCATAGCTATGTGTTCCCACTTCCATTCAGGGATAGGTAACGACTGTAATAGTCCTGCAGGCTTTTGATGCTCACTTTTTACTTGTTGACATACTAAACATCTTGACACGAATTCTGCCACATCTCCCTTTATATGGTTCCACCAATAAGATTCCCTCATATCTCTATACATTTTTGTGCTTCCCGGATGCACAGAAAACCTCAAACAATAAGCTTCATTTAGAATTTCTCTTTTGATGTCTTCGTTGTTTGGCACCCAAATCCTTGATTGGTACCTTACAATCCCGTCTTCTCCAACACTAAAGTCTTTCCATTTTCCTTCCACTAAGTTTGCACATACTTTGCTCACTTCCTCGTCAGTTACTTGTGCTACCTTGATTCTATCCAACAGCGTAGGCTGTACACTCAAATGTGCCATATAGCCTTGTACTCGTACATTCACACCTAACACCTCAATACGACTCCACGCACTTACCTCCTTAGGCTTTAACGTCGCTAGGGTTCCATGATTCTTCCTACTTAACGCATCCGCCACCTTATTGGCTTTGCCGGGATGATATAAGATTTCACAATCATAATCTTTTAATAATTCCAGCCATCGCCTTTGCCTCATGTTAAGCTCTTTCTGAGTGAAGATGTACTTAAGGCTTTTATGGTCCGTATAAATCTGGCATGTCGCCCCATATAAGTAGTGTCTCCAAATCTTCAATGCAAAGACCACCGCTGCTAACTCCAAATCATGAGTCTGATAGTTCTTTTCATGGACCTTCAATTGTCTCGACGCATAGGCTATAACCTTTTCATTCTGCATCAACACGCATCCTAATCCTTTAATCGACGCATCGCTATATATCACAAACCCGTCTGATCCAGAAGGTAACGTAAGAACTGGTGCAGATACCAAACGTTGCTTCAATTCTAGGAAACTCTTCTCGCATTCTTCTGTCCAAACGAATTTTACTCCCTTTTGGGTCAGTCTTGTCAAGGGCACAGATAACTTAGAGAAACCTTCAACGAATCTCCTATAGTAACCAGCCAATCCCAAAAAGCTCCTTATTTCACTAACAGTAGTGGGCCTCTCCCAGTTCACGATAGCCTCTATCTTTGTCGGGTCCACTTCTACTCCCTCCTTAGATATAACATGACCTAAGAACGCTACTTTTTCCAACCAGAACTCACACTTCTTGAACTTAGCATACAATTGTTGTTCCCTTAAGATTTGTAATACTAACCTCAAATGCTCCTTGTGCTCCTCCTTAGTCCTTGAGTAGACTAGAATATCATCAATGAATACTATGACACATTTGTCCAGAAATTCCTGAAACACCCTATTCATCAATTCCATAAATGCAGCAGGCGCATTAGTCAACCCAAAAGGCATCACCAAAAACTCGTAGTGACCATACCTTGTCCTAAAGGCCGTCTTCGCAATATCTTCCTTTTTCACCCTCAACTGATGATAACCAGACCTCAAATCTATCTTTGAAAAGTAACATGCTCCCCGAAGTTGGTCAAATAAGTCATCTATCCTTGGTAATGGGTACTGATTCCTCAGCGTCACGCGGTTCAATTATCTGTATTCGATACACATTCTCATTGACCCATCCTTCTTCTTCACGAATAACACAGGTGCACCCCATGGTAATACACTTGGTCTAATCAAACCCTTATCCAACAGTTCTTGTAGTTGCTCTTTTAGCTCTTTCAATTCCGCCGGAGCCATTCTGTAAAGTGCCTTTGATATTGGCGCGGTTTCTGGTGCCAAATCAATAGAGAACTCCACTTCCCTCTCTGGTGGTATACCAGGCAAATCTTCTGGAAACACATCTGCAAATTCTCTAACTACTGACAAAGATTCTATACTAATCTCCCCACTATCGGTTTTTCCAACGTAAGCCAAAAACCCCTCACATCCTTTCCTTAGCAACCTGCGAGCCCTCATCACAGAGATGAAGTCCAATCTAGTTTTAGGCTTCATGCCTTGAAAATGAAACTCTTCACCAGATGGCAACCTAAAGTGAACTTCCTTCTTGAAACAATCAACATGGGCATGGTATGCAGCTAACCAGTCCATCCCTAAGATCACATCAAACTCTCCCATCTCTAATTCGATCAAATCAACTTCTAGTTCCATTTCGTCTATGCTTAACGGGCACCTTCTATATATAGACATAATAGGAATCGATTCTCTAATAGGTGTATCTATCACTAGAGGTGTCTCTAATTTTTCAGATTTCAAATTCATTTGCTTCGCCACTCGTGTACTAATAACGGAGTGCGTAGCGCCCGTGAAGGCAGAGTCGAAGAGTACCTGCCACCAGATCGTTTGAAGCTCTTGCATCCCTAGCCATCATAGTGAACACATGACCACGGCCTCTACCCTTGTCCTTATCGCCATCCTTAGCTCCCTGTGCATTGTTGTTCTTCTTTGGTTCTGGGCATTTCCAATGCGGGTGTCCCACCTTGTCGCAGTTGTAGCATTTCTTTTCCTTGAACCAGCGGTCTTCGGTCTTGTGCCTTCCCTAGAAGGACTGACACTTCTCGCCCTTCCCCTTATCACGAGCATCATTTTTGTCTCCATCTCGGCGGTTATTGTAGCCCTTGTTCTGGTACTTATTGCCAGCACCTTCTTTCCCACGTTGTTCATCACCAGCTTTTCACTTGTTATTCCCATCTCGGTTCCACCCTCCAGAACTTCCTTTCAATCCAGTAGATTCCTTTTCAATGGCTTTCTTCTTTTCCTCTTTCTTGCTGTGGTAATTATCAGACTCTTTCTCTACCAACCTTGCCCGGTCCACAATGTCACTGTAAGTTGGCAGCATTAAAGGTGTAATCCTGAACCTTATGCGGTCACTCAATCCCGCTTCAAACTTACGGGTTTCTGTCCCTCGTTATCAAAGAATGTCAGAGCGAATTCAAGCAACTCTGTGAACTTAGCACAGTAATCATCTACGGTCATGCTGCCCTGAGTCAGCATCAGGAACTCCGCTACTTTCTCATTGCGGACACTTGCTGGGTAATACTTCTCATAAAACACCGTCTTGAACCTGTTCCACGTGAAGGCCTCATCCCCACGCACAGCTGATGCTCTCTTTTCGGCTTCCCACCATTTAAGAGCCTTTCCTTTAAACATGAACATTGCGAATACCACCTGTTGTTCTGGTGTGCAAGTCAACGCCTCGAAAATCTTCTCCATATCTTTTATCCAATCCTCTGGCTTATCTTTTGGCTCTCCAGAGAATGACTCTGGGTTTCTTTTCTGAAACGATTCAAGAGGATCTTTCTGTGTCACTGGTTGAGGTTGTGGTTAGGGGTGTAAACGGTTCGGTTTGAGCGGTTTTAGAGACCGAACCGCTAGTCATCGGTTTGAGAAAATCTCAAACCGAGCTGAACCGCCAACAACTCCAAACCGAACTGAACCAAGCCGCAATGGTTCGGTTCGGTTCAGCTCAAACCGTGGTTTTTGCATCTCAGATCCTCTCATATTACAGCACGGCAAGAAGGGGAAGAAGAAATCGAAGTGGAATCGAAGAGGCGACGTCGATTTCTTTGGTCGGCATTGAGATCGGACTCTTCAATTTTGGGGGAAGAAATTGATTCAAGATATTTGTGTTTTGCAAATTATTCAAAGAAGGGGAAGAAGAAAACCTGGATGTATGTGTGCCGGCCGAAATCGAACTATGATGAAGCGCCGGAGTGAAATCCACAAACCCATTGAATTGAAAGATCATAATTGCTTGAAGAGGTGGAGAATTTCGCAGATGGGAAGAAATCGAAGTGGAATCGAAGAGGCGACGTCGATTTCTTTGGTCGGCGTTGAGATCGGCGTTTGGGTTGGAATGCGATGTAATTGTATTATTATAGAAGACTAGTCAAACGTGTATGGCTTTGTGGGGATAAGTCAACAAACACACGTGCATATGAGATGATAAGGCTGGCTAATTGGAAAACCTTTATGACTTCTTGTATATCAATTTATTTTGAAGGACACTGATTGGTTCGGTTCATCGGTTCGGTTTGAACGGTTCGGTTTAGCTCGGTTTGGTTCGGTTTGGTTCGACTTCAGTGGTGAAACCGTGAGCTGAACTGAACCACACGGTTTATTGATTTTCAAGACCGTAGCTGAACCGCTGGTGTGTAAAAACCGAACCAACTGCTCGGTTTGGTTCGGTTCGGTCTCGAACCACGGTTCGAGCCGAACCACTGACACCCCTAGTTGTGGTTGCTGCTGCTGAGCTGCCAATCCTTGTACTACTTGGCCGATTCCAGCCATTGTCTGAGCTAATGTCTGCAGTAAATTAGTCAGGTTGGGATCTTGTTCACCATTGTTTTCGGCATTGCTCCTTCTGTTGTTCCTCGACATCTGAGGATAACAGGATATCTATTAATACTGCGAATACAAAACGTTTTACACGCCCTCGCGTACTTTATACTTTTACTTTCACAACATACGCTGAGGTCGCCTTACTAGGCTTGTTATTTAGATAAAGGTCAATCACCTAGACCTATGGCCGTTTACTAAGCCAACACTTTCCCATTCTGGTAAATTTTACTACATTTCTTGGGTTTCATCATACCCTTACCTTTATTATTCCTTTCTATAAATCGTGATCTACTTTCATAGGTCATTTCACTAGACCATACTTTCGATTATATTTGGCCGTCTTCTCCGACCAATCATACATTCATTTCAAAAGATTACTTTGGTTCTTCTTTGCCTTGGCCATTTCATTAGGCCGCTTATACTTGTTTCAATCATTCTATTTTGACCGAAACTAACTTTCACTTGGCCGTTTCACTAAACCAATTTTATTCATGGTCTTTTTATTTGACCACTATTTCTTGTTTTAATTAGTTTGTTTGCCACAATTTAAAAAAAAAACAAAATAATTGACAAGACTATTTGCTAAAATAACTTCAATAACTTTATTAAAAGAATTTTGGAATCCAAACAAAACGAGAGTTCTACTAAAATAATCCAACTGACTAAGCTAGCTATCAATACTAAGAATAAAATAACTCTAAATTCCGTTCCTCAATCACGGCCTACATTCTTCCTAGGCCTTCCACTAGGGACCCTCGGTGTACTCTTTGAGCTTCTTGGCCTTCCTCTCGGCCTACGAACCGGTGTTTCCTCCAGTTCTTCCTCATCCTCGATCACAATTGGGTTGGCCTCGTTGCCCTCCACTATGACCTCTATCTCTACAGCTTCTTCTTCTTCGGCCACCATGTTCTCCTCTATTGGGGCTTCATTTTCAACTTGGTTTCCTTGAAGGAGATTTGCCGCTACCTGCGGATCCAAATCCTTTACTGCATAGAAATAACGACGTGCGTCGTTTGATATCACATCATAGTATTTCTTCCACTCCTCCAACTCATCTTTTGTTTTCTCTAGCTCCCTTTCGGCGTTTCTCCATGCCTTATGTAACCTCTTAACCCTTAAGGAGCACCTCTTAACCCCGAATTTCGGAGTAAAATAATATCCTTTAAATAATAAAATCCGTCCCCAAACGCGGGAAAAGAACGGTCTTGAACCATAATTCAAATATCAACGGCTAGTATCTCTAACCACCATTCAAAATAATAACGGAAGCGAATTTAACTGTCTTTCAAAACTCCTACGGCTAGACATAACCAACATTCAAATAAACATTAGTAAATAATCCATTCTGACTACCACTAAAAGACTTCTTAAAACTTCGTCATCAAGGGCCTTCGTTATCACCTTAACAACTCTTCTCTTGTCCTTCGAGACCATCTCCTATTTATATCCTGGAGAACAAATATTATGGAAGGGGTGAGCGAACAATGCTCAGTAAGTTCATACGGGATCTCTCCGGGTTCTAAGGAGAGATGACCGGAAGAACGAACAACAATAATATTTTCAAAGATACGCTTTCATTAAATATCAAGTTAACCGCTAAGATTCAAACAGTTAACAATAACCTTTTTCAAAAGAAGTGTGGCATTTACTTTCAAGTCCGTCAATTCCAAGATAACGTCACCATTTCAGGTGCAATGCCTGATCAGGGCATTTAAGTAAGATTTATCATGATAATCAACTACTTCAACAAGCAGTATAAAAGTCTAGTCCTTTTTCATTTCAGACCAGACTACCCTACTTAGTCCTTTTTCATTTCAGACTAAGCGAACGCCTATACCAAATTAAGATATGGCAATTCTATACCAAATTAAGATATAGCAAGGTTTCAACTTAGTTTTCGTAGGTACAAGAACACTATAACTAATTCAAAGATATGTTTTTGGTACCCATTGATTTAAAACATGTCAAAGGGTAAGAGTCATTCAAAGACGTTCACAACTTTTAAGAATACAAATGTTACCGCCACTAGGTAACTACTCATGAAAGAATATAAAGGAATCCTACATTAAAAGATAGAGACAATCAAAAGCTAGGATCGTAATCCCTTACCTTAGCCTTGTGGTCTTCACTTAGCAATTTCACGTCCACAATCTACAAACACGCAAACAATGTTTTCTTAGGAACATGAATTTCTCAAATTCTCCGTCCCCATTATATTTTATTTGACTTTCTTAACTTCACGAGTTCATCCTCTTAAACTCTTCATTAGGGTTCGTTCTACCCATTACTTGTGTTCCCGAAATACCCTTTTCGGATTACTAAAATACCCCTAGGGTTATATGAATTCCATTCCCAAATAATAAGTTTTAGGATTGCATTAATCCTACTTAAAACACTATTCCCAGCTCAAAAATCACTATTCACAGCCTATGTTACTATTCACAGATTTCTACTATTCACAGCGTAAAATTACTGTTCACATAACACTATTCACAGCGTAAAATTACTATTCACAGAATTTATACACACACTGTTTTCACCTTTTATCACACACATAAAACCCTAATACACACACACACACTCGACACCAACACACACGGCACAAACGCACACTGCACACACTCACAGACACACACGCACACACATTCTGCACACACAAACACACATTGTACACACACACACCGAATACACACACACTGTACACACACATATACATACACGGTACACACACATATACACACACGGCACCCACTACACACACACATATACATATACTCTCATAATCCTTTTCATTATCAAAACCCAATTTCTTAAACCCTAGTTGATCATGACGAATAGGGTTTCCCAACTTCAATTCACGAAGATTAACGAGAAGGGATTAAGTTTATGTGGAGTACCTTTGATGGAAGAAATTGACTCCCTCTCTCTTCTTCTTCTTCTTCCTCTCGGTTTCTTTCTCGCGCCTCCGCTCTCTCCTCTGCGTCTCTTGGCCGCCGCCTCTCTCACTCTCCCGTTCTCTTACTTTTTCTTTTCTTTTGTGATTAGTAAATAGGGGAGGGTTTTAATGTGTATATATAGTAGGGTTCTAATTTCCCTAATTGAAAAGGATTAACTAAACCCGATGGGTTTTATTTTATTTGAGCCCGAACTTAAGCCCAACTCGTCGTCTTGCATAATTTAACTTAAGCCCAACACTAATAAAATATAAAATAAAAAAAAAAAAGAAAAATGGGCCGGGTATTACAATATATATCGTCCCGAGCATATGTATTTTAGAACGGAATGCGTATAATTCATCATTGTCTTGTATGAATACAATCCGTCCCACTCGAATTAAGATAATGTTAAAATATATTAAACCAGAAACAATTCCAACTCTCACAGCCCGCCACGTGGCTTTATGACGTGGAATTTCACGTGGCTGTATTTCATTCGTCGACTCAAATGTTATGATTTAAAAAAAAAATCCTAATTTTCGTCTGACTCTAGGCATTAGCAAATTGAACATTTGCTTAAAGCCTTCCTAGCAATTAGGGGATTGAATTTTCATTCCTATCCTAATCTAACGATAAATATTTAAAATTTTAAATATTTAATCTAATCCAATTCAATTACGAATTAATGGATTTCAAATTTTAATATGTTAATCCTAAATTACGCAAAAAGTTTCAAAATTAGCAAACCATCTTAAAATTAAGCAAAATACGATACATACCTTATCAAAATAAGAAAGTTATGTTTTTTTCTAAATAACACAGTAATTAACTCTTACCAAAAGAATTGTAATCCTTTCCATCTTCTTATTACGAATAACATATCCAAATTTGATTCAAAGTATCTTTTCACATATTTTCAAAGTCTGATATAATTGAATGGTCAAATTAATTTAGTTAGCCTAACTAAATTAATTTGATATATTCATGAATTTATACACTTTGATTTAGGGTTGATTGTCATTTTTAGCTAATTTTTCAGTTCTAGGATATGTGGAGCTTTCAAGAGAAAAAGAACTTGTAAAATGCGTGGATATATGAAGATTTCACATTTTAAATACAGGTAAAAGTTTAAAATTTCATGACTACATCATTTGATATATTCATGAATTTATACACTTTGATTTAATTTGTAGTGTCGTGCTTACAAAGGTGATGCCCAATTTAAATGGCGGATGTTTTGTGATGCAGCTTAGCATCTACCCACCGGAGGTATCAAGATATTCCATAACCAAAGACAAGAAAAGAAGAACTGGCGATAGAGCTTGCAGTTAGTTAAGCAAATATACATGATTTAATAAAGTAAAATGTATGTACATAATTCTCAAATACCATGATTAAGATCTAGAACCTCTTTGGTTCAAGAAAAAAATAAATAAGATCAGTACTCTTCCCATTTGGCCTTAATATTTGAAATTTGGAAATTAAGTTTTAGAATTAGTTATATCATACACTTTTCGTCTCATAATATTCTACTAACCTCCGTCCCAGCTCAATGTGCATTGTTTGACTTTTTTGGTCAATTCAATTGATCTTTGACCATAATTTTATGAAAATCTAGATATTTCTATGAAATTCTATAAAATGTTAATGATACTATTCGTAATGATGAAACAATAACAAGGTTTAAAATTGCATATGAATATTTACATTTTCATAAAATTATGGTTAAAGTTTGATTGAATTGACCAAATAAATAGTGAAAGTGCACATTGAGCTGGGACGGATGTTAGTATTTTTTATTTTATTCTTACAAAATATAATATTGTACATTCTATGTAAAAAAAAAACTAATAGTTATTTTAAAATTAGTAATTAACGTTTCTAAAATACTGAATTAGTATTTATTCATTTAATATTTTTTCTTTGGATTAGTTAGTTTATAATGATTTTGAATTTATGGTTTGGCCTTGCAAGAATAAAATTTCCATCGAACTTTAAATATAAATTGAGGAAACAAGGCTACTCCCTCCGTCTTAAACTAATCTATTGATATATAATTAAAAAAAAAAAACATTTCCTGCTACCACAGAGCGCCACGTGGCATGATGATGTGAAAATTTACGTGACGTAATCTCATTGGCCTATACAATGCAAAGAGTTCAAATTCAAAATTCAAAATTATCACTTTAAATAAACAAACCATTACAACCTATTTTAAAATTTGAAAGCCTTTAAATACAGTTCATTAAATCTAATCATGTTTATGGGGCGAGTAGTGACCCTCTTGGTTTTCTTATAAGATACACCTTACTTTTTGACCTTCTATTAAAATGCAAAATAAAATAAAAAATCATACTCCCAATTTCGATCATCTTTAAGTATATTGGGTAAATTGGGGCCCGTTGCCTATATATTAGAATTCATCATTTTTATTGGAAAATATGAATCAATTAGGATATATGTGAATCTTCATCACTAATTAAATATAATAAACATGTACCCTTAAAGCACACGTTAGAAAACCAATAAATATATGTGATCAAGAAAAAAATAAATTGTTTTATTATAACATTTTCACCGATCATATATCATATTTAGTCCAAGTTCAATTAAGTTTATCCCAGCTCAAATATCTTAATCATGGATGTCTGACTATAAGAGAACTCAGAGAAGAGGGAGGAGACATAAATTTGTTAAGTAGTAGTATACTCTATCCGCCTAAAATAAATGTTGATTCCACACTAAAATGTGTTTTTGTTATCCAAAATATATTGTAAGGGTCACTTTAACTTTGTTAAAGATTTTTTTTTATATTTCCTGATGGTATTGATCTTAGCCATGCTTAAGTAGCAAACAGAAGGAAGAGAAACTGACAAGAGGACTTCCTTTTTCCCAAACAATCTAATTCAAAGGGAAATTGATTATTCCCCGTTTCAAAATAATATCTATTTATATTTAAAGGATTTTAGATGTGAGAAATTTTAATAGTAAAAATATAATAATATTCTTTCTATTTATTTTTATCTATTTTAAAAACAAATCTCAATTAGAAATTTTACTTTAAATATCATATTTTAAAATTTCATAATTACAAAAAATATTAATCTAAACTTTAGACCTATTTAAGTACTTTGCTCTGTTCTGCTTTGGAAGCCTATGAATCAATATTTTATTTCATTTATTAGGTTTACAATTTTTTGTCTTTATTTTTCAAACTTTTTTTAGTCCACATTGCTCCTAAGATTTTTTGTATTAATAAGAGTCAGGGACAGTCTCTTTCTCATGTTGGGCTTTACCTTCCTCGACATGTATTCAGTCACGGGCAGTTGTACGTGGCAATCTCGAGAGTTACAAGCAAAAAGGGCCTCAAAGTTCTTATTTGTGAAAAGGATGGTGAAACGAGCGATGTGACCACTAATATGGTCTATAAAGAAGTTTTTCACAAATTATGAGGTAATCCTAAATTTATAAACATTAATACTTTGAGCAAGTTGTAGGTAATGTGTGTCAAAAGCTGTTTTGATTCTGAATCTCCTTCAGCGGATCCATTTTTATTTTTATTTATTTTTTTCTGTCACTGCAGGAAAAGGTTGGCCGGTTAAATGGAGAGCTGTATGAGAAGTTTCATGTTTTCTCATATGGAGTTTATAATTTTATAAGTCATGACTGGACGACGGCCTACTGATCCTACAAGTAAAGTCGTAGAGGACAGGTTAGTAAAGTGGGTCTGTACTTTTTCTAATATGCATAACGGGGATACCGTAATTTATACTTTTACACTTTCAACTATTCTAATGTTTTGTTCTAAAAAAACAAACAGTGCAAGATGTTTGCATCACAATTAGTATATTGCTCTATGAAACTAAACCATAATTCTGAGAAAGTTAATATAAAAATTGAGTAGCAATTGATCTTGCCAATATTATTTTTTTTTAACTTTTTGTGCCACAGGAGTTTTAAATTTAATTCAACATCTATAAGCTTATGTTTGAGATCAAGGTAATTCAGATATTTTAAATTTAAATTTTGCAGCCGTCTTGATGGAGCATCATGAAGGCAAACTGCTTACCCCTCATGTTCCCATATGCATGTACAATGTTTTCAAGTTTGGAAGAGCAACTTTCCTGTCAGTTCATTGCTCTTTCAACATTCACTCAGCTTCTATATGTAACTCATTCCAGATTTTCTTTCTAATGTCAAAGATAATTTTTTTTTCCAGACTCAAAGATTTACGGTGAAGTTTGTATGACTTTATGGATTAACTTAATTTCCTGTGTAGCTCATGGGGGGTTTATAATGTTGTGTAAAAGTAGATCAATCTACTGTTGCTATTAAGAAAACTTTTGGGAAGTTTGATGTTATGCTCGAGCCTTGATGTCATTGCCTAGCTTGGTTCCTTGGAAGTCGGCTTCCTGGTCATCTCTCTCTTCGGCTTCAACAGCTGGACGTCCGTTGAGACAAAGACTAAGGTCCGTCCCCTTTCTCTATCCATAATCACGTTGTTATCCTTCTGTTTCTGATGCTAAACTTTGAATGTTTTATATTTTGGGATAATGCTGCTAAAATGTTTAATCATCTGTGACTGGGATTTCATTTAGTTGCCTTTCCATAGCATGTTTTTTACAAAATATTTGTAGTTTTAGAGTTCTTACACATATTAAAAAATATAATTACATGAATATTGTACTTTTTAGTTTAAGTCGTTTTGAAACATAAATATTATAGTTTTTTTTTTTAGTCATTTTAACTACAATATTTTGAGACGGGTGGAGTAATACCCGTTACTTATCCACTCCAAAAGTACTAAGTCACATTTTGAGTTTTAAATATATAGTACTCCATCCGTCCCAAAATGAATGGTAGTGTAAATTTCTTTAATCATATTGTTATTGTTTTGTTGGATGCATGCAGGCTTCAACAATCAAGTTCTCAAATGTAGTCGTTCGCTTTTTTGTTGCATTGGTAAGGCACTCGCATGAATACGTTTTTGGTGTAAATTTTTATATACCTGCACTCTTGGTGAAGTCAAAGGAAATTGAAAATGTGATGATGCTTAACTGAAACAGTTTCTAGAGACCTGCATATTATGGTCCACGTAAAAAGTGTTGAGAGACGAGAAAGAGGTCTGACTTATATCCACATGTCCTAAATTTGTGCAGTAACTGATGCCAAGTTGAAAAGTTTTACAAGTTTTTATGCAAATTTCGATTCACTAATACGGCTGGTAACGGTAATTTCGTTTAAAGATTACTAAGATTGTAGGACTGAATTTCTGAACTTGGAGGTAGTGTTATTTAGTGTAATCACCCATAGCAGCTCATCGGCAGGACAATTATTAGATTTTGGAGGACCATTACATGCTTTAAACTTTAAAGGTAAGAGCTTGAACTGGAAAAAATAAAAAATGAAAGAAGGTTTGAATTAAGCATGGGTCGGGTCGCATTCTGCTGATCATGCCAGATTATGTTTTCGAGTCCTCATTTGGCTGACCACCATTATAGTCTATTTCGTTATCAGGCGTTGTATCTTTCTGTTACATGTTACCGGGTACTGATGTTTTATTTTATTGGTGGTAATGTAATGACTACAATGAAATTCTAAAAAATGTTATTGATAAATCATTATTATTTATCAATAACATTTTTTAGAATTTTACTAGAATTATTAGATCGTCCTCAATGATTGGTCAAAATTCATTTTTGTTGACCATAAAAAGTCAAAATAAGACTATCTTTCCAGGACGGAGGGAGTGTTATTTCTCTAATGGGTATTGTATGCTAACACTTGAAATTTTCATTTACCAGGATTAGATCCTTCAACATAAAGCAACATAAAGGATTTGGAAATTGTTGGTGGCTTGATTCTATGCCTATTAATTAAGATTCAAAGAAAACATAGGCATCATGGTTACCATATGGTAGTGTTTTTTTTTTTTTTTTTTTTTTTTTTTTCGTTTTTTTTTTCTTCCTGTTAATCATATTCTGACTCCCTCCCTCTCTTGGTATCCTTTTTGTTACCATATGATTACACCCATTTGTTTAATAACAATATTATACTTTTATTTTTTTTTCACTTATTCAAGGGTGTACGTTACATTTATGATTTGGTTATTATTTCATTGAAGACTATGTCAAATCCATTATAAAGGAGTACTACATCATGTTATGGAAATGCATGGAATTTCACTTTTCACGTACTCCCTCTGTCATATGTTTCAAAATATATACTATCATTTTATATTTTTCTACTATATTGTAGATTTTGTTATTCCTATTCATGATGTGAAATTTACTTCCTCGGATACCAGTCCAAACTCTACTTTTTCGGCACTTTTGAATGATGTCACTGAAACTTGTCTTTGACCGGAAAGTGTTCTAAATCTCATTTGTCGTGAAATGAACTTGGATTCAGATTGTTAGTGGAGTAAATGTTGTTAGTATGAAAAGTGAAATAGGAGAGATAAAGTGGGGTAGAGAATAATGAGTGAAAAGTTGTTGTGAGTGTGAATGTGAGTCTCATTAAATAAAACACTTCCATTATGATTGTTCGTATTTTCAGTCCAAGAGCTCGCGGCAATCAGTACAATGTATGTTGACAACTGTGTGAAGACCAGTTATGAGATGCCTCTCTTCTTTGGTACCCATCACAATGAAATACAATTTTTATGGGCCAAAGATTGATATCAATCTTTTCTCTCTCTCTCAGTATGAACATAACTTGCATCATTTTTTATTTTTTTTTTAACAAATTAGCCTTATCATTCCCGTCGAATTTCGACGGGTTATTCACTAGTTATATAATAAATAGAGAAAGAATTTGGTAAAAAATATTTAGTGACAAATTTTTTTTTTCAAAAAGATCATTCATAGAACAAAATTTTCCAAAAAATGGCCAATTTTTGAGATAGAGGGAGTATCAATTATTTGAAAGAGTTTGCTGTGTAGTATTACATTGAAACCGTAGTAAACCAAAAAGACAAAAACGTGTATGAGAACATCTAGACGGGTCATTTTTGACCCATGATCTGGATCCATGACCCACAGGCCCCAAAATATATATATATATATATATATATATATATATATATATATATATATATATATATATATATGCTTTTTTTAAATTTTATATTATTATTTTTGGGTTTTTTTTTTTTGGTTTGTCAAAAGTAATAGTTACTATAACTAAATGTAGCAAACGTGTTACTTATATGTAACAGAGTGTATACAGAAAAGTAACAGTGTTTTTTTTATGTTTTCTTCGTTTGCCAAAAGTATACTTATTACAACTAAAATGTAACGAATGAGTTACTTATATGTAACACTGTTTATACATAATTGTAACACATATGTATAGAAAAAGTAATAATTCAACCATTTACATTTTTAGAGCTAAAAACACCTTGATTAGTATTACACGTAAAAGTATTACATTATCTATAGAAATATGTTATAATTTCTTTTATTAAAGTGTTACATTTACTTGTACAAACAATTACATTCATGTATATGAGTTGTTACTTTTCAAATGTTACTTTCTTTCAAAAAATTAAATCAAAATACACAATATTTTACATTTTTGCAAAAGCATTATTACATTTCAGTATAAATGATAATTACATTTAGATATTGTTTGGGTTACACGTAATTATAGTTAGCATTACATTTGAAAAAATGGATAAAACGAGCTTTTGTTTTTGTAAAACAGGTGTTACGTTTACTTATGAACAAGTTTCATTTGATTTGGACAAAATTCATAATATTTTTTTTCACCCCAATTATTATTTTATAGTAAAATATTTAAAAAAAAAAAATATTCGCCAAAATTAATAATATTTTTTCTCTATAAATAGATGCAAGTTTCATTTGATTTGGACACCGAAAATAACTCTCTTTTCTCAATATAAATTAATTAAGTGTGTAGTATTTTTCAATTGTAACATTTATTTGTTTTAATAAAAATTATTGTAACTTTATTTGTTTTAATAATAACTATCGTCATTTCTCGTATTTATTAAATTGCAATTACAAAAAAATAATTAAGTGTGAATTATTTTTTAATTATAAATTATTATTATTATTATTATTATTATTATTATTATTATTATTATTATTATTATTATTTTACTAATCATAAAAATAAAGATTATGAATAAAATAAAAGTGGTGGGGTATAGAATGATGAGTTGGGATGGAGTTGAGAATTTAACTAAACTAGCCATTGTAGGGGGTATAGTTGAAAGGGTAGTTGAATGATTAAGTGGATGGAGAGAGAAGATGAGGTGGGGTGATATTAGGGTAGTTGAATAATTTAGGGTAGTTGAAGCGTTGTACATGGTCTTAGCTCTCTTTGTATCTCACCGGTACATGGTCTTAGCTCTCTTTGTATCTCACCGATCTGATCTCTGGCTATTTTTTTATAAATGTCACTTGGTTTATATAGGCACACAAGTCCAAAACTTAAACTAAGTAGAAAAACCCAAAACAATTTAATTCCTTAATCCACTTAAAAGGAAAAGTCTTCAGGCAACAGTTGAATCTGTAGGAGAACATGAATTAAACTTAAATATATCTCTTCAAACATCAATTGAAGACTACTTGTGGAAACAACCAAAGGGGAAATATATGTTGATAATTATGTCAAATTTTTTTACTTGAACTTTTGTTTTCCTTCTTTTAGATTGCTGATGCACGTGCCCTTTTTGATATGATGGCGATAAAACTAGAAAATCCGCCATCTTTTAAAGAATTGTTGTGAGCAACACCATTACTTTAAAATTATTAGTTTTCATAGGCTTACAAATCTATTTGTAAGATTATTACTTAAAACTTTATCATTAATAACAATTATGATATATTTTTTCCATATATTATCACTATTATCATTACTTTTAGAGTCATTATTAAAAAAATTACTTTTAATAGGTTTACAAATCTATTGTCAAAATTATTATATAAAATCTTTGTTATTATTACTATTCAGTACATTGCATGTGCTTCGTACAATTCTTAAATAACTGCAATTATTTTTACAATAATACATGTATTACAATATATTACTCCCTCCGTCCCTAATTCCTAAACCCACTTAAATAAAGTAAAGAATTCCAAGTAAACTAAATACCAACATAGTCAAACAAGGATTATTTAATTAGCGTTGATATTTGAGGAAAAGTCTTCAGGCA
Organism: Campanula takesimana; assembly: GCA_026119855.1. Classification (NCBI taxonomy): domain Eukaryota; kingdom Viridiplantae; phylum Streptophyta; class Magnoliopsida; order Asterales; family Campanulaceae; genus Campanula; species Campanula takesimana. The sequence goes on from JAOWBW010000046.1 coordinate 1,931,776, forward strand.
ACAGTTGAAACTGTAGGAGAACATGAGTTAAACTTAAATATATCTCTTCAAACATCAATTGGAGACTACTTGCTAGAAACAACCAAAGGGGAAATATATGTTGATAATTATGTCAATTTTCTTTACTTGAACTTTTGTTTGCCTTCCTTTAGATTGCTTATGCACGTGCCCTTTTTGATATGATGGCGATAAAACTAGAAAATCCGCCATCTTTAAGAATTGTTGTGAGCAACACCATTGCTTTAAAATTATTAGTTTTCATAGGCTTACAAATCTATTTGTAAGATTATTACTTAAAACTTTATCATTAATAACAATTATGATATTTTTTTTCTATATAGTATCACTATTGTCATTACTTTTAGAGTCATTATTAAAAAAAATTACTTTTAATAGGTTTACAAATCTATTGTCAAAATTATTATATAAAAACTTTGTTATTATTACTATTCAGTATATTGCAAGTGCTTCGTACAATTCTTAGATAACTGTAATTATTTTTACAATAATAAATGTTTTACAATAAATTTTTCATATATTATCACTATCACTATTACTTTTAGAGTTATTATTGACATTATTACTTTTAATAGGTTTACAAATCTATTTATAAGATTAATATTTAAAACTTTACAATTATTATTGTTATCCGTGCATTACACTTGCTTCGCACAATTTCATAGATAAGTGTAATTATTTTTACAATAATACATATACTACTATATAACATTAAGAAATGTAAGTTACAAAATTGAAAGTGCTTATAAGTAAATAAAGTAGGGAAAAATACCAAAAAAAAAAAAAAAAAAACCCTCTATCCCGCCCGAAATAGGATTTTGGTAGCTTTTTTTATAGTTTGACCAAGTATTTTAAATAAAAAAATAATTATCCTAATACAAATTTAAAAATTGTAATTGAGAGTATTATTAATTGTTATACAATAAAAATTTTTAAATTTTTATTTGGATTATTATATTTCTTCAAAAGACTTGGTCAAAGTAAAGTTAAGTTTACCAAAATCCTAATTCGAGCGGGACGGATGGAGTATTATATAGGGATCGTGCACTTATAAAGCAATTGAATTGTTGTTATTATATTTGATTTTTATAATCAAGATAATATATAAAAGCTTCATACTTCCTGCTTGCTATGTGAAATTCCACATAGATCCAATGTGTAACCATTATTTGTTAAATGCCATGTTGCATATACAGGATGAAGAATAATTTAAATTTAAATCTAAGCTCAAATTTAAACTGAAAGTGATAAAGTCTATCCTCCAATAACAGATTAAGCATGGATTTTTTGAATTAAAAGGTCAATTCAAAAGATAATATGTTTAATTTGAGATTTATCTTCTAGATTTGAAAATTCTCTAGAGGTGTGTATTAGAGGAGAGTGTAAATATATGATCCTTTGTTAACAGACTGTTTCATGACCGAAAAAATCATATAGGAACATCAGTGATGGATAAGCTCTTAGAGAACCCGCCTTTCCATGGGATTGCAGTTTCAACATCTTATATTTGTCTATGGCTTTGTCTACTCTTACGCCTGATCTGACATTCTGGTGTTCCGATTCATGACGCGTCATAAAAGTCATATTTGTTCGTTTAATATAGAAACCAAAGAAACTTCGATCGATTTGGAGTCAACGATGGTTGTGGACTTGTGGGTGGAACCGTGGAGTCAATAGGTTTATATGATTCTACGCAATGGCTTCTCATGTTAGCTTGGAACCATTATTATTATTTCATATTCTTGCTTCAGAAACTATTTCATCTACAAAGTCATTCCAATTTTGCTATCCCCTTTGAAATGAATTAGTGCTTCATATGATTTTGTTGTGTCATCCTAATTTATGTGGTATTCAAATTTAATGGTAAATTTGTGAAGAAGTGGTTTATAGAAAAAAGAACTTGTGGGTCATTTCCCCATTAAAATTAGATATTTAACCACAAATTTATGTGGTATTCAAATTTAATGGTAAATTTGTGAAGAAGTGGTTTATAGAAAAAAGAACTTGTGGGTCATTTCCCCATTAAAATTAGATATTTAACCACAAGAGAAGGAAGAGAAGCAATTAGCTTATTATTGAAGTACGTATAGCTCCTTCTGGCCAAATTGCTTCTATTTTCTCAGTGTGCATCAGATCATCTTAGTTTACTATTTATAGGGTTAATGGAAGTAATACTAACAAGGATTATTGGAAATTGTATTGATCATTGAAGTTAAACTAAATTATATATCCTAAACTAATAATTATAGGGTTAATGAAATTTAATTGTTTCTAAAATTATTAGTTTCAAACAATTATCATTGAACTTAAACTAAATTATCTAATCCTAAAGAATATTTCTTTAACAGCAATTAATTGTTTAAATTGTAATGTTAACTATATCTAATCTTAAAATAAAATAAAACTAAACATTATCTTTATCACTATTCCCTTACGGGTAGTAATTATGGAAGTCTCCTCTGTCCCGTCTAATTATTACTCCCCGCGTTTCAAAATACATGACGTTTTAGGTGTTAATTATGTTCCAAAATACTTAACGTTTTACTATTAGCAAGGAATATTTATTATTGTTTACCTGTAATAACCTTGTACATTAATTGTAAGTTATCTTTTGTATAAGCATTTAGTTGTCTAGGAAATTGAAATCTGTTAGGGACACATTATTCTTTTTAATATGTATTAATTGCATTAATATGTGTGTAAAAATCTAAAACGACATGTAATTTGAAATAGAAAGAGTATTGAATATTAAAAAATGTTGTTTTGATCAATTTGAATTGAAAATTGAAAAGATTTGTGTCTTGATTTCTTAAAGCATCTCCAATGTATTGCACTAAATGCGGTGTAAAGATCTATTATTTAAGTGATTCAACTTTTTCTCCATTATGTCTTTTTAATTATAGAGGCTTTGACCAATAAGTCCCCCAACCAAATAAAAACGACTAATAAGGACAGACATTTTCAAAACTCGCCAATAGTCCCTAGCTTTTATGCAAGACCAAAATGTCCTCAAATTTTTAAAATGTAATATCTTAATATCTACAAATCGAAAAAATAATCTGAAACCACCGTTTTAATCGTATTATTAAAACGAATCAAACACGTACACTTAACATATAATTAAATTTTTGAAAGAAAAAAAAATATTTTTCACTTGTAAAATAAATTCTCAACTGATTTCACAGTTGTCTGATTTCTCAGTTGTGTCATTTTTCATTTGTCACATGTGAAATTATTTCTTAACCGATTTCACACTTATATGATTTCACAGTTATGTGATTTCACAGTTGTTATAACTGAGACATGCATTTCTCAGTTGTTAATATAATAATAAATGAGACATTCATTTCTCAGTTATTCACACATGAGTTTGCTATAAGAACTAGTAAATTCATTTCTCAGTTTTTCACACACGAGTTTTATAAAAGAACTGGTAAATTCATTTCGCAGTTGTTTACACATGACTTTAAGTATAATAATTGAAACTTCATTTCTAAGTTGTTCACACATGAGTTGAGTGTAACAACTGGGAAATTCATCACACAGATTTTTACAAATGACACAACTATGTGTTGTCAAATGCTCTTTAAACAATTTTGAAATATATTTATATCATTTTTTTATTACAAAATAAGCGATTGTTCAATTGTAAAGAATTAATATTCCTAATCACAGCCAACAAAAAAAAAAAAAAAAAAACAACAACAACAACAAATGTAAGATTTTAGTGTTATATATATATATAATAGTTTACATAAAGAGCAAGTAAGACGCACGGCATAGTGGTTACTAGTCTTAGTTAAGACCAAGAAGTCTCGGGTTCAAAACCCACCAAGGGCAAATAATTTTTATTAATAATACTTGGGGTTGCAGATGGTTGTGGCGGCATCGGAGGTGATTGAGGCCCTGTGGGCGATCGACTAGAGGTCCGGCGAGGCGGCTGTTCGTCAGAGATCCGGCGACGGCAGCAGTTTGTCGGAGGTCCAGCAATAGTTAGCCGGAGGTCCGACAGTCGTAGGCGGCGGACGGTGGTGGCGGCAGTGGTGGGTTGTCGGAAGTGGTTGAGGTCCGGCGGGAGGTTGACCGGAGGTCCGGCGAGGCGGCTGTTTGTCGGAGGTCCGGCAATAGTTAGCCGGAGGTCCGACAGTTGTAGGCGGCGGACATTGGTGGCGGTGTTTGTCGGCGGTGGTGGGCTGCAGTGGCGGTCAAAGATGGTCAAAGTCAAGAGGGGTAAAGGGATTTTAAGTGGGTTGAGGGCATTTTTGTTATTTAGAAAGTGAAAAGGTTTTATTGGTAAAATTTATTTCATTCTAGGGACCCTAAGGTAGAATATAAAAATGTCGGTCTTTATTGGCAAATTCTACCTTCTACGAGAGACTTATTGGTAAAATTCCCTTAATGAATTGTATTTTGTGTTGGAATAATACTAGGAGAACAAAAAAATCACAAAATTTTGCTCACAAAATCCTAGGTGTAATGATTTAATTGGTGTTTTTAATTAGAGTGTGGCGGGTCCATTATCGATGTAACCAATAAAATATCGTCACCTCATGTTGTGAGCAAGATTTTGTGAGCTTATTTGTGCCTCTAGCATTGATTGCTATGTGTGTTGTTATGTCATTTGAAATGATTTTTAACCGGGCTTATTAAATGTTTCATGTAGTATACGTGAACACCATGAAACCATCATCTATGCATTTTTATTTTTTTCCTCTAGCATACAAATTAATGTCATCCTTTAATTGTGGAACAATAGCTACTTTGGCTCTTTTTGGTTGTTTCTATGATCATAAATCAATAAACAATACAAGCGCAGACTAACCTATTTCAGGCATCCAAGGTAAGTCCAAGTTTTAAATAAAACAATGAGACTTTACAAGTAGGTGTTGTTAATATAAAGAAGAGAAAATGTGGAATATGAAATATTAAACAGAAAATTATTGTGAGTATGATAAACGAGTTATATAAATAAAAATGTAATATAAGATTTTTATTTTAAAAATGAAACATTCCACTAAAATATTCAATGTATTAAATTATTTATTATGAAATTATAAGACAAAGGGACCTCTTCAAAGTCAAAATTGCACAAAAAAAATGTGTTTTTCTTGAACTTAGAAAAAATGGGTTTCAACATGTCAGTGTTTGTGTAAAAAGTGCCAATGTATGAATTATTTTGTGCCATTGTAAAAAATGTCAGTGTTAGTGTAAAAAAATGTCAATATAAAAAGTGTCAATATTAGTGTAAAAAAATGTCAGTGTTAGTGTAAGTGTAAAAAAGTGTCAATGTGAAGAGTGGCAGTGAAGTCAATATATGTGTCACACGTAATATGTGTGTTGGTAGCGAAAAAATGGCGTAAAAAAATGTCAATGTGAAGAGTGACAGTGAAGTTAATATATGTGTCACACATAATATGTGTAAGTGTCAGCAGCGAAAAAATGGGTTTTCTTTAAACTTACAACTTAGAAAAAAAATTGTTTTTCATAATACCAACTAAAAAGGACAAAAAAGTTTGTAATTTTTTCTAGTTCATTCCCATGAAAGCAATTTTATGGGGTCATATTCCAACAAAGCGAAATTCACTGTTGAATATTACAACTATAAGATTCCTTTAACAGATTAAATTGTTGTGGACAAGTTGACAGAAAAAGATGTAGACAATTGTACTCATTTCATTAAAAAAAAAATGTTTGTTTGTTGGATCAATTCATTAAAGTATATACTAAAATCTTAACGCGATCTGGTTATGGCTTTTTTTTCCTTTTCTGGAAATAAAGAAAAGGCGACGGGGTTATTTTTTCTTCTCCTAGGAAAACTTCTGCCTTTCTTTGCGTAGTATTTCATTAATGGGAAGATAATGTATTTAGGATTTTCCAGAAGTCAATGTAGAACAACAATTGCAGCATGTACATTAGTTTCTTGTTTGACCCTACTACCACAAACAAACTCACAGGCGCAGAATTGGAAGTGGATACAAACAAAAATTTGAAATTTGACTTGTAACAATAAAACTAAATAAAAGTAACCCAACCATTTACACCTTCAAAACCCGTCTTCATTTACCAGAAAACATGAAAAGGAAAAGCCAAAGCAACAGGGGTAGGGGCAAAACCAATGCAGCAGTGGTAGGGAATATAAAGGCAAAGCTGAAAACCGAATATTGGTACAGCTCTTTCTTTCATTATGATTGTGAGCTAAAATAAATTAAAAGTACAGTTTTACGAAAGCTAGTGAACATGTCACATGCCAAAATTTAGCAAAGAGGATGCAAATCTGCCGTCTGTGTGTAACTGAAGTACTTGCTCGTCCAAAACTCGCTAATAGATACTCTCTATTTCTATCAGGCAGACTTTAACTTGGATGATGTTGAAGCTAGGTGGGAAAGAGTCCTATGTCCCACAAACATCAAGAATATCCCCAAAAATCCAAGTGCTTTCAATGTAGTGAAAAGGTCCAACTGCATACACAAAATATAATAATTAGTCTGTGAACGCAAAAGTGCCTACTAAGCTGCTTAATGATCTATTATCAATGGTAATTTTTAGAATTTCATTGGGATGATTAGATTGACAATAATGTTTGGTCAAAGTTCACTTGCGTTGACCATTAAAAACCAAATGGGACTATCTTTCGGGAACTGGGGAGTACTTATTTATGATGGGTAACATGGACTGAACTTTTCACTCTCCGACGTGATACTCATGGACATTTGCGATTTGTATTAGATTCCCCAAGGAGTGATTTGGACACTCCAGCTCGTGATTTTCAAGTCAAGTAACTGAAGTTTGGAAAAATGCAGCAATCACCACTAACTGTTTATAAATAGATGCCCAACGTTTTAAACTATTGATATGTTCCACTAATTTCCAGCATTATAGCTAAAATATTGCCTAATATTTACACACTCACAGAGACCATTTCCATGTACACACCCCCGATTTCAAATCTTTTTCAAGCAAGTCCAAGTATCCTAAATTTCAAGCTTTCCGGATCTGACTTCTGAACAAGTACACGCACCCAGGTTCATGTAACATGGTATTTATGGCCTCTGTTACCCGGACTCTTCAAATATGTTGAAGTACCCGTGTCCGATACGTATCGTGTCCGACACGACACCCGGACACCTGCTTTTTCATTCGGATACGACAAGAAAAATTTGAAAGAAAAAAAGGAGTGAGTTGACTTCATTTATAAAGATTTTACAAATTTTAATGTTGTTTTACTTAATTATACAATATATCTTAGTAAAAAAGGAGTGAGTTGACTTCATTTATAAGTATAAATAGTCTATTTACACTATTTTGATTTGTCCTGAAATAATGCTCGTGTCCCGTACCCGTGTCCAAATTTAGGACGGTGTCCCAGTGTCCAAAATTATTAAAAAAAATTGTATCCGACACTAGGATCCGTATCCGTGTCGGATCCCGGATACCGTGTCCAGGTAACATAGTTTATGGCATCAAAATAGAGAAATATAGTCCACTACCATTTTTCATGCTCAATTTTGTTTGGTTAAATGAAAATTTTGAAACTAGATGTACATATTGTCACCCAGACGAAATATTAGCAATAACATCATGTTGACGGAAATCAGCTAACATCTGGCTAAAGGTCCTATCAGAAATATGAAAGTGAAAAGTAAAGCACGTACCTTAACCCAGAAAAGTGCATAGAGGGAGAGAACAGATGCAATGCCAGCAATGAAAAGGATGGCAAATGTAGCAGGTACTGTTGACGTTGGGAAATTCTTCAAGTTCGCACCAAGACGTAATAACTGTCAAAGACAAAAATGGACAGACATCAATTCAAGTCCAAAATAAAGGTTGGATATATTAAAGCAGCTGAAGTGAATTTTGAGTCAAGAAAGCTAGAGAACTTTCTTTCCAGTGGACATTCGGGAACTAATGGCGTCAACTGATTCCCTCCTCTAATTCCTATATTTTACATGCTGCATATGAAATACTCCCCCCGTCCCAAAATGATATTCACGTTTGACTATTCAAACTTTTTAAGGACATGAACACTTGCTTCCTTAGCCATGTTATATTTGTGGACATTTAAGCCTAAATTGTAGAAATGGGAAGAAATTTTTGGGACGATGAAAAATGACAAATGAGAAGATCATTTTGGGACGGAGGGAGTATAATATTTGAGCCAGAAGATAGGCAGGAGGGAGAAGAAGTGGTTTCCATGGGAGATGACAAGCAGCAGTAAGTTTGGAGGTGGATAACAGCAAGGAGAAATAGGCAACTCAGTGAGAGACAGACTTCTTTGTCTTCTATTAAGTGATAAATGTAACGTATTGTTCCATAAACATAAAGGACTAACCCCAAACAAGAATCCAAAGAAGGGTAAGAAAACAAGGCCCGAGAAAGCAAAAGAGAGCTCTTGAGGAGGACGTTTCTCTGGAGCCCTGAAGATGTGCGATATCTCTGCCTTGGGCCCATATCTTGAGTAAGGATCAACGGCTTTTGGAGGAGGGCGGGCTGCCTTCTCAGGTGCTTCTGGCAGATCCAAGTCGACATGGCCCAGGTGATATAAGAAGGAGTTCTCCTGAAAGAAACAAAAGAATATGATGAGCATTAAAGACTGTAAAATCTATGTGACAAAAGTTTAAGAGAATGTCACATTTACCATAACAGCATCTCCCACTGTAAGTTCAATATCGTATGTACCCGACAGATAGAAGAACTTCTCAACAAGACCAAGAAAATCCTGCAAGGTGAAATGACACATAATCAACATAAGAAACATCCATTGAATGGTATTAGTTGAAGAACTAATTGTGGCCATTTCTACTCCAAGATCACATAAAGCACTGTACATGTTTATGAAGAGGTTGAAAATGAAAAACAAATAATAATAATAATAATAATAATAATAATAATAATAATAAATGATCAAAGAACGCACTAAAACAATTTCAAACTGCTTCCCAGTGCTCCCCACGACGAAGAGATGCTCAACCCCAGACTCATGTTCCAACTTCAGCAATGCCTGATGAAGCATGATACTAACTTAGCTAATTGACAAAGACAATAACAAGTGACGGATAGAGAACTATTTAGGAAGCGTGTCAGAACCTGGTGCGGCTTGAATGATTGCCCAAGAGGAGTGGTCAACTGAAAGGATAACCGCAACTTTTGAAGGTGGTTTGCTGATAATGTTGCAGCATTAGGTCCAGCCAGGTCCAGCCTACATGAAAGATAATAACATCAATTAAAAAGAGAAATTATATATGCAGTTATTCTGTAGAAACCTCCAATAAGATTTTCGATAACTGAACCAGCATCTTTTAAGAATATCAAAAATATATAATACTCAATACACTCAAGAAATGACTAAGTTTATTAACATTGCATGCATTCTCATCAGAATCTTAGGTTCAGATACCGAGAATGTCGTACATGAGGGTTTGATGATGGTGACGACGATGAAGATGGAAGGGATGAATCAGCAAAATAAGCAACAGATGATACTTCTATGGCTATAAATCACATGTTGGAACAAATACATAAAAAGTCCGACTACGAGTTTAGAATCTGGCATTAACATCTTTCTCAACCACCACTCTGACATCCACACTGCAACTGAATCAACCTCATAGAAGAAATGGCGTGGAGGTTTATGAGGGAAGTCCGCAGAATCAAATGGTGCATGTATAAGTAAGTCCACAAACATTATGGAACACCCAGTTACAAGGGATCCACACTTACGCTCACGATAACCTCAGTATGGTTGGCCAAGAAAACCTAGTTTAATTTATTTGTATAGCTCCCTCCATCTTCGTAAATATAACGGCCAACCCTCCATTTTATTTGATGTCCCAAAGTTTTTGGGCACCTAGAAATCCAATGGACATTAATGAACTAACACATCATCATATCCTAACCAAGTAATTTAATCTCCTTCAAGTGCTCAAAAGGATATTTAAAAAGGGTGTATAATAATCCAAGAACACTCGTAATGAGGACTATCTAAGTCATCAATATGGAGATCAACTGGTTACAATTAAAACATCCATCATAGTGGTATTTAAACGCCTCTTGACAACTGATACTCCCTTTGTCCCAAAATGATCTTCTCGTTTGCTATTTCTCATTGTCCCAAAAAGTTCTTCACATTTCCACATTTTAGGCTTAAACAAAGCATGGTTAGTGAAGCAAGTGTTCATATCCTTAAAAAGTTTGAATAGTCAAAGGCGAAGATCATTTTGGGACGGAGGGAGAATATGTCAAGGTGGAAGGGAGGGAAGACCGAAAATCTTTAGGAGATGCAGGTTACATATTTAAATAAGCAAAAAACTAATTAGGTGGTGCGTGATCAATTTTTCTTGTAGTAAGATCACGGATAATAGCTAGGGAAATGCCTCTTGAAGTCTCAAAGGAAACAATTATACTTCCACCTTACAAGCTACTTCCTCCGTCCCAGAGTAAGAGTCCTACTTTCTTTTTTGGTACGTCCCATAGTAAGAGTCCCTTTCCTTAAAAGACAACTGTTTAATAGTGTTTTGGACAACTTTGTCCTTATAATGCTTGTTTAATTACAAAAAAAAAAAAAAAACAAGACTCTTACTTTTTGCCCACTTGCATAATGAACAGTATTTTGGACAATTATATCCCCAACCAACTTGCAATATTCACCCACTTTTTATTATTTGCTTAATAAGCATGCATAACCAAGGTAGGACTCTTACTCTGGGACGGAGGGAGTATATAATTCCCGGGGAGGAGGGGTGGAATTCCATTGCAGAAAATAAAAAGAAAAAAGAATTTCGAATTCTAGATAAACGAAAAAAACGTACTTCTTCTGACTTTCTATGGTACCAAGATCACTCTCAAGTACTGCAATTTCTGCATTATCAACGTTGATAACGCCAGTGAAATATATTGGTACTTTTGTCCGACCTCCAGTGACATAGATTTTCTTATGATCTGCATCATGTAGTACAATCTAGCAAACCAGGGAATAATGTGTGAGAGAGAGTAGCAGTAGTTAAAATAGGTAGGTAAGATCAGCAATTGATTGCTTCAACACATAGAAACCCCAAGAACAAATCGAGTACCTCAAATGCAAAAACGTAGTCCCCGACATCAACAGATATTGGCAAAGCATCCAAAATATGGACAGCTTCTTCAGAGTCAAATCTAAGTTCCTGCATTTAGGAAACCCAGAAGACCATTGTGTCATTAGAAAAGGGAATGATGCAATCGAAAGTTGGAATATAAATGCTTCTATCAATAGTTCCATTACTAGATATCAAATAGCAATAGCACTTTAAGATAAGTAAAGATGACAAAACAAATAAAGAGGATGTGAAGCGACCCTTCAATAGCAATCATCAATCAATGCCCCCACCTTGTCAATGATGGAAGCATCCTTTGATCCTGAGCTGAAAACTTGCATGAGTTTTACTGATAGAGGAGGTGCAGTGGATCCAAGCACAGTACTCACCCTAACCTGCAAAAAAAACATGTCCAAAGGTGGTTAAAGAAGAATCATTTAAGCAAAATGAATCAAATCATACACCACTACCATGCTCTCAAAGATCCTTGAACATCACCAAGATGTAAAATAAATAGTTCCATAATTGTAATTATAAGGACTGCAATGGGGGAACACTCGGTGAAGTGATGAGAACACAAACTTCTACAATGCAGATTCTTTTTAGCTTTTCCCTGTGCAGATGGTACCTCAGCTATGGTGATGTGATTACAAAAAGGTTTGCTTTCACGTGAGGAACACACATGAAGCTTAACCATGTACTCCCTCCGTCCCGGCTTAAGGTTCTTAGTTTGACTTTACACGCTTATTAAGAAACTAAGGCAAATTTGAGTCAAGAATAGTAGTGTGTAAAGGATATAATTGTCCATTCATAAAGCAAGTGTGTGAAAAGTAGATGTGTAAGTGATGGTTTTTTTGTAATATGTGAACTTTATGAGGATAATGATGTCCAAAACACTATTCATCCTTTGCCATTTAAGGAATAAAGCAACTAAGAACCTTAAACTAGGACATACCAAAAAGGAAAGCAAGAACCTTAAACTGGGACGGAGGGAGTATAACTTAACCATTAATATATCAACTCACGGGGAACAGAACGCGTAACTAAGTGTAACAACTGAAAGACCCAGAAATGTGAAAACCAAAGTAAAATCAACAGCAATTTTAAATTTCTTAGAGAATCATCGAAAATAGAAAGACGGTAATAGGTAAAGAGAGAACACACCTTAACTTTCTCTTGCCTAGTTAATGAAACAACAGTAGCTGGAAGAGATAAAATTAGAGGAACCGATACCCTGCACAGAAAAAGATGCTCAGCTTATTATGAAAAAAGAATAAAGTGTAGTAATGCTAATAGCAAATGACAGTGGGAATTATTACTGTCATAAGAATGAAATATATTCATTAAAAATCGTACAACTTCATTAATTTGTTAGTTTCTCTTGACATCCAAAAAGAATTAAATGCAAACAAATTCAAACGAAAACATGTGCAATAAAGTAATGTTTGTTCATATTTCCGTATGGATTTACATCAGCTACAGAAGTGTCCAATACGACAATACTCAACTGTGATGAACTACTTACACAGATACAACCTTGAAATATGTACACATAGAAGAAAGCCTATAAAAGGTCACATTCATGCAATCACTTGCCTGTTGCTTTCCAAAAAAGCGAGAGCGTCAATTTGGTAATATAAGTCTTTGGCATTGCCAGGAATTCCAATTGCAAGGAAAAATTTAGCCAAACCCACTATTTTGTCCCCTGGAAGCTGCAAATTTAAAGCGAATATTTAGAAACACATTCACAGAAAGTTAAAGAACCACAAGAGAATAAGCCCAAAAACAAAGTGTTAGCTAACACATGCATTCAAGCCCCCCGAAGTAGCAGCAGCAAAAGTTGTTAGACCGCGAACAACTGATGAGGTAGCTGAAAGAGGACCCTGAGTACCACTGGTATCACGAAGTTTCTCATCGAAGTAATAGGCCCCATCTTCTGAAAACATGAAATCATAGCAAAATGATGACAAGAAATTGACTTGTTCAAAGAATTAACGAAAACGATAATGACATAATCATTCAATCATGATTAAACCTGCAAATTCAAGTGCTATTCATTCCTCTCCCATTAATCCCAGTAGAAAAAGAGCAAAATCATAAGGAAATAAAACCATGCTGAATTTCATCAGACTAGAATTTTTAAGTTTAAAATCCAACTCAACTCCAAGCAAGTAGTAATATTTTGATGCCTGTTCATTTACTCCATAATGTTTAACAATATATATTGATGTCAATCAATAGTCAACAATAATGTAAAAAAATAATAAGATGTCAAGTATTAATTTATAATATAAAAACTAAAATGTACAACTCCCTCCGTCCCAGAGTATATGTCCACCTTTCCTTTTTAGTCCGTCCCAGAGTATATGTCCACTTCCTAAAGTGGCAAAGAATCTTTACTATTCCTCCCACTCATTCTCTCTCCTACTTACTTTTATACTCACAACACCAATCAACTTACTATTCCCTCCCACTCATTCTCTCTCCTACTTTACTTTTATACTCGCAACACTTACATCACTTCCACCATTTCTTAATCTCCGTGTAAATGGGAGGGTGGACATATACTCTGGGATGGAAGGAGTACATTATTAGATACTTATATACAAATATTGGTTCAGTTTGGTTCCTACAAGTAGGAACTGAACAGGGGAGCCAAATCAACCAGTTTGCCAAAACACTTGAATTCTGACTAAATCATCTATCAGAAATTGAACCAATCCGGTTCGCTTTGGCGTATTCACGGTTCACCTTACAACCCCAGAGGAAATCATTTAAGTAAGATAATAAATATGTTTGCAAAAGATAAGTTTAGAAAACATAAAATGTCAAGCAAAAAAAAAAAAAAAACATTCTACAAAAAGAAAAAGGGGCAAAGAAGTACTAACATACATACCATATTTCTCGGCACTGTCAAAGAGCTTAAGAATATCATTCTTCAATGTATCAATCTGCATATGATATGCAAAGATTTGGTCAATAAAGAACCAAGGCATAAAACAAAGCATTTATGATGATGCATACTTGAAAGATAGTGGTCCAGAGAGCTTAGAAAAGCATTTATGATGATGCATTAACAGAAGAAAGAATCCTCTTAAGTCGGATGTGGAGAAACAATGCATCAGCTGGACACCACCATGATGATCAATTTAATCTTGATAATATGTATTTTTCTCCATATGCTATAAAACGCAAACACAGAGATCGTCTGAAGTTAAAGGATGTATTTTTCTTGTTAGGCTATAAATATACACTTGTATACATAGCAATAGATGTATAAGCGCAGTGGCGACGCCACCTTAGGCCCAATGGGTCAATTGACCCCCTTCAATTTTGGAACTATGATATTTTACCACATTCACGTTTAAGCAATTAACCATTTTACCACCAAATACATGAAATTTGTCAACCTTGAACCTCATTTAATTTAGGAAAAAATACCACGATATCATATTTCGACCCCCCCCCCCTTCTAGTTAAATTCTGACTTCGCCACTATATAGGAGGATGGTCTTTTTGCAACAAGATATATGAGGCTCATGGGAGAGACATACTTTTAGATTACTGCCGGAGCCAGCCTTTGCCATATGGGGGCAGCTGCTCCATTTCCTTTTCAAATTGTACCAATTTTACACGAGCAAAATTTGAAGATACTGCTTTTTACCACTAAAAATTATAATCTTCCCCCCCCCCTTTTGCACTTAGAAAAAAGTAATATTGTATCATAAATTTGCCCCCTTTAAACTAAATTTAGGTATCACATGATAATATCCTAAAAATAATCATGACCCAGTTTAAGAAGATTTCTGGCTTCGCCCTTGTATTTAGTTAAAATTGATAGAAATTTTAGCTTTTGACACCTTTCGCTCCTCACTTTTGATAAATGTGAGTCTGTGGATAAAATGTTTATTGCACTGACACATAACATGCTTTGAAAATCCAAAAGCACACTATGTACACAAGTTCATGAAATTAACAGGTGAAAAGCATTATCCACTAGACGAAAGAGCGAGCATAACACCAAATTTAATGTAATTAGTAAGAACCACCCACAATATCAGCCAGCCTCTTGGCATAGTTACAACACTGCCTCAGTTATGATGTTAATGGAACTGGCAGCTTCAAATACTTAGGCAGCTTTACTGCCCCATTTACAAGTAGAGGTGAAAACAGCAATATCTAACCCTCCCCATCCCCCATCCCCCCCCCCCCACCAAAAAAAAAAAGTTGTTTTCGAGAGGAGATCCGAAGAAAGAACAAAAATAATTTCAAACTTTACCACTCCACCAAGGGTCTCAAATGCTATACCCAGTGCAGAAATAAGAATACGGTTCAACTTACAAGGCTTCCATCAATTTCAGAAGATGCTAACGAAACCACTCCACCAAGGGTCTCAAATGCTATACCTGCAAGAATTGGAGAAGTGGAAGCTGATAAATATAATGCAGGTGATTTAACAAAATGATACCTCACGAACCTATATCATAGCAAGAACGATGAGTAGATATTAAGTATCCCTCCATCCCAAAATAAGAGGTATTTTTTGACCTTTCCCCGGCAGTTGGATTCTTTCTCAAATGGAAATTCCATGGCGATTATCTGCTTTTTCGAAAACTAAAAAAAAAGTGTGATCCATAATACTTTCAGTATAGCTTCCAAATGTTAATGTTTTATCTCTTATTGTAATGACAAATATAATAATGATTGGTCCAAAAATTGGCCACATTGGGTGGAAAAGGTCAAATACCTACGTCTTTTGATATGGAGGGAAGTAACAACTAACTACCAGTAGGAGTCATAAGTGTAGAAGGAAAAAAATTACTTACCTGCGGCGTAAGTACTAGATTCAGGATTATTTGAACTGTAGCGCCATCTTCCATCACTTTGGCTAAGAGCCTGAAAATAACTTCCACAATAAATTTCTGAACCTAGCCCTGGCTTTGTGGTGGTGATGCGGGTCAGGGGGAAGAGGGGGTGATTTCAAAACCCATCAGTATCACGTCATAAATGTGGATAGCCTAGATGCAAACCTTTATGGATCGGAAAACTTTAACAGCATCTCCGAGAGGTATATCAACTTGAGAAGTCTGATCCTGGACAATAGATCAACAGCAAACAGGGTCATGCATGATAAATGTAAAAATTGAGATCAATTGATGCTCCTAGAAGAAAAAAAGTTTAAGCTTCTCATGCAGTTCTCGAACAGCTTGGACCATCCATAAATATTAAAGAAAGCAACTGTCCTCTAATCATTAGCAGAGATGGATCAACTGTCAGGTTTTTCAAGATATCCAGAGAAAAAGCCAATTAAAGCCCAGTTCATCAGTCACCTTTATAAGTACCAAACTTCCAATTGGATAGTAGAAATCTAGGAGAGAAGATGCTTCCTTAATAGAATCTTTAAGTTTTGAAACGATGCCCTAAAGAAAGAAAGATTAGTGTCAATGTACTCCGACGATTGAAAGAATAAAAATATAAAACAAACTCAAACTAAGACCAACATATTTAGGTACATTCTCAAATATACCGTCAACGCTTTCTCGCTAAGCTCACACTTCAGTATCCCATCGACCCTCAATGCATAAAACAGATCTTTTACACTTGAAGATGCCGACGAAAGAGTATCCACCACAGATTTGCAAGTGGAAGCCCTTATGTCAGACTTCTTTTCGATTCCAAGAACCTCCAATGTTCTTAATGCTTCATATGTTTCTTCTAAGCTGAAACATATATTGCATCATCAGATAAGATTAACTCCCAACTGAAACTCATTCATTTCCCCTCACTAAGGGAATACCATCTCGGCCCCAGAAAAACAATTTTAATTGGACGTTAAGGAAAAAAAATCTACTTCGCTTATACGAAACACACATTTTCAGAAAGAAGAAGAAAAGAAGCGCCAACCACACACATTATTAATTTCAAAAAAAAAAAAAAAAAAAAAACTTGCACAAATGTTCTTTAGATAAATGTCAAATCACAGTGGTTATAGAGCATTTACAGAGGAAAACTGCCAGATAAAGGAACTGAATACCCCTAAATTCTGATTCTTTATCATATGAAACTAAGCAAGACACATCCCAATCCTCATGCAACTTAAAGATAATAAATAAACAATTCAGCAGATGATGTACCCCCATAATAATGCCAATTAATCTGCTCAAATCATCACAAATAAATTGATAACATCAATCATAACATTCAAAAAAAAATGCCAAGCATAAATAAATCAGCAGGGTTTTAGTGAAGATTAAATACAACCTTCCAAATGATCCGCTTGCCGAAGTTAATAGTTCTAATGCAGCTGATTTATGAGCTCCGGTGATCGGACTAAAGATCGCCGTGGCTTCATAGATCGACGTTACTGTCAGTAGTAGAAGAGCCAAAAATCCCAAATATCTGGCCATGCCTGTAATTGTAAAATCAAAAATTAGATCGCAAATGATCAGTGTGTGAATTTGAATGCAGCTGATTCGATCCAAATCAAACCCTAAAAATGAGTTCGTACGGGAAGAATTGGAGAATGTGGTAACGAAGAGCGACTGAGTGAGGAGACCAGAGAGAGATTTGTCTTCGGAGTCAATACTGCTGCTTATAGACTCAAAGTATTGTTTTCCAATTTTACCCTCGGCACTAATCAAATTGCCATGTGTATCAGGTTTAGGTGGTGTTGGACCAATAAAGTTACGCCAAGTAAATTGTACTGACGTGGTAATATTATATTAACAAGTATAGCATGACATGGCATGCTACAGAGCTCCATTTTGTCACACTTTTTGACCTTTTTCACTTTTTCAATCATAAAATGTGCTTTTTATTTTACTCGCTAAAGTTAAAAAAGAAATGTTACTAAAAATAAAATCTAAACAATAATTATAGGCTGTAAATTTTTATTAAGAAAATTACAAATTGACTAAATTATGACTAAAAATTTATTCGTAATAACAACAAAAATAAATGACTAACTTTCTAATACAAATGTAGAGTTAAATCATGTTTGTCATCCACAAACAAAAAGGCGTGTTAGCATATTATTAGCCATACTCCCTCCGTCCCGCCCGACTTAGGATTTTTGGTCCAGGCACGGAGATTAAGAAATATTGATATTTTATTCCTAAAATGGACACTTAGTTAGTAAGGATTAAACTTCTTTCTGATTGTGATTAACTTCCAAGTATTTCCCCAAACAACAACCATTTATTTTTATTACATTTCAAACTTATCACCATTTTCTTTCCCCCACACCTATCCGCACCACTACAACCAACGACCCACCACCATCGCAGCAGCACCACCACCGGGCATCCACCACAACAACCACGGACCACAAGAACGCATCTTTCATCACCACCACCAACGGCCCACCAGTCATTCCTGCAACTACCATTAATAGAGTAAGCAAAAATCATCTGGAATTTAAAATCTAACATTCAAACATTTGAAATCAAAAAATAAAATGGGCAGAGTATTAAGAACTTCAAGAGAGAGAGAGAGAGAGAGAGAGAGAGATCCGGAGTTGTTCAAGTTCAAAAACATCCAAAAAAATCAAAAATAAATTTAACTCTCTGCACTCAAAAGAACCCAAAGATGAACAAACTCAGATCCGAAAAACACAAATGAACACACACATAAAAAAACACCATATCTATACAGATCCATGGATCTACACACAAGAACACGAAAACACACACACAAGAACACGAACACGCACACACACAAGAACAATCTAAATCGAGCCAGAGAAAGAGGGAGAAAGAGAGAGAGCGAGAGAGACTTATCCGAAGTAAGGTAGAGGCGAGACAACGGTGGCGGTTGTGAGGATTCCTATGTGGTCGGCCTTCAAGGTGATGGCAATGGTAAAAAGGAAGTTGGAAGGCGTGTTGGGAAGGGAAAGGGATAGAGATAATGGGGAGATGGTGGAAGGGTGGCGGAGACGGTGGGAGGGGTGGCGGCAGGAAGGGTGGGAGATGAGAGAGAACGAGAAAAGGGAGAGAATTAGTTTGCATAAATGAAATGGGGGAGGACGAATTAAGGTTTTCTTGTAGTGGGTTTGGATTTAATGTGGGCGGGGCTAGAGGAGGGTTAAGGGTAGTTAATTAGGAAAGATTAAATGGGTGAAGTTTAATTGATGATTAGGATAAATTGGGTGGGGTAGGGTCAATATAAAAGTAATAAAAACTTCCCATTTTGGTCCGTCCTAAGTCGAGTGGGACGCCCAAAATGGCAAATCGTCCTAGGTCGGGCGAGACGGAGGGAGTATACAGTTGTGTTAAAGCAAATCAAACACATTCGAAATCGAAGTAAATCAAACACATTTGAAATACTGTGGAGTTTCACCACGTCTGGAACCTATTACAACGAATGTGCCGTCCTCTATTGCGTCGAACCTGAGACCCCTACTATGTGGAGGCTTTATACACGCATCCAGATACCATTGGGCCATGAGGCCTTAGATGATTAGTTGGATAAATCTAATTAACATGATAAATGTAGGGAATTTGTATGAAAGACGAATTTTTTAAAGCGTTAAGTGTTTGAATTTGACATTGTATAAACATCTCTCAAACTAATTTTGAATGTTTATTTAACGAAATCACCATTGTTGAGTTGTGAATGTCAATTTAATAAAAAGATCTAGGCTGTATTTTTGAACCAATAAAATAACCAACTCATCTATATATCAAAATGAATAGGTGAATTTGTTTTTAATAAAAAACAAATTAGGTCATTCATTTTAAAATAAAGCAAGTACATATTATATGTGAACAATGAAAATATAATGAACCTATTGTATTTTTTTCCCAACATAAATAAATGTTTGATTTAACCCCATCATGTAAATCTAGCCCTTATTTTAGTGAATATTGTTTTGAATTTGCTACTGATATTTTATATTAATGAGATTATTGGTTCTTTATTTGTTAGCAATATAAACAAACTTAATTAATGAAATTAATATTATTTGGTATGGAAAAATTGCAAATTAAATAAATTACTCATTTGATGATTTAAGCGACAATTTCTCAAAAGCCCTTTGATTTAACATTATTAGAATTGCGAGCTTGTTGTCGGCGGATCTGTTAGGCAGCTGTTCAAGCAATATTTTTTACAGAAGTAATGTCACTTTATTAATTTCTCTAAGGCACATAAGACAAACATACATATTCAACTTAAAATTTATGCACTCTGCCTGTGTTGCTTCATTTTTCACGGCGCGCTCCATCATTTCTATGCGGTTCATGTATGAGCTTTGTTAGACATTACTTGGACACTCTAATTGTCATCCATCAATATGAAAAAACATTAAGACTTAACTCTCAAAGACAAAAAATGAGAGAGAATAGCATGAAAAAACTCTGAGATATCATGTCTCAGACACTCTGATAGTACATCTTAGAGTGGGGGAAAAACTCTAAAACATTGCTCTCAACGAAATTAGAGCGATCTCGAGGGGGGTGGGAACTATAAGAGTTATGTCTCACGCCAATTATGTCTCTAAGACATAATACTCATACTTAATATCAAGCTTGTAATAAAAAAAAAAAAAAAAAAAAAAAACTAAACCACCAAAATGATTGGGGATTCAACATATTTGCCACTCATAAAATGTGGGATCAAATTTCTCAATTTTTTAATTGAAACAAAATTAAAAGCTTACACCATGAAACCATCACTTATATGTCCATTGCTCAAAACCATATTTGTCACTTGAAGCGATTCAAAATAAAATGCCACAAACATCTTAGTATGCAAAGAAAATTGTTTTATTATACATCAACAATTAAAAACAAATATGTGAGTATATATGGAAGTGCTGAACCGCCGCCATCTTAGAGGTATGGGGAATATGTAGTGATTGATGGAGTTTGATCTACACATGTGAGGGGAGATTAGATGACTAATAGAGGCGATTTTGGCATTCAGATATGGACATGCTTCTAAATTTTGGCCCTCTCACATGTAGAGAGGATTTTTGAACGGTTGCATCTCGAAGGTTAAAATGCTTCCATCTAAAAGGTAGTGAGAAACCGGGTGATTGACAGAGAGTTTGTCACAAAGGAGGTCGGGGGTGAGGAAGGTGATTGACTTTGACGATCGAATATGGGCATGCTTCTGGATGTGGACATTCTCACCTCCACCTGTCTCTCTTCACAAGGCATAATATTGGTTGGGAGGAAAAAAGAGAGAATAAGGCGGTGCATGGTTCACCGGTGGTAGGTCGCTGGTGGAGTAGATTAGCGATGGAAAGATGAAGAGAGATTGAGAGAGTGGGTGAGGAATTGTAGAGAGAGGATTTGGAAGTTGCAAACGAGGGAGGGGTCGGGTAGCTAGACGTGCTTTATGTTTTTTTGGGTTTGGTTAGAGAAGGGTAATTTTGAGTTTATATTATTTCGTTAAAAGAATTGGGGGCTTTAGAGGAATCATTTTTTCCCCTAGCGGATGTAAGGGAAATGAAAAATGACTTTTCTCATTAATAGTTGCGTTGGATTTGGGGGCCTTTGGTGATTTAATCCATGATTGGTGCGTAGAGGAATTATTATACAGAACTCAACAAAGTCCAAAACACGCTTTCATGGTTCAACCCATGTGTTCCCTCATTGCCACCCCCATTTGTTGTCAAAACACCTTTCCCTCATTCTCCGTCACCGGCGGCGTGACTCCGCCGCTAACTCAAATCTAAAACAACCGCCGTACAATCTCATTTCCAGCTCTCCCCCCTCTCCAAAAAAAAAAAATCATCTGCATTCCGTTGATTCAATCCAACTGTAAGCGAACTGCTCTCAGAAGTTACAAACGATGTCGTTCGAAGAGGACGAAGAATCGTTCGAGCACACACTCCTGGTCGTCCGTGAAGTCTCCGTCTTCAAAATCCCGCCGCGGTCCTCCAGCGGCGGTTACAAGTGCGGCGAGTGGCTCCAATCTGACAAGATCTGGTCCGGCCGCCTACGAGTTGTTTCATGTAAGGACCGCTGCGAGATCCGTTTGGAGGATCCGAACTCGGCTGAGCTGTTTGCGGCTTGCTTCGTGCTGCCTGGACAGAGGGACAGTGCGGTGGAACCGGTGCTGGATTCGTCGAGGTACTTTGTGCTGAAGATCGAGGACGGGAGGGGGAAACACGCGTTTATAGGGCTAGGATTTTCGGAGAGGAATGAGGCGTTTGATTTCAATGTGGCCTTGTCCGATCATGAGAAGTATGTAGAGAGAGGGAATAAGAAGGAGGCAGGAGAAGCTAGCGATGACAGTCATATCGATATTCATCCTGCTGTGAATCACAGACTGCAGGTACATTTCTGTTTGTAGTTGTTCGGATTAAACATTCAATTGCTAGTTTGTCTTGGCGCTTTATCCTTATCAGTCATGATACCCACTCTCACTTGATTCGGATCACAAATTCACTTGTTAGTTCGTTTTGGCGCTTTCTCCTTATCAGCCTTCTATGAGCATGATCCCCACGCTCACTTGATTCAATGATTTGATTATGCTGTGTATTTACAATGGGAAGAATTAGGTGTTAAAGTGTCCGTTTGTATTCATTGGATCACGAACAATCGATTTAGTAGTGATTGGTGACCAGAGCAGAAGAAACAACCGTGTTTCCATAACATAGACTTCTGTTTTTGATGCGAAAGCACTTGTTTCCCTGCTGATATAATGAGTACTTACCCTAACTATTACTTTCCTGAGTTTTGTCAAGGGAGATGGGTTTTGGTATTTACTGTTTTGTTCCTAGTCTTTTGTTACCTCTCCCGTTCGAGCGGCTTTTGGCCTCTGCTTTGTGTGTCTATAAGGGCCTTTAACGTATTTGCACGGGTTCTTCCCTTGACAATTTCTTCGATGCATGCATTTACTCGTCAAATTAAAAAAAAAAAAATCTAAGAGCATCAATAGAATTTTGTTTACATACTTCCTTCTTTTTTGATCTATCAGGAATAACTTTCCTAGTTTGCTTCTGCAGTTCCATCTTGTTATTTGTTTCCACATTGGATAATTTGCTTCCGGTTTATTGATCTTAAATGAGTTTCTTTTCTTTTCCTGTTTATTTTTATGATTGCATGCATGCATCTTGAAGATAATTGTGTTATGAATTATGGTGTAGATTGCATGTCATGCCATCATTCGTGTATAATGTTAGGTCATCGTAAATGGGATTTTGTATTTATTGTTTTCATAGATACGCAAAACATCTGACCAGACAGTAATGCAGTTGATTCACACAGTTCGCGTAAATAT
Organism: Campanula takesimana; assembly: GCA_026119855.1. Lineage (NCBI taxonomy): Eukaryota > Viridiplantae > Streptophyta > Magnoliopsida > Asterales > Campanulaceae > Campanula > Campanula takesimana. The sequence continues at coordinate 1,955,091 of JAOWBW010000046.1, forward strand.
TTCAGGAAGGTGAAACAATCCGGATAACTGTGAAGAACAAACCAGCTAGTGGAGCTGGCATGCTTTCAGCTGCTGGATTGTCAGGGGGCGCTTCTGGAACTACAAAGTCCAAACCACTATGTCTTGTCCCTCCACCTAGTGGGGGTGGAAAAATTAGGTCTCCTCTCCCACCTCCACCCAATGATCCTGCTGCTGCACGGATGACTTCCCCAAATCGTGATGTTGCATTAAAGGCCCCCAAGGAAACTGCAAGGCATTCTACTGACCCTCTATCTGATCTCACTCAACTTGAGGTATTACCTTATTTTCTTTTCACGACAATTTTCTTTAAAGGTTTGTTTCGTGTTGTTCTTAGTATAAATATGAGATTGTTTTAAGCTTTGTGAACCCCAGCTTGGGACAACCCATGTTATGATTTTTCATTGGTTCCAGCGATCAAATTCAATGTGTGTGACCTGTGTGCGAGATAGCGTTAGAGTCTTAGTGCTTTTGGCACTTCAAATTGAGCATATCACTTTTGTTATGGAAAACTCGCAGTGATTCACCTTTTTCTTAAATTCCTGCCCTGGTTTATGAAATCAGTGAAGATTAATATCACTGATTATGACGAAGCAGATGCTCCAGGAAGCTGTTTACGAGAAAACCATTACTCCCTCCGTCCCAAAATACTTGCAGTTCTAGGATAGATTTTTTGTCCCAAAATACTTGCAATTCTAGGATAGATTTTTTGTCCCAAAATACTTGCAGTTTTGTAGTTTCCCATAAAACATTGGCTCATTTTGCTAAACTACCCTCATTTATGATGGGTAGTTGTGACTGTAAAATCATTTAATTGTCTAGATATTGAACTATTCAAATGGTAATTTAGTCTAATTGATATGTATTAATTGCTTTTCTTAATATGTGTGTAAAGTGCTAAAACTACAAGTATTTTGGGACAGAGGGAGTATTATCTTATTTTGCAAGTCACCAATACACGTCAAATTCTTGTCATTAAGGCCTCGCTAAGTGTTCTATTTTTTTGATTATGGTCTAACCTCATATGAATAGTTCATAGTGTGCTCTCTATATTTTTCTTCCAAATCCTTTTGAAATGAACAAATGAGGTTTCCCGATAAGGAGATAAGTCTATAAAGAATTCATAATGTTCATTTTCTCTTTTGGGGAACAATATCTTAAGGCGATTGAGTTCAATTTTCAGTATGTATGCTGATGTGAAGAATCTCTGTTTGTAGGAAGTTTTAGCTTGCATGGTCCTGTTATGCGTGTACGCATCAGTAAAGGAGTTCATATAAATTCTCACCTTTCATGATGCAACAATTTGAGAATTGAGGTGCCTTTTAGGGAATAGGCATATTTGGACAGGTGTGATCTCCACCCTTGGATCAGATCTCGGTGGATGGCTGAGATCTGTTGGATCGGCCCAGCCAGACGACCCGCCCGCTTGGAGGGACGCGGGTCGCCCCGGCGGTTACAACCCATCCGTCGTGACTCAAATCGTGCTGGTTCGCTCCGATCCGCGTCCCGCCCAGTTACAATCCGCCTCGCCTACCTGGACTGAACCCAATCTTACCTCCACAGCTCCCAGCGACCGATGCGTCGAAGTGCAAAGTGCACCCTAAATCGCGCTTCGCGGGTCAAGTGTCAATTTGGAGCTAGTCCAAAATTGGCACATTTGGGCCACTAGTTGCATGGAGGCCCAATAGTCCACTTGGTTGGCCCAAGGAGGGAACCATTTGATGACTCCTCCTTAGATGACCACATTAATATAATGCCTTCATTTCCCCTTTCTTAGCAATGTGGGATATGGCATTTCCATTCCCATTTCTCTTCAACCATTAATGCTAAGTTGCCACTTTCAACAATTAATTTCTCATTCACCCGAAATTGGTTTTGAGAAAATAAATATACTACATTAATCTACTCCGAACGTAGATTAATAATTCACAACTTATTTCCATTTTTATTCAATGGAACACATAATGAAATTCGGTCAAACATTGGTCAAAACCAATATCCTAAACCAATTTCCAACAAGTGTCATGTTGATGCCTACCTTTGGTCATTGTATGGTCTTCTGCATAATGAATGATCTTTATTATACTTGTTTTCTCGAGAATTTTTTCTCATAATTGGATTTGAGCTTATTTTCATGATGGTATCTTGATATCAGTCACAGTCCGCATTTTGAATTTTCTAGAGCCAGATTGAACTCATATCGAGTAAGTAAGGTTGACTTTAAATACATGTGAAGGAGAAAGGGTTTCCTTGGACAATAGTTTGTTAATTAATTAGTAGACCCATTCCAGATCCCAATTTATGCAATAGGCCATCCTTTTGTTTTTAATGTGAATATAATATACAATGTTGTTGGTGAACGTGTTGACTATTCTTCCAATACGTCAAAGCATTTGTTCGAAATACAAAATGCTATTCGTTTCTCAACTCTTCTTTTGTCCTAACCTTGTTAGCTGTTAAGCGTAGTGTTCTAAAAGACGTGCTAGATGGCCGCCTAGGCGCTAGGCGGCCCCCATCCGTGGCGATTTTCTTCAAGTCGGCCATGCTAGGCGCCAGGCGGGCTAGGCGGAGATTCGGCGGCGACAAGGCGGGCTCGGCGGTCCAGGCGTCTCGACGGGATAGCGCTGTTTAGGCGGGGAAATCTGCCATCCTCTGTTTCACATCTTCGCCTTCGCCGTCGGCATCCACGAAGTCGACGGATTTTGAAGGTGTAGAATGCATAGTTGTTAAATATCGCGATACGCGATACGTATCGGCGATACGATACGCGATACGCATAGGTTTGATACGTATCGCAGGTATATATCGTTCTGCGCCAAAATATCGTACGTATCGCCGTATCGCGTATCGTATCGTGCGTATCGGCGATACGTACGATATGCTGAAATGCGACTTGGGCTGGGTTTGGGCTGGGTTTGGATCGGGTTTGGGTCGGGTAATTGATTTAAAAGCAAAAAGAATTGGCTGGGAGGAGGATTCGATCGACGCAGAGGAGAATTCGACGAGACTGGAACTGGACCTTACCTGCGATCGGAACCCAAAGCAGCAACCCCTGCGACGGCGGTGGCGTCGGCGGTGACCAACGACAGAGGCGACGGCGGCGGCGGTGACCTGCGACGGCGACGGCGACGCAACCCCTGTGTCAGGTTTTTTATTTTTCCCCTTTTAAACCCTAATTTATGTATGAAATTGAAATAGACTTTTCTTCTTGATTTTTTACACTGTAAATTGGATTTTGGAAGCATGAAATTGATTTTTCTTTTTGATATATTTTTTTTATATATATATTTAGGTTATTGAAAAATGGGAAAAAAGAAAGAAGATATTGGTTACCAACATTGTGAGAAAGTTGATGGAAATAGGATGCATTTGTCATGTAAACATTGTGGTAAAAATTTTTGGGGTGGAGTTAGAATGTTTAGTTTTTAATTGGTGACTTAGTAATTAGTAAAACAGTTATGACCTTTTGGTACGTTGGTAATCTTAAGAACTTAAGATAACTACTTCTTTGGTTTTTCATGTAATTATTTCCATTGTTTACTTTAATTTTGATATTCTTTTAGAGTTTTTGATTTTTTTTGTCATTGTGTTCCGTATCTCCGATACGATACACGATACGATACGCGATACGATATTTAGGGTGTCCGATACGCGATACGATACACGATTTGAAAACTATGGTAGAATGTAAAGGGAGTCGATTTGTATGGGACTATGGTCAAGAGAAAAGGGAAAGAAAGAGAGAGAGAGAGAGAGAAAGAAGAGTGAGACGAGCAGAAAAAAAGAATGGAGAAAAGGAGACGGCGGAAGAGTGGGAAAGAAAGAGAGAGGCTTGAGACTGAGAAGTGAGAAGAGAGAAGGCTAGGGTTTTTTATTTAGGGTTTCCTTAGAAGACTAATATGGAGTGGGCCAATTTAATGTAAATGGTAAAATTTATTGGGTTGAATAAATGGGTTTGAATAAATAGGTTGTTTCCTTATAAACCCTAAAATGGGTTGGGCCATCTTAATTATGATCTTTTTTTTAATTAGTTAAATTATTAATGTTTGACAATAAAAATATGTGGCACTATCTTTTGGATAAATAAATACATATATACAGATAATTTCTTTGCCCCGCCTAGGCGCTGCTCCGCCGCCTAGCGATTTTTAGAACACTGGTTGAGCGTTTGATTAGAAATTTAGTGCGCCGTTTTTTTTTTTTTTTGGGTGAACATCCATTGTTCTTGTTTTTGTTTGCTGTATTTGGCTACAAACGATAGGGTCACTATGATAGACGATGCCCATTTTTCCTAGTGATTTGGCTAGTTCTTTCCAGAAGTCATTTTTAGAGATTCCTGAATTCTCTTGGAGTCGAGGTCAACATGAAGATTGATGGTTTCTCGTGTCATTTCAGTAAGTCAGTAAGTCATGAAGTTTCCCTAGGGAAAAAAGTAAAAAATAATGAACAAGAAGGGGGGGGGGGGGGGAGGTGGATGTAAGAAATGTAAAGCCATCTTCTAGAAAAAGCTTCAGAGAGGAGAGCAACCTTGTACATAACCGGTTCAGAAGGGTCAATTAATTGATTATAAACTCAGTACCTAGTAAATCAACAAATTTGAGTTGAGGTCCCCTCTTCCTGGTTAAGGAACAACATAACGTTTACGTACAGTGTACAATTCGCCTTGAAATGAATGTTTTTCATTTTCAAAAGCGTGTACAAAAGCGTGTACGTTTTTTTTCTCTCTTTTCATCTCAACTGTGCCAATGAATGATATCAAATACTCCCTCCGTTTCGAATTAACTGGCGTTTTAGCCTTATACCCACAAACCAAGAATGCATTAATCACTCTTAAACTTTCCATATTTACCCTTTATATATCCTCTTAAATACAATGAACAATCAGGTAAATTAGTATGAGAGAGAATCACACAAATAAACTTTTCTGATAGTCTTTTCATCTTTTTTCCTTTCCTCAAAACCTAACCCACGCCACTTTGTCCTCCCCTTCCCAATTATTCAAGGGGCTTCAATGGTAGCATCCGACGAGAACAACCATAGTAGGGAAAAAACAGATAATTTCACTTCTCCATTTAAGGCTCCGTTAAACTCGATTTTTTTTTTTTCTCATTCTCCATTCCGTTAGATCCCACACCCTTGTCCCCCAAAGCCCTAACTCAACGCCCTCTTTTACGCTCCACCAGTCCACCTCCAAATCCGCAACCATGGTTCGCCGTCAAGAAACAAGGTATCCGCAATAAGATCGTCGGACCTTGAGGCTCCAGCGACGAATTTCCGATGCTGTGAAGAAAATTCAGAGAAAATTCCGACTGGAGATTTTTTCTTGAGTGAAGATGAATAAGAGTGTTTGGGAGGAAGTTGAAGAAGAGAAACGAGAGAGAGAGAGAGAGAGACGGGGAACTCGAGGCTCAGTTTACATTAATGATGGATAGGGGTAATTTCGTCAAACAGAGCCTAAAAACCCAAAAACGACAGATAAAATGAAATCTGAACAAAAGTCTAAAACGACACTTAAATTGAACCGGAGGGAGTATGCTTCTTGCTTTACTTATTTGTTTCCTATCTTTCCAAGTATCTCCGCCTCAAGAAAATAATCCAGCTTTCCCTTTTCGTTTCTTACAAAGAGATAATCCCACATTTAACAAAGGTTACTCCCTCCTCATACACTAAATGTTGCACTTTCCTTTTTAGTCCGTCCCAAAATAAATGTCTCATTTCTAAAATAAGAAAGTGTCTTAGTGCAATTTTCACATTGTACAAGGAATGTGCAAACAAGTAAAGCATAATTCTCAAAATCATTGACAGGTCAAACACAACATTTATTTTGGAACGGTATATTTTAGAGCGATTGAAAGCATTTACAAACAAGTAAAGCTACAATCTTAGGAAGTTTTACCTCTCAAATCGGACCAGATTTTATAACCAGACGGAAATATTGTTTATAAACTAGTAACATCCACTTAGGGCTGTTGTACGAACCGAGGTGGCTCGAGCTCGGCTCGTGAAAGCTCGAGCTCGAGTGAGCTCGAGGTGTAGCTCGAGTCGAGCTCGAACCGATTGTCAAGCTCGTTTTTGTTATCGAGCCGACCATGTTTGACTCGTTTAGTTAAAAGCTCGAGTTCGGCTCGATAAGCTCATTAAACTTGAATTTTTGTCCGAACGCCTCGAACTCGGCTCGATAAGCTCTTTAAGACCATATTTTTCTTTAAAAAATGCCTAAGCTCGAGCTCGGCTCGTTAAAACTCAAGTTCGATATCGACTCGAGTTGTTCGCGAGCTCGATTCGACTCAAGCTGTTCGCGAGCAAGTGGGCTCGATAGAAGCTCGAGCTTGATAAGTTACGAGCTCGAGCTCGACACCACAAAGCTCAGCTCGACTCGGCTCGTTTACAGCCCTACATCCATCCACTATTGACAGAAGGCAGAAAATGTATAATGGTTGCATTTATTGTCATGGCTCCCGTTTCATATGCCTGTATGACAGTATATTAGAGTTATCTGGCAAGTTGGTAAATTCTGATGGTACAGATTAGAATTTTGTCGTATTAATCTATAGCTTACTCTACTCAATTTATCAATTAATGGATTTTCCAGATGCTTTGCAGTTATTTGCGAATTCACCAACTTCTTTTACTGGTTATGAGAAACTTGTGTAGCCCATAGTTGTGAAAAGTATATATTACTGTCTTATTTTTTCCACCTTTTATTTTCTTACACAAGCTATCTTGTAATATGTTAACGAGGATATGACCTTGTCTTCTTCGTTTTCGCGATGCAGAGAAACCTGCCTTCCTCAACTGGAGCAGGATCCGCAAAGACCACTGGAGCTGGATGGGCTGCATTTTAGTCACGTGAATTCGTGACTGTATACATAAGCGTTGTTGGGACTTCTGTGTTCAGAGAGGCGAAAGAATGAAAAGCAAAAACGAAGAAGGAGAAGACAAATGAGTGTATTTACGTACTCCTTTTTCGCAAGTTGTTGATACAACATCTCTTTATGGATTTGTCCATTACTGATAGTATTGTTGATGAAAATCTAAAATGTGTTACTGATAGTATTGTTGATGGTGTATCAATAACAAATTTTAGATTATAATTGAATCAACTTTGAATTATTGCTCAAACTTTATTCGTAGTAACTGCGGAAAAAGTAGATCATTTTGGGACGGAGGGAGTATGCGTGATGGTTGCTAAAGATTTGGATTCTAGATGATGATAGTAATGTTCTTCGTAGGCCTGAAAACATTTAGTATGTATATTATATAATGTAATACAATATGTATATACATATATCAATATACAGTATGTAAATGTATACGGACGTACGTATATACTCCCTCCGTCCCATTTCATTTCAAATAGCAAATTTGCAATATTGGGTGTCCACTTAAAAATGCAAAACCTAAAATGAAAATTGCAAAAGCTTAAAATGAAAAGTTTCTCATAATCATGTAATCGTTTAGCCGAGTCAAAGTATCTACAAGCAACTTATTATATACAAGGCAAAACTAGTCTGCTTGGTTCCCACTTACCATTTGGCAAGTGACAAAGGTGAATGCGAAATCAACAAGCAACCTCTTTCAGCCTATTAGCCATTAGGGAAAACTTACCTTAAAAAATTGGCTAAAAGAGCTACCGATAATCAATAATCCCAATTCACAGCTACATGAGTAGCTCAGACAACTGTGATGTGACTAACAGCAATCAATCACTGTTGTTCCTGATATTCTGGCTTTAGAATCCACGACGAACCATTTGAAGTTTTCTCCAAAATCGCTATTTCCTTCAAAAGGCTCTTGAACAAAGGCAAGTCCTTTGGGGGTATCCTGTCTTTAAAGTGCTGCACTATGCTGCCTGAATCACTACTCCCGCCTCTTTGTTGCATAAATGTACAAATCTGACGGATCAAAACTTCTGGCTGAACCCCAGCTGAGTTGTTGTTTGATGACCTGCCGGCCCCACGTCCTCTTTCAGTTGAAGTTGAAGCCTGGCCCAATTGATGTTCAAGCCCATCAACAACTGCTCTCTCTTGGGTACCCCTAATCCTGGCTAGTAACTCGGCTGAAGATAATGCTTTACCTGCAGATGCCCCAGCAACAAAGCCATTTCTCCTGCTGCTCCCTTCATTGCTGGGTGAGGCTTCCTGAGGCTTTGTATTATTTATTAATTGCAAGTTAACGGTGGATCCAAATTTACGGGATATGGGTGCAGGTGCACCAGCAGCTCCAGATCTACCAGTCCATGTTGGGATAGCTATGCTCTCCCGACTCCGCAGCATTCTCGACTTGCGTAGTGCTTCTGCTGCCCTTTGTGCAACTTGGGATGCTTGCTCATCAAGCTTCATCTTCTCTTCATCATGAGCGTTCATAATTACGTCATGGTTAACTGCACTCTGAGAAACAAAGTGCTCATATGTGTTAGGAGAGCCTACCGATGAACCTTCATGGACAAAATCTAATCAATTTTTTTGTGACAATTTGTATATGACTCAGAAACTACAGGAATAAAGACCGTAAAGATAAGTGTTTAACTAAGCTACCCAATTAGATTTTGACAGAATACCCCTCTCTCAAAATACTTTTTATCATGCCTTTTTGTGCTATCTTCTGTCTGATCATGTACACAACTTTGTCTTTTCTCTATGCCGTACTTCTCTCTCCATTCTTAAATAATCACATTCTATTTATCCTCTCTCATTCAGGTGCCCCTTGTCTTACAAACGTTATGCACACAAAACTATCGCTACATGTATGCAGTCTCCGTTAATAGATAGAATAAATGTAACAGCTTGCAAGGCCCAACCATGTACACGTAGCAAACCTTGACACAATCCCAATTGTTTTTTGTAGCAGAAAGCAAGAAACTGAAGGACTTGGCTAATAGTACCCAAAGAAACAGTAACGTTATAATGTAAAAGGAAGGGAACTTACATGAATCCCCTGCGCATCAAAAAGACTCTTCAAAATATTTGTCTCCTCATCTACTCCATTGCTATCATCTGCTTTTTCCTTTCCTTTCTTGGATTTTCTAGCCTCTGATATATCTCCCCTGTCAGTCGAAGCATTATCATCGTCAATACTTGATGCTCCGCTTGATTTCTGCTTATTATCTACACTGGCTGCAACAATATTTACATCTTCAGACAACTGACTGAAAAGATTGGAGGTCTCAGTAGAGCCACTCTCTCCATCTTCATTCAATGTAAATAGATCTTTCATGTCTCGGGCCTTAAAGAACCTTCTCTGCTGCGGATTTTTCAATATCTTATTGGTAAGAAAATGTTTGTAAATTTGCCTGTGATACACCTTCTCTTCAATGGTTCCGCGGGTTATCAACCTATAAACAGTTACATCTCTTGTCTGACCAATACGCCAAGCACGTTCCCTGGCCTACCACAAGCAATAAAATCAAACTGAAAATCTAAAGGTGTTGAAAAAGACAAGGTATATGCATTTAAATAGGTCAAAGTTATCTGGTCCACAAACAACATTTCTGAAGGAATTATACCTGCATGTCAGTTGAAGGGTTCCAATCAGGATCAAAGATGATCACCCGGTTTGCTCCGATCAAGTTTGTTCCCAACCCACCAACCTTGGTCGTTAAGATAAATATGAAGATATCCTCAGAGTTGTTAAATTCATCAATCAAAGTCATCCTCTGTTTTACAGGGGTAATACCATCCATCCTCCGGTAGCTATAGCCACCAGCAATCAGAAAATTCTCGAGAATTTCAAGCATTTGCTGAGTTTGTGAAAAAAGAAGAACGCGATGACCTTGTTCCTTCCAAACCTTAATCACTTGGGCAACAACTTTCATTTTTCCACTTCGTTCAGGGTTACCATAATCAGGGTTCCGGCACGCATGCTCCCTTTCTAGCAGATCTGGGTGGTTGCAAATTTTACGCATCACATCGATTCCATAAAGAGAGTTTCTGTTACCATCAAAGATCTGTTCGACATCTGAGCTAGCAAGAAAAGCTCGGTAAACAGATCGCTGCTCTTGAGTAAGGCTGCAAAAGAGGACATGTTCGGTCTTCTTTGGAAGATGAGCATTCACATCAGCCTTCATCCTTCGGAGTAGATAAGGCATAATAAGGTCACGTAGAACAACAGCACATCTGCATATCCTCGGATTCAGTATTTAGAGTTAGCCATTGAACTGAAAAAATTTACTTGCAAGCCAATAATGGTGGTTCAGTTTCAAGAATCATAAAATGAAACAAATGTAAAGCAAGAAATTAAAAAATTAATCAATTAAAATCCCAAAATACTCCTCCCTCCGTCCCAAAATGATCTTCACGTTTGACTATTCAAACTTTTTAAGGATATGAACACTTGCTTCACTAGCCATGTTGTGTTTATGCATATTTAAGCTTAAATTGTAGAAATGAGAAGAACTTTTTGGGACAATGAGAAATGTCAAATGAGAAGATCATTTCGGGACGGAGGGAGTACTATATACAGTCCATTAACTCGAACTAAAGTACCTAGATGCATTTAAAAGAACTTGCATAATTGACATACCTGTAAGCAGTGGATACTTGCAAAGGTGATGCATTGGCATAGCCACCAACAGATATTGGAACTGCGAATTCAGCTTCAAATACTGGTAGGACACCCAATTTTCCAGGGAACACAAAATCAAACAGAGACCACAGTTCAGTAAGCTTGTTCTGAATAGGCGCACCAGTCATTATTATCCGATGAACTGTTTGCAGTTGTTTGCAAACTAGGGTAACTTCTGCATTTGGGTTCCTAATTCTGTGTCCTTCGTCTAGAACTGCATAGCCCCATTGAATGTCTAGCAGTTTTTCTCCTACCAACCTGAGTTGCTCATACGTAGTAATAAGCATACCAGATTCATGTCTCAAAACCCGATTTATCAAGGAATCCCACTTTTTTGTTTTCCTTGAGGGTAAACTTCCTTCCACATCACTTTCAAGCGAATCTTCAGTTTCATAATCACTTTCATGAGATTTACTACGCTTCTTCCTATAAGAAGTGTCTTGAGCAGAATCATGCAGTATTTCCACGTGAAAGTGTGGATACCATTTTGTTGCTTCCCTCTTCCACTGCCGCAAAAGCGTGACAGGGCAGATGATAATACTAGGCTTGTACATTCCACTGAAATGCAATGCTCCGAGGAAAACTAATACTTGAATCGTTTTACCAAGGCCCATCTCATCTCCTATAATTCCACCTGCTCTTTGACAATGAAGTTCCCATAACCACTGTACCCCAACCTTTTGGTAGTCAAAAAGCTTGCTAAAAATGGTTTCTGGAATTTTTAATCCACCTTCAAGTGTTACAAAAGGAGTTTCCTCTTCTTCCACAACTTCTTGTTGATCTTCTTCTGAACCAGTGTTCTTTGAGTCCTCTGCACAACTGAAAAGGTTATATACCACGACAGCGCTCATGAAAGACAAAATTGACAGCTACAAGAGTGTATCAATGTAAAAACTGAAAATCTGACAATCATAAACATGGTAAAACTGTCATACAACAACAATAACAACAACAAAACCTTAGTTCAAAATGTTGGGGTCAGCTAACATAAATCCTCATACGTAATTGTGAAAGAGATGATGTGAGAAAAAAAATTACGTTAAAAGAAGAAATAGGTGGGAATAAAAAAAATCTAGGAAAAGGAAATGAGAGAAAAATAATACTCCCTCCGTCTCAAAATAGATGTCGCTTTGAGAGTTAATTTTTGTCTCAAAATACTTGTCGTTTCACTATTTCCAAAGCTTTTTTAATGCTCTATACCAATTATACCCTTAATAATGATAGTGAACTATCTCTTACCTAACTATTTAATTACCCAAGTAGTTGAATCATTTTAGGGGTATTTGAGACTTCTTCACATGCATTAATGGCATTTCTTAATATGTGTGAAACACTCCAAAACGACATCTATTGTGAGACGGAGGGAGTAATATATTTAAGGGAAAACTTAATAAAAATTAATTGCATTGGAAAATAAATGATACGATGAAAACTGAACGCCAGAATCCACATAATTTGGTGTATACTTGCATACCTCTGTGTCTGAAAAAAATTATATGAAAAAAATAAATAATGGCATCCCTGACTTGCATATCAATTCCTCATATTTCTTCCCTACAGACTAAAGTTTGCATTAAGAAAGGAAAAAAAAACAATAACGGGCTCACAAAAGTGATACTAAGTAAGGCTTTCCTAAAAGTAATAGTAGTACACAGGTCATCTGCAGGTGAGATGGTAGGTTCATGGGTTGAGTGCATATTTTAGTTACCATAGAGAGTAAGCAGATCTGAGCCACCACTATCCAATCACCACATTGGATGCCGACTAATCCCTTTCAAGCTGAGTAACATCTCATAGACCCTTATAGCATATTGATATGACTTCAACAATGTAATTGCAGTAAAAAAAAATGTTCAACTAAGAGCATCCACAATGGTAAAAGCTCATTTGAGAGCTTTTTTATAATTTCAACAAAAGCCACATCATTTTTTATTCAAAAATCAAAATCTCTAGTATTTCCTCACAATGGTAAAGCTCTTTTGTTTGGCTTGGGAAAGTGATGACTTTAATTGAAAAACCACAACAAAGAGCTCTTTGTACAAAGAGCTACTCCTTAGCAAGGAGCTCTTTGAGCTTTTTCCACAATAGTAAAAAGCTTGACATAGCTTTTTCACAAAAACAAAAAGCTTTGAAAAAGCTCCCATTGTGGATGCTCTAAGGTTTTAGCTGTTTTGCACTATAACAGTTTGAGCTCCATGCTCAAAGTGTAAAATATGAAAAGCCATTAGCCTTCCATGATGACAGTATTAATAAAATGTCAGACTCGGAGCCATAAAAAAGCACATCATGGAAATGTTCAAATGAAAGTTTTAGAAGTTCACAATCAAAAGATTCCAATAATTTAAGATAGATAATGCACCATCAAATGCAAATTCTCCCAACATGACCCATCATCTACAAGCGCCATTGAAACCAAAGAATGACCTATTAAACACCAGTAGGACACCCGACACCAAGAGACCAAGAATTTTTTCATTTTGTACTGCCTTTTGAAAAAGATAATTGGGAATATGCAAGTGTGACATATCAAGTTTTATATGCCATATAAATTAGTTAAAGGCTACAAAAACCAACTGAACATACCCGCATCTTCCAAGCCATTTTCCTCACGGGAGGCTGCCTTTCTCCATTTCCTTCCAGGCAAAGGCCTTCTCTTTCGCGTGCTCTTACTTTTGGGATTCCCAGCCTCACTTTCCTGGGGCTGATGGATTCTAAGGGGAGCTTTAAGCCTTTGAAAAGGACGAGTCGGAGCATCAAGTTTTGGCAGGGATTCGGGATCTAGCAACTTTGTGGTTGGTCGAGCATGTGCAGCCTCAGTTATTGACCTGACTGCTCTGTCTATGCTGGTGGAGGCGAGATTTTCGCCCTCGTCAAATTCCTCAGCTAACTTTTGCGTAGTAGATGGCCCTGGTTCTTCAATGCGTCGTTCATATCCCTTGAGCTTGTGAAAGGGGGTTAAAATTCCTTTTCGAACCAACTCATCTCTTTCCTGAAGACATGAAGGAAATACTATTAGGCCCAATTTGTATGTTCACGCTTTCAAAAACACTCTTTCGTCATACTGGAAAATAAATTATAGGACTGGAACACCCCTTACCATATAAGATATGTTTCAACTAAAACTCGTTTATTTTTTTTACAATAAAACCATGTGAACTTACCGTTTCAACAAATCCTGCAGATGCAGCATTTAAGACTGCATCAAAATCATCATCATCATTAAATTGCACCGTCTTGTGCCGCTTTTTTAGGTTCTTGCTAGTTTTTGAAACATCCTTCTGCTTTCGCTTGCGACTGGGCTCTTCTTTAACAAGGTTACGCAACAACTTTCCATACCCGCAACCTTTTGTGGAATCGTCATTGCTCAGATTAGTAATTTGCTTCTCAAGTTGAGCCTTTGTTTTCTTTAGGCTTTCTAATCTGTCAGCAGCTAGAGCATGTTGAAGAGTAACATCATTAGGAGTAGCATGAAAGATGCTTTGATCTTCATCTTTAGCACCCTGCCTGGTATCATTGCCATCATCAGTATCTTCATCTGTTTTTGAAAAGTTCTTTACCTGTTCAACTGTGGATGCAACAGCATCTATTTCAATCTCTATGGCCCTCAATTTGTTGAAAATGCTCGTGTGGCTAGTGGATGATCGATCATTGCCTTTTCCTCCTTCAAGAGGTTCGTCTTCAAGAACCCCTCCAGCTTCATAGCTGTATCCCCCATTATTTTTTGCCTGAGATAGATTTTATGTTGCATTTTAAACAACAATCACAGGCTTTTACATCAAGTGCGCTGCCAAACAAATGGTGTAAAGTTTACGGCCGAAAAAATGAACTTCAAAGTACACTGGTCACAAATATTTCCAATAACTGTGTCACACGTGATGATAGACTATGGTACTATAATATATCCTACCAATCATAAAATAGAAAGGCTAGTGCAAAACTTAGTATTTTAAACTAGAAAAGATACAAGTATGATACAAGTACGAATGGTCATTGGAAATGCTTCCCTTTTTTTACTAGTAGCCACTGAATGTCATCAGATCGAGGCCGTTACTCATTATGTTGTAAATTTCACAGTAAAGGTTGAATAAACTACGGATCTAACACGACAGTAATTATTCTAAATAGCAGACACATGGAAGGACATAACAATGAGGGCCAGGTTCCATTTTGGGACCTATAAAACCTCAAGAGATTTGGCATCCCCTAAAATCAAAGATGTCAATGAGCTCAACTGTTAGTTATGTTTATGATTAGTGGGAAAGTGGTGAAATTATCCACTTGTTCCAGTCTGAATCAATCTAAGTGAATGTGTCTGGGAAAATCTAAGTGAATGTCAAAACTAATTTGAAATAGATATAGAGGAAGTAGCATTGACATCATGATCCCACGAGCTAATGTAGCCACTTTTAAGGTGTAACCATGTCATTCAAATTACAATAGCTAGAAATAATCAATTTACTCAAAGATATGCACAGCGGAGAAGAAGATGAAATAGGACCTCTTCTAATACGTTGTGCTCAATATCTTCTGGGTTTGCTGATGTTACACCCAGACTGCTCAACAGAGCTCTATCTTCCTCCTCTTCCATTTGATCAGACACCCACTAAAGCATCAGCAAGTGCTACGACACATGAGAGAAAATCCGCCTGCCATAAGAAATGCAAAATATTGTATTTCTCATTGGCTATCATAGCAAGTTGGTCAAGAGATGTTTGTTAAGGTTACTTCAATGAGTCAAAGCATTAATCACCGTTCATTAACTTGAACTATGAATAACCATTTATTTTTGTAAACAGAGCATGGTATGAGCGTAACATAACTTGAAAACAAAATTGTAGGAGTAATAAAGTGAAATCACAATCGTGGTGGCTACGAACATCCTTTTATTCAAATGACCCACTCAACAAACATATTGTCCATATCTGATATTCAAGGAGAAAATCTTCTTTGTTCACCGCTACTTCCAGGAACATGTAATTTGACAATAGTCAGTGGCAGCCAGATATAACCACGAAAAATTCACTTATCCACATGAAAAAGAAATAAGCAACTTAGAAATCAATATCGCCAAGCAGAATGCTTAAACAAAAACAAACTACAAGTAATTAGTACACTGAGCTCCATTACAGATTGATTGCCACTACATGTAAAAGCACAGACGTACATAATGTGTTAATTTAAGCTCATACGAACAAATGTTAACTAAAACTATAATTCCTACTAAAGTATAGTATACTGTAAGTGCTATTCATTTCCTGATTTTTCTTTTACCAGCTTCGAATTCCCTATAATTCATCTACGCTCCCAATCGATTTTAAAATGGCATATGGCTAAAAATTACATTCATTCTGAAACAAAATAAAAATCAAAACCGCTGAATGACTCCTTGAAGAAAACTATAATGAGCTAATTTCCAAAACTAATTATTTGATGCTCCCCTCCCTAAGTTCAAACTGCATTTCGGTGTACCGATAAAACAATCGTACTAACAACACCTACGTAACACCTCATTCTAGTCATAATATCACATTACAATGAGTGGTAAACATAGTAATTGAGAACATTAAAAATAAATAAAATCACAAGTTTGTGAGCTGAGTATCTTACCGAAAATCCGGAATTCGGGCGGGGTCTTCGATTCGCTAATCTGTGATCAATTAAACCTTGTGGGTGGGAAGAAGAAAAAGGTTTACGAGCGCGATTTGATTGGTTCAAACCCTAAATTGAAGGAAATTCAATTTCGGAAATCAAATTGAATTCTGTGTTTAGGATTCCATCCGGCAGCGAGCCAGGATTTCCGATTTCTCGCTCTGAAAAAATTGGGGGTTTATTGTTACAGAAGGTTAATGGAGTAGTTCCCAGGCACCGCCTCTTAACTCTTCCAAACAGTACAGCTTATGGAAGTTTGACGGGAATCGAATTGAGCAATGTACACCAAACGGTGTCGTATAATGTCTGGGGATGTTACTTGCTCGGCACGCGCAGGCCATTTTTTTTCTTTTTTCTATTAAACCCGATTCCACCAGAAGAATAGGAGTCTTGCATTAATTATTATCAACCAAATACGGTACAATGTACCACCTCTTTGCATAGTATTGCCATATTCCACCTTTATTATTATCAAACTTATTTATACATATTTTGCGCCATCCAAATTATACATTTAATTGTTGGGATGTTTTATTCTCGGATATTCATGCGTATTGGTTAATTTGGCAATTCAGAAACAAATATTTATTCAATGCAGTGCGCCTTTGCGTTCCGATAAAAATTAAATCAAGTTAATGCTGATCATCATGAGTGTTATACCTCTGTGTTCAAATTTAAACCGTGGAAAATAATTGTCCCTATTAAATGGTCTCCATCGCAATATACAAATTATAAAATAAATGTTGATGGAGCGGCAAAAGGCAATCTTGGCAGTGCAGGTATTATTGGGGGAATTATTAGAAACAAAAATGGGAGATGTATTTTTGGTTTTAGTCAATCCATTTGTTTTACTACCAATATGATAGCTGAAATATGGGCTTTTCGAATGGGACTATTTTACGCTAGCTTGTTGCAATTAGATAAAATTCATATTGAGACAGATTCATTAGTAACTTTTAATGTCTTATGCAGAAATCATACTCAACCGGTGGGCGTGCTCGCTTTGCTCCTTGACTGTCGATATCTAATGGCAGCTTTTGATGAAGTTTGGTGCTCTTTTGGTTACAGAGAAGGAAATGCAGCTGCTGATCTTTTGGCTAAAAATGCAGCAGATATGGAAATTTTAGATGTTCAGTTTCAACATCCTCCTATGTATTTACATCAAACTTTAAGTAATGACTGTAATGAGTTTGTAACTTGTAGGGAGTTAGGCTGGTATCAAGCCATCACTATGCATGTAAAATAACTTTATGTTTTATGTGGTATATATGTGTGTTGCTTAAAAAAAAGTACCACCTCTGTTCCGGAATAAATATCACATATGGTCAACTAGTTAAATTTTGACAAATTTTTTTGTGTAAAATTATTTATCTTCATTAAAAATTCAAAAATAGTTATGAACAGTGTTTCTATTTATGTATCAATAACTATTTTTAAAATATTACAAAAGTGTTTAGATTTTTTTTTTTACTTTTTGGTCAAATTTCAACTTACCACATGTGATATTTATTTCGGGATAGAAGGAGTAAAAAATTAAGTAAGTGGACCGAACACGAATATTTTAAACATTGTTAATCAAATTGAGTAAAAGTTTAATTAAATAATACAATTTTTGTTATAATTCTATAACATAAAAATAACATTTTTTTTAAATGTTATTTATAATTTTTTTATTTTGAGAGTAAAGCAAATGGTATAGTTTATATTAGGAAATATCACAAAGACAATATTGGACTTTATATTGGTCTATCCCATCAAATAAGTGTTGAGCTTTGCATCCTCTTGCTAGTTGTGTTCTTCCTCACACTCTTGTTGGTTTCTACATATTTGATACTTCGCAAAGTAACATTTTACAATATACTCCATCCGTCCCAAAACGATCTTTTTATTTGCCATTTTTCATTGTCCCAAAAGTTCTTCACATTTCTACATTTTAGGCTTAAACAAAGCATGGCTAGTGAAGCAAGTGTTCATATCTTTAAAAAGTTTGAATAAGTCAAACGCTTAGATCATTTTGAGACGGAGGGAGTATTTTCTTTTTATTTGTAGACTGGTGTTTTAGATTGTTTGTATTGAAGTTTAAATTAGAGTAAGGCTAAAGTTATAGAGAAAGATGAGACAATGTTATTGACAATTAGTAATCAGTGAATGAATATTGTGTTTGAAAATCTTAGTATTTATTAAATAAATACCAACCCGCTAATTGCTACTTGTTTGTAACTAACTGTCCGCTCCCGAGTTTTTAAGAGAGAGAAAGGAAAGGAAGGGGAGGGAAGAGGAGGGGAGAGAAAGGGAGGGAGGGAATTTGAAATCTTTCTAATGCGCTCCCGAGTTGAGAAAAAAAGAGAAGGAAACATTCAACTTTCCTTCCTCATGCTCTTGAGTTTGTGAGGAAATGAGAGGAAATTTAAAAAAATCAAACTAGTTTTACATTTCTTTCCTTTCTTTCTTTCCTCCCAATTCCTCTCATTTTTGGAATGATTTAAAAGGAGGGAAAATCTTCCAAATTTTCTTTTCTTTTCTCTCGACTTCCCTCTCTAAAAAACTCGGGAGCACTAACTAGAAAGAAAATATTTTAGATTTCCCCCTTTTCTTTTCTTTTCTCCCATTTTTAAGACTCGGGAGCAGACCCTAAAGTTTTGTAGACTCTTTGTATAACTATAGCATTGCTATTCAATTTAACACAGAATATCTAATACGACAAATCAGTTATTGTATGACCTCTATCTAACATTTTTTTCTTTCTAAATGCCACATCGATATGTTATTCTCTCTGTCCTTTAATATGAATCTACAAATTTTATTTTGAGAGACATATATAAAAACTTAAACATAAGCATGTTTTTTATATTTGAACAAAAAACATAATCATGTTTACTTGTTTAGTAGCATTGGTACATAATTTTATTTTTATTTTTTTACAAATTTCACTAAATTGTGCGTATGATAAGTGTATGATAAGTTTAAGCGGGAATTGAAATTTATTACTACCTCTGTCTTAGAGTATATGTCCACCTTTACTTTTTAGTTTGTTCCAGAGTATATGTCCACTTCCTAAAATGACAAATAATATTTACTATTCCTCCCACTCATTCTCTCTCATACTTACTTTTATACTCACAACATCAGTCAACTTATTACTCTCATACTTTATTTTTATACTCATAACACTTACATTATTTGCATCATTTCTTAATTTATGTGCAAATGAGAGGGTGGACATATATTATTTATGTGACGAAGTGACTAGGGAGTATGTAATAATTTGATTTTTTTTTACAACTATTATTTGTAATAATTTGAAATTTAGTAACTTAAAAAAGTGTTCATTCATTTAAACTCGATTGAAAGGATCAAACTGAATCATAACGCAAAATTATACTCCCTCCGTCCCATTTTAAGAGTAAAAAATTTCTTAAATGGGCGTCATAATTTAAGAGTCGAAATCCTAAAATGAAAAGTGGATCCTACACGTTATACTCACAACAATTATCTACTAACTCTTCTCCACCCCACTTTATTTCTCCTACCTAACTATCAACACTCACAACACATCCGATTTTTCTTAATTCTTGAACTCATTCATTTTTTGACTCTTAAAATGGGACTGAGGGAGTAATGAAAGGAAAATGGATTTCGAACCGCTCCACCGAGCGGTTCGCTCCACCCCGGTCCACCCAATGGTGGAGATTAGAGCCACCTCATTTTTTTTTGTTGGACGGTTGAGATGTGTCCGAGCTCGGTAGGACCCACAAAAAATTGAAATCATTTTAGCCCCACAGATGATGAGCTTGCCTATGTGGCCTTGATCGGAGTCGTTGGGTGCAGGGTGGATATAATTTGGGTGGAGCGGTTCGGGTCCAAGGAAAATCATAAATCCTTCACACAATCACGATCATTTCCACCTCTTCACCTACTTGGCTACTTGCAAATCTAGCTACCAATATGAATCGTGGTCAAATATGGAACAACCACGTGTAAGCAGCTGATGCTTCCAAGTCAGCCAGAGCCTAAAAAATTAAACGAGACAGGACAAGAGCCAACCTATATAAACTGACTCCAGAACCGCAGTTGAACGGAAAAAGAAGACGGCGACTACAACGAGGAAAAAATGACAATCGGAGAGGAAATAAGCAGTAGCATTAAAGTAACCGGGATGCAATTCGGTTACGATGGCCGGAATCCGATCTTCGTTGACTTTAACCTTGAAGTCTCTCCTGGATCTCGCTGCCTCCTCGTCGGCGCCAACGGTTCTGGTACATATACTAAAATTTGACCGCATTTTACTGTTTTAGTATAATCTTCGCGTTTTATCCTGCTAGAATTTGTTGTCCGTATGTGATTTTGTTGAATTGATGTTTATTGAAGCTGATTTTTGAACTGACTGGATTTGGAGTCTTGAAAAATATGTACAAATGTGTGCATGTTGATATTTTGAAAGAATTAGGGCTATGACGATCTGTCTATGTGTAGTTAAATTGGAAATCATGTGTGCTCAAAACTGCAGAAGAATGCATAAGCTTCCAAATTGATACTCTGGAAGCTTAATTTCTTAGACTGTTCAAGGATATTAAGACCAATTTGGTCAAGAGATCATCTTCTCTCTTGTTCCATTCTTGTATGAACTATGAAGTGAACATGGAACTGAAATTTCATTTGTTTTGGCACAAATATGACGTAATTTGGACCATTTGGTTGGCAGCAGCAGGCCATCTGCTGTCAAATGGGAGGTAAACATAGGAGTAAGTAAGGGGAAACCATTTCTGGAAAAGAAAATCCTGAATGCTATTAATGAACAATTTGCAGCACATAATCTGTTGTCTTGGTTCGTCTGGTAGCTAGTTCATGTATGGTTGATGGGAGTTTTGAGGTGTAATAAAAACTCAAAACTGTAATCTTGTACGGTTATTTCTTGCAGGAAGTCTATGAGGCATACTATCAATCAATTCATTCTACAATTTATTGTTGTGTTGGGAGAAGGGGGGGGGGGGGGGATTAGTAGGATTTATGAAAGCTTCTCTTCGACAGCTACATATATTGCTAGCACCAATTAGTAAGTACTACATCTGTCCCAAACTGAATGTCCAAAAAATTTCCAAATTTACTCTTGATCAAGAGCAAATTTGAAAAAAAAAATTTGGACATTCAGTTTGGGACCGAGGTAGTAATAAAAAAGATGCCTTTTAGGTAGATTGTACGATAATGATAGCTGTTTAGAGACAAAGACGGTATCAACTCACTTATCTCCATAACCTCAATGGCGGGAACGATGACTCCACAGTGTTTAAAAAACAGCAACCATCTTGAGAAATGGGAACATTAAGTTATTTCTCATTGTGGTCTTGTCCGAATTTGTAATATTTCGGCCAGGAAAGTAAGCATGCAGTTCTTTTGCAGGGAAGACCACTTTGCTGAAGATTTTGGCGGGAAAGCATATGGTTGGTGGGCGAGATGTTGTGCGGGTGTTGAACTGCTCATCATTCCATGACACGCAGCTGGTTTGTAGCGGTGAATTGTCCTATTTGGGCGGATCATGGAGTAAAACAGTTGGCTCCGCTGTGAGTTTTCTTACTATGCACGACTCTTTCCTGCTTGTTTGTGTCATATCGTATAATTACGTACATGTGTTCCTGGTAACTAGGTTTTACACTTGCATGTAGATTGAAAAAGCACAGCAATACGTCGTGTTGTGGAATACGTTGTTTGTTTTTGTTACAACCATTATCCCACACCAGGAATTAACTAGCCATGCATTGACTATATAAAGATCCTGGGCTACTCCTCCCATTGCCAATTGGTTTTGGGATGGAACCTCAGACTTTATCAGTTTTTATTTGTACTCTGCAAGAGGGGTTCTATGATTGATTTGATCAGGCTTTCTTCTTTCACGTGGATGTTTCCTTAAGTAGCATATACATATATATATATGTGTGTGTGTGTGTGTACGTCTAATGTTTAATATCTCTCGAAATAATGTTGTCTTGTTTCAAACTTACAGGGAGAGATTCCACTCCAGGGGGACTTCTCTGCGGAACATATGATCTTTGGAGGTCGGTGAAGCTTACCTGCTCTACCCTAACATGCAATGACAACTACACATATTTGTTTCTTGCGCTACAATTACACAGTTACTCCCCATATAGACTTATGTACTTTTGTGCAGTAACTTTGCTGTTTGAAGTTAGTTATGGATAAAAGAAGTAGTAGATTATACTTCATACTTCCTCCGTCCCAAAATGATCTTCCCATCCATTTCTCATTGTCCCAAAAACCATTTCTACAATCTGGCTTAAAAGAGCATAAACAAAACATGGCTAGTGGAAGCAAGTTATTTTAAATAGTTTGAATAGTCAAATGTGAAGATCATTATGGGGCGGAGGGGTACAAAATTTCTTTCATCCTTCATTGTATTTATACTTGTTTTCCATTTGGTTA
Organism: Campanula takesimana; assembly: GCA_026119855.1. Lineage (NCBI taxonomy): Eukaryota > Viridiplantae > Streptophyta > Magnoliopsida > Asterales > Campanulaceae > Campanula > Campanula takesimana. Next base: position 1,977,756 of record JAOWBW010000046.1, read on the forward strand.
TAAAAAGATTCCCACAGCATTCTGTAAGCACGTTTCCCCTTGCTGCTATCAGTTCGAATCCCTTAGTAACCCATTTTTTTGTTCTTGTCTTGTACAGTTGAGGGAACTGATCCTGCCAGAAGAGAGAAGTTAATTGACTTGCTTGACATCGATCTACAATGGCGAATGCACAAGGTCTCTGATGGTCAGAGACGTAGAGTACAGATCTGCATGGGTCTCCTCCACCCCTTTAAGGTAATTTTTATTATGGCTTAGGAGTTAAATTTTGTGAACGATGCTTTTATGTATGTTAACTTTCAGTGTGCTTGATTGCATGAGATTTGATTTACTTTATCCTATACACCCTCCGTCCCACTCGAATTAGGACAAATTTCCATTTTGGGTGTCCCATTCGAATTAGGACAACCCAAAAATGGAAGTTTTTAATTTAATGGGACCCATATTCACACTCACAACAACTTTCTACTCATTATTCTCTACCCCACTTTCTCTCTCCTATTTCACTTTTCATACTCACAACACCTACTTCACTAACACTTTTTCCTAAATCCCCGTGCGCAACCCAAAAATCCTAATTCGGGTGGGACGGAGGGAGTATACAGTATATCTAAGATACGGTATAAATCGAGAATCACCTTTCATGCTTTATTTGTATCATACAGTTTTTATCTCGTCTTGCTCTATTTCTTATTTATTCGGGTCTGGAGATTCGATTATTTACTGTTAATAGCCTTGATAGTTTTTCCTATTTGGATGGGCAATATTATTTATCTAGAAGGAAGCATGGCAGTGTTTTTGCTGAAGGAAATGAAATAGCAGACACAAATGTTATTTCTTCCATGGCTGTTTCTTGTACAATTTTACTTCTTTAGCTTTCATGTCACCCTACTCCTGAAGGTGCTCTCTTTTTGGAGGCACTGCAGTAAGGTAGACCTTTTTGGCAGATTAAGAGTTTCAATGACCATTATTGGGATAAACTTGAAACAAAGAGAACTAGTTTACACTGTCAATTAAGTTTGTGAGAGTTCTCTGAAAATGTTTTTAAATTTCTGTGATGAGCCCTTTAGTCATGCCATCAGAGTGATTTCTTTATTAATACTACATGAGAATTGTTCAGGTTCTTCTGCTAGACGAGGTTACTGTTGATTTGGATGTCGTCGCGTGGGTGGATTTGCTGGGTTTCTTTAAGGAAGAGTGCGAGGTACCGATTGCTCTCTCTCTCTCTCTCTCTCTCTCTTCCCAACTTAGAGATTTTATGATGGCTGCTGAACCCTGAGGAAGTTGGGCTAATGCCTGCGGGGAATTATCTTGGACTCGAAGTGCCACATTCTTTCTTGAAAGATTGCATGTGATGTGATCTTACTTTTCTTTTTATCATTGCTATTGTAAAATTACCAAATCTACCACATTCCTAATCAGATGTATCGGATGGATTTTTATGAAATATTTGTCAGAAAAGGCATGGATTAATACCGTGATACATACTCCCTCCATTCCAAAAAACCACTTTGACGTTTGGTTTGTTAGGGAACTTGATTAGACTGGGACCAAGCATTTGGTGACGTATGAAATTCAAAATTTTGTTATCGATAGTTTTCTTGGTAATTTCAAAGATATTGAGCTTTGCCTAAACATAATAATGCATGATATTACTTTCGACAGCCTCCGTCCCATAATGTTAGTCCCCTTTGAATAGGAACACTATTTCATTTCTATCGCTATCGTCCTCTTTTCTTCCTTTGTCTTTCATCATCCTCTCTCTTTCTCACCTCTCATCCTTATTCATCACAAGGACAATTATGGAAGTTCAATGAATTTAACCCCATAGTTATGGAATTGAGACTATTTTTATGGGACAATTTTTTTTTATGGTAAATGTGATTATCTTTCCTGGATGTAGGGAGTATTTATTAGTGCCCTAGGTTGTGTGTCCAAAAGAAAGAAAAAAATTGCCTTGAGATGGATGTAGTATTAGATCTAGAACTTTGAAGTCGATATCTGCAGTTGCTTGCCCATGCATCTATTTTGTGTAACAATTTTCCTTACTGCTTAATGCTGCTGTAGAGGGGAGCAACTATTGTGTATGCAACACATATTTTCGATGGACTGGAGACATGGGCGACCGATCTCGCTTACATTGTAGATGGGGAGTTAAAGAGAACTGAGAAGTTATCTGAGCTTGCTGAGTTAAAGAATTCCACCAATCTGCTTTCGGTTGTGGAGTCTTGGCTCCGTTCTGAGGCCAATGCTCCGAAAAAGAAAACCATCAATAACTCTCCAGCCCCAGTCAAGCGGACTTCTGCCTTTGACAATTCTCCCTTCAGATCATCCAGGCACATGGCTTATTATCGCTGAACTCTTTTCTCGTACTCGTCAACTTGATTATCTGAAAACTTGCCCTAAATGGCTTGATGGTTCGAAATGAATAAAGAGGAAGGAAGCTGTTGCTTGAAAAGTGTTGATTTGATCTACCCCCACCCCTCCTTTTAAAAAATAAAAAATAAAAAATCTTATTAGTTATTACTGCTAGTTTTCTGACTTGTGCTTCAATGTTTTGTAAGTGTGGGTTGTAAGAACCAAGTAAACGGAGATGCACTGTTGCTTTTATGGGTTTTCTAGGTGGAAGTTCACTTCTTCTGTTTTCTCTCTTTGGAATGTATGGTCATGTATGTTTCCTATTAGTGAAAGGATATCAATTGGAACATGAGAAGTTTCCTTTTTTTCTTGCTCAACTATTCTTACTTTCATAATTGCAGTTGACCTAAGCGAGCCACTGTGTTGCAGTTGACTTTAGTAGGCCAGTGCGTGATGTTTATGTAGTAGATCAGGTTTTCGAGCTTGAGTCATTACAATCAGTCTCATAATAATAAATGTTGCAGTTGACTTGTCAATTTATTATGAGATAATGGGGAGTAAAGTAATGTTGCTTTCTTGAAGGCGATGTTTCTCCCACTTCAATTTTCTCTGTCCATTTCATGGGGTGGGTAAATAAATCGACCATAGAAGATTGCTTGACTTGTAGAGTCCTCAAGGTTGACCTTAGAGGGTTCTTCGAGTCACAGTCAATTTTCCGCGCTTAGTCTTTCCTCTCCACTTCTTGTTCGATATCTTAGTGGCCGCGCACATAAGAGATTTGCCGGCGAATCTAAGTAGATTGATTGAATTTTTAACACCCGTCCGACACAATTGTTCTATTTTTGTTTTTATATTTCTTATGTGATTTCATTTCTTTAAACAAATCCCCTCAGCTTGAAATCATCACTAAAAAATGTACTCCCCTCTGTCCCTAAATAAATGTCAATTTTCAAGAAAACTTTGTCCCTAAATGAGTGTCTTTTTTTAACATAACTTTCTCCCTAAACGTTTTTTTTCGAAAAAAATTTCACCGGTTTCTTTATATGTGCAAAACTAAAGGTTTGGAAAGGAGATTACAAGATTATATATGAATCGTTGTTACCAAATTGTTTAAAAAATTGAGATTTTCAGTATCCCTTAAAATGAAATTTGAACACTCATTTAGAGACAGAGGTAGTACCACGTATCTAGATATGCATGCACGTCTTCATTGGAAATGCATAGTATATAGTCAACTTCATTGTGGGGTTTTGATGTCCAGAAAAAATATGCTCCCTCCTTCCTAAAATAATCTTCGCGTTTGAATATTCAAACTTTTTAAGGCTAACCATGCTTTGTTTAAGCCTAAAATGTAGAAATGTGAAGAATTTTTTGGGATAATGAAAAATGGTAAATGAGAAGATCATTTTGGGACGGAGGGAGTAAAAAATAAAGTACCTTTTGTGGGTTTTTAAAAATTGGGGAAACAAGAATGAGTTTATTGCCAATTTGACCTGCGTACTATCAAAATCTTGACGATTTGCCCTCGTACTAAAGAAACTCATACTATGACCTGCGTACTATGGTTTTAATAAAAAAGTGGCCAAGGATAACGATGACCCGTTAGAAATCTAACGTGCTATCAGCATATATTAAGAATTTAACAGATTTGCAATTAAAAAAATTCAAATGTGACCCTGACTATGATATTAATGTTGTAATGGTCCAAAATTTATTTATATTTATCCAAAATACCCCCACCCCTCAAACACCCTCCGCTCTCACGACACACACAGTCGTTCTCTCTCACCCACTACAGGCGCTCCCTCCATTGCCGGTGCCCCATCTTCCCCGTCTCCGTCACCGGCCAACCTCCATCCACCCTTCAGACGAACGGTTCGTCTCCTTCTCCAACACCGTAAATCTTATCCGACTTCTCTCTTCCCAGATCTGGCCGGGATTTCTTCTTCCTATCTCCAACACTAAAACGTTTGTCGAAGTGCAGGTTCGAATTCGACAGCAACCGATCCCTCTGTACCTAACGAACGCGGATCCGCGCTTCCGATCGCCGGCGCCGACTCATCTGAGTGGATCCCTTTCTTCCTTTGACCGTACCTCCATTGATACTCCTTCCTAAGTTGAAAATTGAAACTAAAAGCAAACACCGTTCATCTTATTCGACTTCTCTTTTCCCAGATCTGGCCAAAACTATTCAACAATAAACAAGGAACAACAGCATCGCCGTCGTATTTTGTTCTGGACCGACACTTTTGAATTAGGATGGTTTAGTTAAGGTGATTGCTTAGCTCTATTTTTTTTGTCTTCATTGATCGGAACTTGAGTTTTTTAGATTGCATAATTTGAATTGGATGGAGCAAGCAGGCTGAATTCAGAAATGGACGGTGGTGGCGGTGTTTGGGCAGTGGCGGTGTTTGGACGGTTGTTAGCATCGCAATGGTTGGATATGTTAGTAGTAATTAATTAAGAAAACATAAACTTTTTTTTTTGAAAAGATAAACAGTACTCCCTCCGTCTCAAAATAGATGTCGTTTTAGACACTTTCACACATATTAAGAAATGCAATTAATGTATGTGAAAATGTATTATATACCCCTAAAGTTATTCAACTACCTAGACTATTAAATGCTTGTGCAAGAGATAATTCCTTATCATTAATAAGGGTAGAATTGATATACAATAATAAATAAGCCTTGAAAATTGTAAAACGACAAGTATTTTGAGACAAAAATTAACTCCCAAAACGACATCTAATTTGAGACGGAGGGAGTAGAGTTCAACAATAATAATAATAAAAAAAAAAGAATAATTTTTTTTATTGCAAATATGTTAAATTCTTAACATATGCTGACATTCCGTTAGATTTCTAACGGGTCATCGTTATCCTTGGCCACTTTTTTATTAAAACCATAGTACGCAGGTCATAGTGTGAGTTTCTTTAGTACGAGGGCAAATCGTCAAGATTTTGATAGTACGTAGGTCAAATTGGCAATAAACTCAAACAAGAATGGATAAAAACAAGATAAGTATTATATACTACTTTGAAAAATATAACTTAAATAGTGAAGGCACATGCTATGAAGTTTCTGATCAAGTGTGGGAATGAGTGATTGCTTTGAGCTAGGATTCTTAAGAACATGGCTATGGCATCTTTCCATATGATTTATTTGTCATTTTGGTTGTGCCACTTTAATTTACAAAGCCTCAAAATAAAAATATTTTAATACTTTTTAAATAGTGGGACTCGCTTCTTATACTCACAACAACTATCCAGTTATTATTTCTTACCCCACTTTCTCTCCCATTCAACTATCCACACCACACTCACAATACATCACTTTTTCAATAATTTTCTTAATTTTTGTACCAAGACTCATTTTTGTAAATCTCAGTTTATCTCAATATTTTTTGTGAGTTTATATTTACTACCTTTATAAAACAACTCTATCTCTTTCTTCAAATTTTGTGCAAGCGATTGTGTTGCGCTATCCCGTTTTTCTTATTCTTTTTCTTTTTAAATATCAATTTTTTGTTTTTGTTTTTTATATACTCCTTCCGTCCCATAACAAAGTATCCAATTTGACTTTTTTTTATTAATACAAGTTAACTTTGATCAAACATTAATTTCAATCTAATCATTTTAATAAAATTGTAAAAATTGATATTGTAAGTGATATATCAATAACGACTTTTAGAATTTTATTAGTATGACTAAATTTGAATTTAATGTTCGGTTAAAGTTAACTTGTGTTGACCAAAAAAGTCAAACTAGGTTCTTTGTTGTGAGACGGAAGGAGTAGATGAAAAGATTTTACAAAATAAAATCTATACAACCTAATATTATTTATATGTGTGAAACAATAATAGAATTTTCACAATATTCATATTTAGGCAAGTTTTGAAGTAAATTGTTCGAAATATTTGATGCAAAAATTGCGCCTTTATAACTAATATTGCAATTTTTGCACTAAACTTTAGTGTGAAACTTCAATGGTGAGTATAAACTGAAGACAAAAACTTATGTGCGAACACTATAACCCGTCTCATGGATGAGACGGGTCATTTTTGACCCATGACCCGGCCCATTGAACCAGCTCCATGACCCAGGGGCGACCCTGCCATGTGGCAGTCTCTAATAGGCCCATTTTTATATATATATATATATATATATATATATATATATATTTTGGTTTTTTTTTTTTCGGTTTGTCAAAAGTAATACTCCCTCCGTCTCAAATTATATGTCGTTTTGGAGTGTTTCACACATATTAAGAAATACCATTAATGCATGTGAAGAAGACCCAAATACCCCTAAAGTAATTCAACTACCTAGGTAATTAAATGGTTAGGTAAGAGATAGTTCACTATCATTATTAAGGGTATAATTGGTATAGAGCAATAAAAAAACTTTGAAAATAGTGAAACGACAAATATTTTGAGACAAAATTTTACTCCCAAAACGACATATATTTTGAGACGGAGGGAGTAGTTACTATAACTTAATGTAATGACTGTATACATATAAAGTAACAGTTTGTATACATAAAAGTAATACATATATATAGAAAAGTAACAGTGTTTTTTTATGTGTTTTCTTCGTTTGCCAAAAGTAATACTTATTACAACTAAAATGTAACGAATGTGTTACTTATATGTAATAATGTTTATACATAATTGTAACACATATGTATAGAAAAAGTAATAATTCAACCATTTACATTTTTAGAGCTAAAAACACTTGATTAGTGTTACATGTAAAAGTATTACATTATCTATAGAAATATGTTATAATTATTTTTTATTAAAGTGTTACATTTACTTGTACAAACAATTACATTCATATATATGAGTTGTTACTTTTCAAATGTTACTTTCTTTCAAAAAATTAAATCAAAATACACAATATTTTACATTTTTACAAAAGCACTATTACATTTCAGTATAAATGATAATTACATTTAGATATTGTTTGGGTTACATGTAATTATAGTTAGTATTACATTTTAAAAAATGGGTAAAACGAGCTTTTGTTTTTGTAAAACAGGTGTTACGTTTACTTATGAAAAATGTTACTTTATATGTATTCAGTCATTACATTAAGTTATGGTAACTATTACTTTTGGTAAACGACGGAAAAGCCGAAAAAATAATATAAAAACTCATTTTTTTGGGGGGCTATGAGAGGCTGTCACGTGACGGGTTATGCCCCATGGGTCATGGGTTGACCCGTCTCATAGATGAGACGGATCCCCTTGTTCTCATGGGAGACCACCTCTAAACTGAAATGGCAATTCATTTATTCAATTCGTAACCATTGCATCATTAAAAAAAGTCAAGTGTCGATTTTCAAACACTTTAAATTTTCATCAATCTTGCATAAATCATTGCTTAATTACTGCATTAATTAAAATTGACTGTAATTATATTCGGGGGTTAATCTCACTTTACTACCCCAAGGTTTACACGATGTATCATTTGGGAGCCTGTAGTTTCATTCTTCTCGTTTTAGAGCTCAAACTTTAATTTTTTGGTAAACGACGGAAAAGCCGAAAAAATAATATAAAAACTCATTTTTTTTTTTTGGGGGGGGGGGGCTATGAGAGGCTGTCACGTGGCGGGTTATGCCCCATGGGTCATGGGTCTACCCGTCTCATAGATGAGACGGATCCCCTTGTTCTCATGGGAGACCACCTCTAAATTGAAATGGCAATTCATTTATTCAATCCGTAACCATTGCATCATTAAAAAAGTCAAGTGTCGATTTTCAAATACTTTAAATTTTCATCAATCTTGCATAAATCATTGCTTAATTACTGCATTAATTAAAATTAATTATATTCGGGGGTTAATCTCACTTTACTACCCCAAGGTTTACACGATGTATCATTTGGGAGCCTGTAGTTTCATTCTTCTCGTTTTAGAGCCCAAACTTTAATTATTATTTTTTATATCATTTTGAGGCCTAAACAAGAATTTCGTTAAATATTAAAAAAAAAATACATGTACCATTTAACGTTTATTTTATATTAATTAAGAGATACCATGAAAATATTTTTATGCATCAATTGATAATTAGCTATAAGAGTTCATTCAAAAAAATATTTATAAGCATAATCATAAAATCTTTAAATAATTATAACAATAACAATTTACCTTTTCAAACAAAAAAAATGTCTTAAGATCAAGGTGAATGAAAAAAAAAACATGTGAACAAATAACAATAAAATGACCTCCTTCATAAAGAAAGGAAACAATTCTCATATGCGTGTCTTGTACAAAATCTACTATCGATTTATGAAGTTTATTAGCTGTTCTCTTTTATAATTCCTGGTTCGTAATTTTTTGTTCCTTTTCCCTTTGATTTTACTACATATACACATCCATTTTTTTCGTCAAATATCTAACGAAATTGCTGTCTAGGCCCTAACTTGATACAAAAAGGGAAGTTCAGGCCTTAAAGTAGAAAAATAAAATCATAGACCCCCAAGTGATACACTGTGTAAACCTTGGAGTAGTAAAGTGAGAATAACCCTATATTCTGCAAGTCTAATAGTTTGAATTCTTTATATATCCTTACGTTTCTTCTCTTACCTTGAGTTCTTCTTCTTCTTCTTCTTCTTCTTCTTCTTCTTCTTCCTTTTTTTGAGACAATGGAATTGATGGTGATAAGTGTTATGTTATTGGGGTTGAACTGGGTGTTTTTTGGTGTTGCAGGTGAACCTCAAGTACCATGTTACTTTATTTTTGGTGATTCATTGGCTGATAATGGTAATAATAACGGAATTGCATCGTTTGCAAGAGCTAATTACTTCCCTTATGGTATCGATTTCCCCGGTGGTCCGACCGGAAGGTTTTCCAACGGTAAAACTGCACCCGATGTCATCAGTAAGTCCTCCTCTCCCGCAACCACATGCCCTTCCGTCTTGTTTATCTGTTCACATTTTCATTAAAACAGGGGTTTTAAGGAATACTGTTTAATTTTAGTACATTTTCATTAAAACAGGGGTTTTAAGGAATAGTGTTTAATTTTAGTACTTGAACGTGTGTTATCATGAGTATGAAAAGTAGGGTAGAAATTTTGAGTACGGTAGGAATTGTGACTGTGTATATTATATAGTTGTATGTAGACCATTACTCTGTTTTAATGAAGAAACTATTCACAAAATGCTAACACTATTTTTATTTTATTTTTTGAGTAAAAATGCTAACACTAATTTAATTTAACATTTTTGTCGGCAGCTGAAATTCTTGGATTCGACGGTTATATCACGCCCTACTCATATGCAAGGGACATAGACATACTAAGAGGTGTGAACTACGCATCAGCAGCAGCTGGAATTAGAGACGAAACTGGGCAGCATTTGGTACACTAATATATCCTTCTCCTTAAACTTATCTGATCAGAGTATCAGACGATTAATTAAAAAAAAAAACATAATTTCCTATCTACATATATATATTGAAATGTTGCAAGATTGTTCTTATGTGTAGGGTGTTCGAATTAGTTTTGGAGGGCAGGTATATAATTACAAGAACACAGTGTCACAAATCGTGAATTTACTAGGCGGTGAAGAGTCTGCTGCTAAGCATCTCAACAAATGCATCTACTCCATCGGATTAGGCAGCAATGATTACTTAAATAACTATTTCATGCCTAGTTATTACTCGACTAGCCGCCAATATTCCCCAGTTCAATATGCAAATGTTCTTATTGATCAATATACACAGCTATTAAGGGTAAGCTTATAAAAAAAATCTCTATTTGTGGACGGAGGGAGTGTATATAGAGGCACAAAATGCACATAAGATCCTACTTGGCATTCTTTGGTTGGTGTTTAAATCAGTAGACACTTTGGCTCATAGTTTAAACATCTAATCAATGAATGTTAACTAGAATTTTGTGAAAAGATTTCGTGTCCCTAGTATTACTCGTGTAGAAATTCTTTTGACATTACACAATAAAATGAAAATGGTCGTATAGTTATAGATGCTGAATTTGTGACTGCAGATATTGTATAACTATGGCGCAAGGAAAGTGGTTTTGAATGGAATTGGACAGATTGGCTGCAGTCCGAGTTTATTGGCCCAGAGCCCAAATGGTAAAACATGTGTGACAAAGATAAACGTCGCTAATCAGATCTTCAACAAGAAGCTTAGATCTCTAGTAGATGTTTTAAACAAAAATTTAACGGATGCCAAATTCATCTATATCAACTCTTATGGCATTTTCCAAGACCTAATTAGCCGTCCTAAATCTTATGGTAAATCCATCTCTCTTACATGTGTTTGCCGTGTTTGTGTGTGTTTAACACGAGTCCTTATCATTATCATATGCAGGTTTCAAGGTTACAATTGAAGCGTGTTGTGGTATGGGGAGAAACAATGGTCAAATTATGTGTTATCCATTTCAAACACCGTGTTCAAATAGAAACGAATATTTGTTTTGGGATTCTTTTCACCCATCCGAAGCTGCAAATACGATTTTTGCTAGGAGGGCTTATAGCGCCGAATCACAATCCGATGCCTACCCAATTGATATCCGTCATTTAGCTCAACATGGAAAATAGTTATATGTGAAAATGACGTATTGCGACAAAGTGGGTTGTTTGGATGTGAAATTTTTTTAGAGGTTTTTTTTTTTGATATTTTTCCCTACTTTATTTACTTATGAGCACTTTCAATTTTGTAACTTACATTTCTTAATGTTATATAGTAGTACATGTATTATTGTAAAAATAATTACATTTATCTATGAAATTGTGCGATGCAAATGTAATGCATGGATAACAGTAATAATTTATTTGCAATTGAACTTTGTTTTACAATATTTAGGTAATTTTATTATCTTAATAGATTTCAATAATTGTTATTGATAGTATTGTTAATGGTGTATTAAAACAAAAGTTAGAATTTTAGTTATTTTTTCTAAATAATTAACTAAATTTCATTAAATTAATCATTAGAAAATTGGAATTGTCTTTACTGGAAAGAGGGAATGTATTGCACAATTACAAGAGATTAAGAAAATCACTTTTTTTTCTCCCCAAAAAATAAAAGAAGAAGAAATGAAAATCACTTTTTGCTAGATTTTATAATCAAGTTTTAGGATCACCGTAATTTTTCTTTACATTTTCTCAACTAAAAACAGGCAGTCCCACCACCACGGTCATCGAATTTGGCACGTATTATTAATTTTGCGTCCGTTAAAATTTTTAGAACCTTACCAAATTGTTTGAATCGAAAATAAACGCAATAATCCATTTGTTCCGCTTTAAAAATTTTCTTTTATTTTTTATTTTGTTCTAACTTAAGGTTTTTACTTTATTTTATTATTATAAATAGATAAAATAGAATTCACTTGTCATTCTCACAACAAAAATTCCGCACCCACTTTCTTTCTCCTACTAATTTTTCATACCCACATTTTTTTTTAAATCTTAATGTACAAAATCAAAATAAAAACATTAAATTAGAACCGAGTGAGTAACAAAAATAAAAACATTAAATTGGAACGGAGCGAGTAACAAAAATAAAAGAGAGATTGTATAAATAAAAGAGGAAGGAGGTGTTGGGGAAAACACAGAAAACAAGGTGAGAGAGAAAGAGGGGACAGGGAATCATGCCAACGACGAGTGTGAGAAGAAAGAGGAGAGAGAAAGAGATGCAACAACACAAAGCAGAAGCAACTCAACGCAGCTTCTTCTTCTTCTTATAGCCATTTACCACCTGCCGAAAATGGCGGTTCTCCCCTCCGATTATTCATTTACGTATATAAATTAATCAGTTTATACATCATCATTTTTTTAGTTTCCTTTTCATCCATCAATCGAATTCCTCCATCCGACACCAGAAAATTTCTCGGTACTTCAATCCTCCTTTCGCTTTTTATTTTTTATTTTTTTAAAGCTCTTTCTTATTAATGATTTGATTTGATTAATATGAATTTATGTTTTCATCAATGATTTAAAATGTATGTTGTGCTAATAAGAAATTTATTGAACTGTGTTGTGCTTTTGGATCAATCTACATTGAATTTATTGCAATGCTGAAGCTTCTGATGATGTTGAGCCTTTTTATTTGATTTTTTGCTGATTCAGTGAATGTGTATGATGATTGATCTGTTTGTGTTTGTGTTCATGTATACTATATATTTTGAATTTTGATTTCAGTATTCAGTTTATGATTGGGAAATGATTCAAATGTGTTGATATTGTGGAGGAGCAATGATTGTGAGTCGGTAATTTTATCCCTCTTGTGGTGAGGGAAAATTGATGGATTCTGCGCGTAGTTGGCTTCAAAAGCTTCAACCAAGAGATCGTCTAAGGGCATCCACAAGGAAGAAAGATTCAATGGGCTCTAACAGAGAAGATTCTAATTCGAAGTCACTCTCCACTGATGAAGCCTCCAACATCACCAAGCAAAAGGTTGCTGCCGCTAAGCAGTATATCGAGAATCATTACAAGGAGCAGATGAAGAATTTGCAGGAGAGGAGGGAACGGTATGTTTGTTTTATGCTAAAATTGAGTTGCTTAGTTGATTTACTTTCGTGGATGCCAAAGGTTAAGACTGCCAATTTCTTGGGTCAAATTGCACTCTTGTTATGTGCATGGGTTGTCTCATCTCATTCGTGCAGGTTGTCATTAAGACATCGGTACTTGTCGTATCTACTCATATGCACTTAGTTACTCTAAATAGTGTGAGTTTACTCTTCAATCATTTTGGTTCAAGGAGTTTATAAGAAGCATAAAAGTTGTAAATCTGGGATAGAAATATTTTATGCCTAAGTATAGGACACCGGTGAATATTACAAGACGCTGATGGCCTATAGCCTATAAGTTACTGTTTAGATGCAAGATTGATATGTGTTTATCATGTGTATTATCTATGTATTAAAGTTGCAATCTAGGGCTAGGGTTAGATATTATAGTTGAGAATGCACATTTTTTCTTCAGACTTTTTTAAAGTTCGTATATCCTACTTCCGTTACGGAAAGGAAAAAGAATGCTAGTCATCAACAATTCCATCGAGTAAATTGTCAACTGCATATTCATATCCACTAGAAAATCTTGAAAGCATGAGGGCATTGATCATTGGACATTTGGACTAAGATTACATTCTACATAAAGAAACGAAGTCTGAAATAACTTGCTTCACTAGATGTAGGTTGAATAATAAGTAAACAGTTGCTTCCTTTCCGGTCTGATATTTCAGTTGTTTTGGAATAGACAATAGTGATATGACTAAGATAAACTATGTCATGACGAAATAGGCGAAACTTGCTAGAGAAGAAGCTGGCAGACGCTGATGTCTCAGAGGAAGATCAGAGCAACCTGTTGAAATTTTTAGAGAAGAAGGAAACTGAATACATGCGCCTTCAGAGGCACAAAATGGGAGCTGACGATTTCGAGCTACTGACAATGATTGGAAAGGGGGCGTTTGGTGAGGTGAGCATAATTTTTAGGTTCTTTTGCTGATTTTGACAAAAAAGGGTTTCTCAATTTAGAACTTCTAAATCTTATCAACACGCATTTTTTACTATGTATATGTATTGAGTTGATATTTTTTGGTTAGTTTTGTGAAGGAACATCTACGGAAAGACGATGGTAATGAACATGTTTGTAGGAGACTAGTTTTACTTGGTCAACGGATCATTACAGTTGTTAGATCTTATAAAATGATGCTTTCTGTGCTGCCTCTCTCACATTTTCAGAGTCCAATTTTCCTCTTTTCACGTATATAAATAGAGTCCCTTAAGACTGTTGCGTACAAATGTCCCTGTTTTTCCTCGTTTTCAGGGGCATGAACGGAGTCCCTCAAAATGTGCAGCAAATGCGTTACATGATGTACCCTAAACCATTTATACGATGAAGACTCCTTCACCTTGGGGATTTGGTTAGAAGGAAAGTTCATGGCTAATAGCGCAATCCACAAATACTTGTGTCAATAGTTGACTCTTTATCAGAGGAGGATACTGTAACAACAAACATTTACTTATTACTTTATCTATGGCGGTAAAGCAAATATAAGAAAAGGACCTCGTATAAGTACTATGACATGGAAGCTAAGGGTCTTCCCTTAAGGGTTTAAGTGGTGGTACTTTATTTTATTGCTACCTCCATCTACTCCTGATTCATGTCAAAGGGAATCCTGTCCTCCATAATTAGGAAAGTATAGAGTTGTTAGACTCTCATGTTCATGAGCTGATCACTGTTTGTGCACTTACATATCTTTCTCCCTGTACGGGGGCTTGAGAGTTCAGACTTTAAAGTATAGTTAGAGCATAGAGTGACCTTGTTATTGGACTTTAAGCATCTTGGCAAGTTCAGAAGACCATAGCCTTTGTTCTAATGGTGGTAAATGCTTGTAAATCTTGTACATTTGAGTTACTAGCTCATTTATAAGACAGTGATTGAGCCTATGTGTGCAAGGGTTAAAAATTAGCTCTGATCGAATTTGAATTTATGTAAAAGGGTGGGTTCTACAGTTGGGCTAGTTAGTTCTCCAGTTCATTTATCTAAACAATAGTAGAATGATAACTTGCATAATGTTTTTAAGTTTCTCAATTTAGAACCTATGACTTCAAGACGATGTTATTGCCATTCTCATTTTTCGCTTGTGCTCAGTTTAAGCAAAGTGTAATGGTTGTGCATGGTATAGGTTCGAGTCTGCAGGGAAAAGACAACAGGCCACGTATATGCAATGAAAAAGCTTAAGAAGTCTGAAATGCTTCGTAGAGGCCAGGTATTCTGATCTGTGGATCCCACTGATATATTCTGCCTTTTCCTTTGCTTCATACTGGTTCTTAGTTTATAAATCCTTTCAGGTTGAGCATGTGAAAGCTGAGAGGAATCTGCTTGCAGAGGTGGATAGCAATTGCATAGTAAAACTTTATTGCTCTTTCCAAGATGATGAATTTTTATATCTAATCATGGAGTATCTACCTGGTGGAGACATGATGACTCTGCTTATGAGAAAGGATACCTTGAATGAAGATGAAGCCAGATTTTATGTTGCAGAAACAGTTTTGGCTATTGAATCTATCCACAAGCATAATTATATACATAGGTATTGTATGCCATGTTGGATGTATTTATTTTTCCGATATCCTTCAATAAGTTCATTTTGTTAAAATCTTCAGACATTGACTTTCCTACAATATGCTTGCTGCAGAGACATTAAGCCTGACAACTTGCTACTTGATAGACATGGTCATTTGAGATTATCAGATTTTGGATTATGTAAACCTTTAGACTGCAGTAAACTGGAAGAAAAAGATTTCTCTGTGGGTGACAACCTCAATGGAACTTCGAGAAACGATGAACGTTCTGGGGCTCCTAAACGCACACAGCAAGAACAACTGCAGCATTGGCAGAAAAACAGGAGAACACTTGTAAGCTTCTTACATTTAAGAGTCTACCCTTTTTATATTTATTGATCCAACTATCCGATGAAGATAATCAGACTCAGTTAGGCTAACCTTAGGGCGGCAATCAAATGGAGTAATCATGGATTTGCATCATATTGCTCATTAAATGGACTATGCACTGTGCACTCTCGATGTTTCTATTAGCATATGCAGCCTTTTCTTTGCTGCTTAGCTATCTATATATGGCAGAGCAGATGTTGACTTCAGGTCACCTTTTCTTAGCTTTTCATATTGGGACATTGTAGGCTTACTCAACTGTTGGTACTCCTGACTATATCGCTCCAGAAGTTCTCTTGAAGAAAGGCTATGCATTGGAATGTGATTGGTTAGTAGTCCTTCTCCTTCTACATTTATTTATGGGGTCTTAATGAACCGGAAATAAGTTTTACTTTAGAAACAAGTCAACTTGATTTTGTTACCATGCTTAGAATTTAAATGCCGAATCTTGCTGCTTCTTTTCATTTTCTTATTTAGATCAAGGAACACGTTCTTTAGGTTTGCTTTGTGATTCTCATATTTTATTGGATGAGAATGTTCCTTAGTCATCATTGAATATTATTTGCTTGTTGTGAACTTCTTCAGGTGGTCGCTTGGTGCTATTATGTTTGAAATGCTCGTGGGTTATCCTCCTTTTTATTCGGATGATCCAATGTCAACATGTAGAAAGGTAAGATGCTTATTATAAGTTTTTATAAAACAATTATTTTGTATTTTGATTTAAGGAAAGCGAGAATTTTTTTGGTAATTAATGCTGTTCCCTTCAATCTTTTTCTTCCTTTTTTTCTCTCTCTCATCAGAGTCATGGTTGTCGTGCGATATTCTGATTCCAAAATGAAAATGAGCACTGGACATGTTACTTTCATTCTTCATTTGGAATCATATTTCACGTTTCGTGTATTTATTATACTACTTCTGTGAACATCTTTATCATCTGCTCTTAATCTATGGCGACGCATTAAAAGACCATACTTATGGGTATTTGAATATATAAAAAGAAAACCAGAGGATGAAGAATACACAAACACAAAAAACAAAAGAAGGGAGAACTATGATCTAAGAGATACATTCCTGATGCAGATTGTAAATTGGAGAACACATTTGAAGTTTCCTGAAGAGGCAAAACTGTCATCAGAAGCGAAAGACCTTATTAGCAAACTACTTTGTAATGTCAACCAGAGACTGGGCTCAAAAGGCGCAGATGAAATAAAGGTGTTGTATGGTGTGTCCTATTCTATGTTCTGGGATTTATTCCGGTTGTGAGTTCCAGATATAGTCAGCGAGATCTGTTTGCTTTTAAAATCTGATTCTTTCCTTCTCTCTTTAATAATCTATTATAGGTTCATCCCTGGTTCAAAGGTGTTGATTGGGATAGAATATATCAAATGGAAGCTGCATTCATTCCTGAAGTTAACGATGAGTTGGATACCCAAAACTTCGAAAAGTTTGAAGAGGTTTGTGTCCTTGAATTTGTTCATTCTGAATCCTGTTCTGGCACTCCTGAGGGATTTCTCATTATATTTCATTTTCATTGTCCACTTTGAATTCTCAGTCTGAACACCAAAGCAACCCGTCATCAAAAAGTGGTCCATGGAGAAAGGTAAGCACGCTAATACCATCGTAATTTGTGTGAATATTTATTTACGCAGCACTTATAAAAAAATCTAAATTGCTGCTTCATTAGCTGCTAGTTGTGGATGTTTCTTTGATTTAGTACTTGAGTTTCTGCGTCTCCCTCTCTTTTTCCTGGAGGACATCGTATCATCTTGCTTCACACTGTAAATTGTATTTGATCAGTTGTGTGTGAATATTGTGTCTGCTGCTTTTAATTTTTAGTTGACTCAAGATATGCATTTGTAAGCATTTCCTATCTGAGCTAAGCTTAGCAAATTGGAGTCAATATATTGCGGATGACTTTACTTACAATGCTTATGCTTAAGTTTATGGGGTTTTGAAATCCCATTATGGACAGAAAGTGTTTAGCGCTCTAGCTACATTGAAGTACTGAGAGATTGGCATGTCGTTAGTCTTAAGCTGTTTCGGTACAAGTAGCATAAACCATGCATCCTCCTATGTGTTTTAATTTGTCATTTATAATACTAGTTCCTGCCTTAAGTTTTCACTTAGACAACTAGTTGAGTTGTAAACGTTGCCGTCTTATTGTTAACTTCTTGTTCATTTCGTCTGTTGATACTTGATACTGCAGATGCTGTCATCCAAGGATATTAACTTTGTTGGATACACATACAAGAACTTTGAAATCGTCAATGACTATCAAGTTCCCGGAATGGGTCTCTCTCTCTCTCTCTCTCTCTCTCTCTCTCTCACACACACACACACACAAGTACAAAGTTGATTTTTACCAATTTTAGTACTCCGTAGCATATATACCCTTACAATCCACCTTATATGCTCATAATATTGGAAATTAATACACACACACACACACACACACACACACAATATTGAAAATGCACATTGGAACATGTATTTGTTAAAAGTGGATTAGTAACTACCTTAAAAATTGATACTGAATTAGGGACGGAGGATGTATATCTTTGTTAATCTTATATCATTGGTGATACAGTGTTACTTCGTCCTACTTACCAAAAAGTGTTGATTATGTTTGCAGCTGAGTTGAAGAAGAAAAACACTAAGTCAAAGAGACCAACAATAAAATCACTCTTTGGTAGGTTTATCCGTTTTCTGATTGGGAAACATATTGAGATCCATTTTCTTTTGTTGTGAATTTTAATGAATTTTCCCTCCTTCCCTCAGAGGATGAAACGGAGGCATCAGATACACCTGGTGATGAATCATCATCATCGTCGCAGGGGAGCTTTTTGAGTCTCTTGCCACCCCAAACATCTGAAAACCACAATAATAAGTCCCTCTAACAACTCTTCTTCTCATCTTCTTTCACTATACCTGACGGACAAGGCACTCCTCCGTCTACTTTCTGGGTGAATATATTTATATACTTATATTATAGTGGTGGACACATCCCTCACCCTCTGTTGTTTTGGTTAGTATAGTTTAACATGAGCCTTCAAATTTGGTATTGAAGGCCTGAGAATGATGTTAGACTTCCAGCCAACCCGGAGCAGAAATGAAGCCTTTTTTATTCGCTTTCCGTCCAAATTAAACAGAGAGGCCTTACTAACTTCTTGATATGCTTTTACTCCTTTACATGATCTTCCATAATAAACAGAGACTTTTAATGTACAAAAGAGAAAATACATTGTTACTAATGTTATATGACAATTCCATAATTTTGTTGAACTCTCGCTGTTCATCTTCTAAGTGAGACGGTTCGTGTTTTAATGTTATAATCCATCAACCACTAGGGTTTTAGAAACATAGCTCTAGGCGGCCTAGCCTAAACTGGCGTCTTTTAGAACACTGCTTTGAAACTGAAATTGAGATCGTTAAAATAATAATAACGCAGAAATCGTTTTCACGGAGTTGTTTGGAGTGCTTGATCACACTTAAATGAAGGCCATATGTCAGTACATGATGGTCTCAAGTAATGTCACAATCGTTTGGTAATACTTTCAAATCGACCCGTATGGTGAGATGACTTAGTCACACTACCCATTAATGTTGGAAAAAAATCACGATATAAAGATAAAAATGAAATTATATATAAAAACACGTTATCGAGCTTGCCGAGGTGGTGACCTCGTCGATGGGGAGCTTGTGGTGAGTGAGCTCTGGATTGGAGTCCGCTGGCTGGTGGCCCTGCCAGGTGTCCTTCGAGGGACAAGGAGGATGACCTTGTCAAATGAGCTCGGGGCGAGCTAGGTTGACTTCGGAGCTCGAGGTGGGCTTGATTTGAGTCTCTTTGAGAATGGACCCGGTTCGAACCTTTGAGCCTGGCCTACGAGGTACGGGCTCTTCAGTACTTGTAATAATTTTGTGTAATTGTCGGTGGAGCTCTCAAGTGTAGCATTATCACCAATGATAAACTTTCCGGCCATGGGAGGATTATGTTATGGGAAAAGACTATTAATCAAAATGCTGCCTGCAGATGTGCTCAAGTCATTAACGGCCATATTTAGTCATTTCTGATGTCCTCCTCAACTGCTTTATAACTTCTATATACTGTACTACAAAGTTTAAATAAAGACTACAAAGTTTAAATAAAGGAGCAATGCTAGGGGCACAAAATAAAGTCACAAAATATTGCTCACAACATGAGGTGGCGATATTTTATTGGTTACATCGATAATGGACCCGCCACACTCTAATTAAAAACACTAATAAAATCTTTACACATAGGATTGTGTGAGCAAGTTTTTGTGACTTTTTTGTGCCCCTAGTATTATTCTAAATAAAGATAGCTCAATAAATAAATAGAATGAGAAAACTTGAAAACTCTGGGGACGGATGACCATTCTATAACTCATTTATTTTTAACAATTACCTGAGATTATTATTTAATAAAAAATATGACAAAATCATTTTGTAATTTTGCATTAAGTATAACATGAGGTTGACCTATTAGTTATCTTCTTCTTCCTTTTTTTCTCTTTAAATATTACTCCTCAATCATTGGAAAACCTAATAAGTATATTAGAAATTAAGCCAAGTTATTCCATTTTTGAATCAGTAGTCGTCTATCTCAAAATCAATAAATTAGATCTAAACTTCTACGCAGTCCAATTGATTATACATAGATCCATATTACATAGCTTACACACGTATTTGATTTGAAATGAAAGTAATACTTCTTCCGTCCCATCTCACTTGACACCAAGAGGTGGCACAATAACTAAGGAAAAATAATAAAATAAGGAAAATATGTGGTAGAAAATGAATAGAAAAAATGAGTGGGGTAAATAGTAGTGTTGGTTGAATAAATTGAGTGGTGGAAAATGAAGAGAGAGAATGAGTGGTGGTTTAGATAAATATAAAATTATAAAAAGTAGGCTATTTGGGGAAGTGTCAAGTGAGATGAGATGGAGCAAAATAGAAATAAGTGTCAAGTGAGCTGGGACGGATGTAGTATATGTGTTGATCTCTCATGCAAATAGTAATTAGCATACCATTTCATCACATTATGAAATCTTCAACAAAAACTAATTACTTAAAAAAATTATAGATCCAGATTGAGTGAATAGTTTCCAAACATCAAGTAGGAGAATTTAATCATAAAATCCATGTATATTATATTGATGATGTCTCATTCCAATACTAAATAATTGCATTTTGAACTGTCATTTTGGGTTTAACAAATGTTGCAGGTTAATCAACCTTCACCACAACCATTACAATACAAAATTAAGAACATCAACATAGAGTAGACTTGGCACGTAAAATCACACCAAACCACATTATTTTATTGTTAAGTAATCAATTTAATTCTTGTAGAAGAAATAAATGTTTATAATATATTAACTTTCTTTTCTTTAATTCTCTACTAAAACTATTGTCATGTTGGATCCACCATCAATCATGTAGGACTACGGAACCACTGCTTAAATATAGAAATTTGATCATGTAACGACCCGAGTTCAGAGATCTCGTCTGTTACATAAGTTCCACGCACTATCGCATTGAGTATAAATAACATGTGTGCATTTGGCTTTCCACAGAGTCACTTAAAAATTCACAGATATGCACAATAGATAATGGGTGAAAGTTTATCTAACTCAATCGAAGTCTATATCTTTTTGATGTGGGATGATGTATATCATATATCTGACTTAGTAAGATGAATGACCAAAATAACTTGAATAGCATGTGAATCCCATTAAACACTCAATTATTTTCCGTCATTCATCTCGTAAAATAAAAACTATAGTCAAATGCTATTACTAATTACCTATATACATTTAGAAAAATGTCATGTACAACCCCAATTAAGTGACAAGTCCATTTTCTTGAAAATTATCTAATGATCATGATCAATATCATTAATAAGAAAAATTAAAATGCTAAATTAATTGCATACAACAACTTTCTTAAATGAAAATGGAAAAAAATCACTACCAATCTGACCTGTAACAGCAACATTAATAATGCTAACTTAACATATACAGTATACAACAACATCCTTAAATGAATATGGAAAAAATCACTACCAATCTGACCTGTATATGTTTGACATTTAGCATGTTAGCTTCTTCTGTATGTCTTGATTATGCCGGCCATGCAAGCAAACCTCTTTTTGAATAAACAAATGACCTAATTCATAAACTTAAACTTGTGACCAATTCTTTGGTCATCAATTCTTATATATGGCCTGCACCCTTTCCTTCTCAATCTCCCTCCACTTCCTTATCCTTCTTCCATTCTAATCTCTCTCTCTCTCTCTCTTTCAATCCAAAATACACAATGAGAGGAGGTTTTGAAGTAGGTCAAGGGGCTCTTGGTTTGATCCAACCCTATGAACAATGGGATCACTACACTAGTACTAGCCTTGGCTATCCTAATGCTAGTAACAATATTCAGAACCCTCACTATTCTAAGCCTATCCAAGACACTCGTTTCGAGAGAAATGAACTCTCAGAATGGGTAGAAAATGTCACCAAGCAACTCATAGAAGACTTACCCGAATCAAACACCGACGATAGCTTCCAAACTGACACAACATCAATCCCCTATGATGAAGTCGTTCCATCGATATTATCTGATCATCTTAGACCGCGAAAGATGCAAAGAACTGATCATTATGGTGATGATCAAGTCAACGGTCAAAGTAAAGGGTTGATGAGTAGTACTGTAGATGAGCAAGGGTTAGGGTTAATAACCCTTTTATTGGAGTGTGCAGTTGCTATATCTGTTGATAATTTAGGTGAAGCTCATAGAATGGTTCTTGAGCTTACTCAAATGGCTTCTCCTTATGCACCTTCTTGTGCAGAAAGGGTAGTGGCTTATTTTGCAAAAGCAATGTCTAGTAGGGTTATTAACTCATGGTTAGGGATTTGCTCTCCTTTGACTAACCACAAGAGTTTGCATGGTGCTTTCCAAGTGTTCAATAACATATCCCCCTTTGTCAAGTTTGCTCACTTCACTTCTAATCAAGCCATTCTTGAGGCTTTCCAACATCGCGACGTGGTTCACATAATTGATCTTGACATCATGCAAGGTTTGCAATGGCCCGCGTTGTTCCACATTCTTGCTACGCGCATGGAGGGCCCACCGCTCGTCAGAATGACTGGTTTAGGGACTTCCATAGATCTCCTAATCGAAACGGGAAAACAACTCTCTAATTTCGCGAAGCGCCTTGGGATGTCATTTGAGTTCCACCCCATAGCTAGAAAATTTGGAGACATCGAGGATGTCTCGATGCTCCAAATTCGAAGAGGGGAAGCCCTAGCCGTACATTGGCTACAACATTCTTTATACGATGCCACGGGGACGGATTGGAAAACCCTAAGGCTACTCCAAGAACTAAACCCTAGAATCATCACACTTGTTGAACAAGACATATCACATGGTGGCTCGTTCTTGGACCGATTTGTGGGCTCTCTCCATTACTACTCCACCATATTTGACTCACTCGGTGGTTTTCTGACGAGCGATGACTCGAGCCGCCACCAAGTCGAGCACTCCTTATTGTATAATGAGATCAACAATGTGTTAGCCATAGGAGGACCAGCTAGAAGTGGGGAAGATAAATTCAAGTTATGGAGAAGTGAACTTGGAAGGAATGGATTCATGCAAGTTGGAATGAGTGGGAATTCAATGGCACAAGCACAACTTATACTTAATATGTTCCCTCCAACACATGGATATAGCCTTGTACAAGGAGATGGAACACTTAGGTTAGGGTGGAAAGACACTAGCTTGTACACTGCTTCTGCTTGGATTTGTCATGGTTCTAGATAGAATTTATTTATTAATGGATTTTAATATTTGTAGCTAATTTAATTAACAATGCTTTCCTTCCAATTTGGCCTCTTTTTTTTTTCATTATTATTAAATCATCACTTTAGTATGCTTATAGTTTATATTGATAACAATAATAGTAATATACTAAGACTCACTTTAATTTTAGTTTTCAAATTGATGAATTTTGATGATTAATTTATGATAAAATAATGTTCCTATTAAAATAAGTAAAACTGTTATTGAGATACCATAAATACTATCAGCTAACAGTTTCTGAAATTTCATGAGAATAATTAAATATACACAATTTTTTTAATCAAGGTTTTGGTTGGTCATTAAAATTAAAATGAGACTATCTTTATTTTATAAAAATAATGATGCGCTATTAAGTAATAATAAAAAGTATTCATGTCAGCTGTCAAAATTTGTTATTATTTGTATTTATAAAAAATATGAATCAATAATAAATTATATAATTTCATAAAATAAAATAATATTTTTTTAATGTTTTTTTCACAAGTTCAATCGATTATAAAGATAAGTAAAATTTAGTTTTTCTATTTTGGAACACAATGAGTGTATTATTTCTTTCAAAAAAAAAAAAAAAAAAACAAAACACAATGAGTGTATATACTAATTTCATAAAGTAAACATGGTCGGTCAATTATAGGTATGAAAAAGTTGAAAATTGATTCAAGTAAAGCAAATAAGTATGTTAAAAGAAATAAAGATGCACTTTAGAAAGTGGCAATTAACTTTAATTCTTGCACTAATGCACTTACACATTAAGTAAGCTAATTGAAGTTGTATAATTCATAATGACATTTTTACTTTATTAAGTAGAAGTGAGTACCCACATTTTACAATCAAAATTGTTTAAACAATTTATGATCAAAAGCAAGTAATACAACACAACTCATAACAATTGTCCTTTCCGTTAAAATAAACAAATTTATTGCAGATGTTCTTGATTGATATGAAAATTGAAGTTTAAGTTACAAAGTGAAAAAAAAAACTAAAAAAAAAAAGAAAATCGAATAAAAAAACTAAAACTTCATACCCACAAATAATAGTCAGTAGTTAGAATGAGTCTAAATTAGGAATACCAACTCCAACTTCTATCCATTGTTATGAGACGGAGGGAGTATGTGATATATAATTGAGCAGGTTTAAGTCTTTCCGTCGTAGAGGTCTTGGGTTCGATACCCCTACTGGCTAAAATTGAATTAGGTGGTTTAGGATTTCAAAATAAAAATTATATGCTATATATATGTGTCTACATGTATATTCAATATAGTCAGTAGTTAGAATGAGTCTAAATTAGGACTACCAACTCCAACTTCTATCCAAGTAAGCACATTTGGATCATCCTGAAGTTGTTGCAGTTAATATTTATTCAATAAAATTGATTTAAAAAGAAAAAATAAATAAAATATTCATAATAAACTAATACTCCATGTTATTTTCTCTATTTCTAAATGTATGATTAAATTTTATTTTAAAAGATATTTTGAAAAGAGATGCATGTTGATGTTTGTAAAATAAATGTTTATTTTGAATTTATTAAACATAAAAACAAATTTTAAATTCTGAAATGGAAGTAAGTAAATGTTTTAATGGATATCGAAGTTTTTTTTTTTTTTTTTTTTTTTTAAACACAAGTAAGAAAAAAAGTCAGCCAGGTCAAAATTGCTAAATGCCCCGACTGACATGCACGTTTTTGTTTGTCCTAACAAATCTGAAATCCCCTATCTTTTCACAAACGTGTTAGGCGGCAAATAAAGTGCCATCATAATATATCCATTTTCTCTCCAAATTAATTTCCTGACAATTTTTTTTTTTAATCTTATTAGCAATTAAAAAGGGCAAAAGAACAAAAAGAAAAAGAATAAAGCAAAAACATTTACTCAATAAAAAAAAATATAAATAAATAAATAATACTCCCTCCGTCTCAAAATATATGTCGTTTTGGAAGTAAAATTTTGTCTCAAAATATTTGTCGTTTCACTATTTTCAAAGTTTTTTTATTGCTCTATACCAATTATACCCTTAATAATGATAGTGAACTATCTCTTACCTAACCATTTAATTACCTAGGTAGTTGAATTACTTTAGGGGTATTTGGGTCTTCTTCACATGCATTAATGGTATTTCTTAATATGTGTGAAACACTCCAAAACGACATATAATTTGAGACGGAGGGAGTAATATACACCCCCACCTGCTTTTCCACACAACATATCTCCTTTGTGTGTTTACAGCAACACAGAAATCCATTGTTTTCTCATATAAACCGTTTCGTCTATTTCTCTTTCTTGATTCCTCAATCCTCGCTCCTTTGTCCCTCCCTCCCCCCCAATTTTCTTCCTTCACATTTCTGGGGAAAAAAAAAATCAAATTTTGATTTCACTACCAAACAAATAAAATCACCCCACTCACCCACACACCACACAGTATATAATTGTGTGGGGGTAATTTCCAATTTCAATTTCCCAGTTCAAACATCTTCTAATTATGCTGTTTCTTGAATTGGGGTTACCTTCATCGTGTCTCTCCCTCACTTGAACATTCTGGGTTCGTATTATACAGCGATGTAGTTCAAGAAACGCTTAATTCACATTTCTCAAATTTTGACGATTTTTTATTTCATTGGATGAAGTTCGAAAATTTGACAAGGGTTTGCTTATTGGATTGATAATCGGTAGCTTTTGATCTGTTCTTCTGTTGATTTTGGAGGGTGTTTATTGGATTTTGGGAGGGTTGATTATTTACTGAAAATTAGGTATTTTTTTTTAGCCCTAATTGAGGTGGGCCCAGGTGCAGATCTGAGTAGAGGTTGCTTGATTGGGTATAATCATGGATCATGTTGTTGGGGGAAAGTTCAAGTTGGGGAGGAAAATTGGGAGTGGGTCTTTTGGTGAACTTTATTTAGGTATGTCGTCTTCATTCTTATTTACTTGAGCGCCAATTGTTTGTTGTAAAATCATTGATTTTCTTGTGCTGTAAATGATTTGTATTATATTTTGTATCAATTCAGGTGTCAATATTCAAAGTGGTGAAGAAGTGGCCATCAAGCTGGTATTTTTCCTCTTTCATGTGTGATGACTTCACAATTTATGATTTGTAGATTGATTAATTAGCTTGTTCGTTTTGAATTTGCCGGTATCTGTTATGTTGAACAATATTGTTCTCCATTTAGTTGACACCTTAAAAGAAAAGTGATCACCATGTGTATGGTGGGGAGTAAGTGGTCAGTATAAAAGAACTGCATTTGTCATTTGAGGAAGAGCTGACTGAATTTGTTTCTGTCTTCACAAGGAAGAATCTGTTTTAGAAGTAATAATGTAAATTATATTTTTTGGTGAATATTTTTTTTTTTTTTTAGTTCCACGAGGACATTGATCTTCATATTGGACTTGGTGATATGACTTCTAGCGGTACTTTATGTAAAACCAGATATCCACTCACCCTTCATCCACTCCACCCTTCACAAACGAAACATTGCTACTATCATCTTTCATGTGTATAGTGCTTGTAGGTTGAGCACTTAAGGTACATTTCCGTCAAAAAAAAAGGGGGGGGGGGTCAACCTGGTGCACAAAGTTCACTTTCCTGTAGTTCGAGAGGGACCATATTGTTTTTGTCTGTGCATGCGATCAGAGATTGAAATAGAACTATAGATTTTTATTTCCTTCTAGATTTAAATTGGTTAATTTGAACTTTGGAACTGGAATGGTGCCTGCAGTCTTCAAGAGATGTACTCCCTCCGTCCCAAAATGATCTTCTCATTTGCCATTTCTCATTGTCCCATAAAATTCTTCACATTTCTACATTTTAGGCTTAAACAAAGCATGGCTAGTGAAGCAAGTGTTCATATCCTTAAAAAGTTTGAATAGTCAAACGCGAAGATCATTTTGGGACGGAGGGAGTATTGTTTATGGGATATGAAGCTTCCGTCAACTTACATAGACAATATTACACTCCAGTAGCTGGATGCACTGTGAACAAAGTCTTATACTCCCTCCGTCCCAATATGAATGACCGAATTTGCTCTTGATCAAGAGTAAATTCGGTCATTCATTTTGATCAAGAGCAAATTCAGTCATTCATTTTGGGACGGAGGTAGTGGATAAAACTAGAGCTGGTCTGGTTAGGTTTTTTGCATCTCCACTGTACTTTTGTGATGTCTAAGTTCCTTTAGGTATTGACAATTGAACCTTGTCACTGATTGTCCTTTTACTTTGACCACCAGGAATCTATCAAGACGAAGCATCCACAACTTCACTATGAATCAAAGATATACATGCTTTTGCAAGGAGGAAGTATGTCTCTCCATTTCTCTCTGCTTGTCATGTTTGTTTGTGTGACAAAGTAAATTGTGTAGTAACAAAACAAGGTATTTTGATAAGTCTCGTTTCCTTGTTTTCATGCTTCCCTCAACCATCTTCAAACACCCCTTTTAGGTTAAGTCATTTAACAGTGTATCACGTTCTACTTGACCCCTGTGTATATGCTTATTGCACTAGAAGAGAGCAGATTCTCCTGAAAATCCTTTCTTTTTTTTTTTTTGTTAAAAACTCTTAGAAAAATAATACTGTCATAGATTATACGGAGTATATTTTAGATGAAAAGCATTCTACATGGAAATTCTCTAGGATAACATTCCCCATTTTATTTAGCGAAATCCTGTTGAAACTGTATCTCAGATGAATCCAGAAAGATAATAAAGAATGGTCAACCAGAGATGGAATTGGATAGTATCGTGTTATAGAGAGGACACTTTCTGTTCTTGTAAATAGACCTGATTGTTTTAATGTATTGTGTGAAGCGGGGGTACCTAGTCTCAAGTGGTTTGGAGTTGAGGGTGAGTACAGTATTATGGTAATTGACCTTCTTGGACCGAGTCTGGAAGATCTGTTTAACTATTGCAATAGAAAGTTCAGTTTGAAGACAGTATTAATGCTCGCAGACCAACTGGTAAGTGTGTACAACTATGGTATTTCTTATCAATTGACCTGCCTTTAGCTTCCAAATGATTCTGGTTATTCTTTTTACAGATTAATAGAGTTGAATACATGCACTCGAGGGGTTTTCTTCACCGGGATATAAAACCAGACAATTTCCTTATGGGCCTGGGCCGTAAAGCTAATCAGGTGATTCATGATTGCTCAGTTTTTATGTGTTACTAAATGTACCGGCAGTTCGTGGCTATTTTAGTTACATGTACAATTTTGTAGGCTTTGATAGTGGTTTTTCCTCTTAGCTTTCTTTGATTGAACCTTAAAAGTAAGCGCAGACAATATCTTGGATTTAACAGTTTCGAAGTTTCCACAGAAAAAAACATCAAGAATACTGCAGTTTTATTTAAGGGAGTGCCACTGTTGCAAGGTTCATTTAGTTGTGCGAAATATCTAGGGATGCCACATAAACCTTTCACTATTTCGAACCCGCCCCGCCCCGAGAACATGCAAAACCGATGCTGACCCGCCCGCCCCGACGCAGAAGATTTTTTGAGTGTAGAAGACGAAGGTCGTTGCAGAGATCATCTCTGCAGAAGAGATCGTCGCCCAGTTGCTGGTGGTCGCCGGAAAAGATGCTAGTTGGTGGCCGGTCGGAATGATAGAAGGTCGCAGTTGTTGGTGGGGAGGAAGAAATTCACTTGCAATAGGTCTAAGTTGGGTTTAAGTTTGGTGGGGAGGAAGATATAGTGGTGTTGATTTTGATGAAGAGAGATTGGGTGGGAGCCTGGGAGGGGATGAAGAGAAGAGAGGAAGCGTGTGGGAGTCGGCGCAGAAAAAGAAAAATAAGATTTGAATTATGAGAAGTCCAAACCCTAGATAATTAGGTTATATCTTAGTGTGATTGATATAATTAGGGAAATATTGAGGGGTATTATAGTAAAAGAACTATAAATCTATGTACATGGTACGGCGCGGGTCACCAAGCTTTACCAAATCCAGACCCGAACCCGATGGGTTTTATAAATAGCTTACCAAACCTGCCCGGTAAGGGCGGATCAGTTTCGGGTTCGGACAAATTGCCATCCCTAGAAATCTATAGAATTTGACATCGTACCTTTTCTTTGTTTTTTAATCCATGATAGATTTTTTATTGAAATATATAGACTCAAGATGTATAGACTATTCATAGATATGGAAGATGAGTAGTATTATTGATTATGATGTTTTTTATTGTTTATTTATAACGGCTCTGTGCAATCCAGGTATATGTTATTGATTTTGGCCTTGCAAAAAAGTATCGAGATCTGCAAACTCATAAACACATACCATACAGGTAATAGCTTATTTTCCTAATAAGCGTGTCTTTGTTCTGTATCATTTTTTTGTTTATTTAAAGTCCAGTTTTACTAAATCAAAGCCCAGGTTCCGGTTTTCTTCGTTTGTCTAGTTATTCATGACTGCATTTGATAGACATTCATCACTGCATGAAAAGAATGTTTTAGTCAATGATGTTTTCATAGAGTTGATGCTGAGCTCTAAGCTTGTGAAATTTTTATTACTCCGTTTAATTAAGCAGTGCCAATTGGTGCTTATGAAGCTTCCACTTGGTTAAACATTAATGGAAAATTTCAGAATCTCAGACTATGAATATCGTTACCGCCACTTATCTTGAGTGTATATCGATGTTCATTTTGACTCTCTTGAACTGTGTTTCAGGGAAAATAAAAACCTCACAGGCACGGCTCGTTATGCAAGTGTCAATACACACCTTGGAGTTGGTGAGTTGTTTTGTATCCAATTCATCAATGGGGATAATTGTTGCAGATAAAAGTTCCTTATTTATTTTCCATTTACCTTTGAAAAAACTATTTTGTCAGAGCAAAGCAGACGTGACGATCTAGAATCTCTTGGTTACGTTCTTATGTACTTCTTGAGAGGAAGGTGAGCAGATTATATCCCAGCCTCACTAATTTTTTTTTCTTATTACTTAGTACTGGTGAGTAACATAATCCAAGTCTTTATCAATTTACGCATTCCCGTCTTTTGCATCAGCCTTCCGTGGCAAGGACTAAAAGCTGGGACCAAAAAGCAGAAATATGACAAGATCAGTGAAAAGAAGATGTTAACTTCAATAGAGGTATGGCTCGTCAGAGATTATGGTTTTTCCTTCTCGCATAGAGATCTTGTGAATTAACTTGTGTTAGACATCCATCCCAAGGGCTCAACTTGTTCACTTAGCTTTTTAGGAATGGTCTTAAATCTCTCTTTTGGAGAAAACAAAAAGCTCCGAAAAATGTTCTCCCTTTTCCTCTGTTTCTTGGGAAATGAGCTGCTTTGGCAAGTTCACTGTTTCCCCAAAACCCCCTCGATAAACTTGAATTTATGTAGCAGAAATTGATGTTTGTTGATCAACCCTTCTCTCTACTTATTCCTCTTGTCTCGTTTTCTCCCTTCTGTGTTGCTCTAAATTTTACATCTCTTCTAACTCTGGTATTGCATTCATCTACAAATCCTCCGCCTAGCAATGTGGGTTTTTCATTGGCATGTAATTACAGGTGCTTTGCAAATCATACCCATCAGAATTCACATCGTACTTCCATTACTGCCGGTCATTAAGATTTGAGGACAAACCTGACTACTCCTTTTTGAAGAGGCTTTTCCGTGACTTATTTATTCGTGAAGGTATTAGTAGACTGCATCTGTGCACCATCTGATTTCTGAAATGCATTATTTGAGATCACAACTCGACAATGGTATTAGTACTTGTGTACTTGCTCTGAGTGTTTATATATCTGTTTTACAGGTTACCAATTTGATTATGTGTTTGATTGGACAATATTGAAGTATCCTCAGATTGGCGCAAGTTCTCGAGGAGGACGTGTCAGTACCTGCATAGTTTTCTTTGCTCTGCATTCGTTTTTTTGTTTTTTTTCACCCCTTTCTGATTATAACATATTTTTGCTTCTATTTTTCCAGAATCCAACTGGGAATGCAGGTCTACCTGCTGGACCGTCTGCAGAAAAGCCGGGAAGGACTTCAGGTATTTTCTTTTTGTGTATTTTAGTCAAGATCTCTAGTTTAGTTGGAATGGCTCTGCTATTTCTTAAGAAATGGAGCGGATTAAATAAGCGACTTTCCTGAGTGCCATGTTATTATTGAAACGTGTTGATCAACCTGCCTTGTTGACTTTTCTTTGCTTGTTATTTCTCTTATCCAGTGGGGCAAGATATTAGAGAAAAATTCTCAGGTGCAGTTGAAGCCTTTTCCAGAAGAAATGTTCCAGGTGCTCCTCGGCACGGGGAGCACCATAGACATAGAACTTCAGAGGATTTAACTTCATCCAAGGATGTGGTAAATTTCTTTACGGCTTAAGTTATTATTTGCACATCAAGGAAATAATCAGTTTTATTTTGAAAAAAAATGTGGTATGCTCCCTCCGTCCATTAACAATGTGCACAAACTTCCCTTTTGGATAAGTCCCACTTTCCCAAATTCAATGGAACCCATTTGTCATACACACAACAATTATCCACTACTATTCCCTACCTCACTTTCTCTCTCCAGCCTCACTTTTCATACTTACAACAACTATTCACTACTATTCCCTCCTTAATTCCCATGCACACTCAAAGCTGTGCACATTGTTATGGGACGGAGGGAGTATTTATATGCCTCAATGATCAAGTAGTGGCAGAAGCACAAAGTAGATGCCAAATTTATTTGGTTGCAATTTGTGTTTAAAAGAATCGCTAATTTATTTACAGCAACCTGATTCGGAAAGAGGGAAAACTTCTCGAAACGGTAGCTCGTCAAAACGGGCTGCTATTTCAAGCAGTCGACCGAGCTCATCTGGAGAGGCCACAGAAGGCCGAGTGAGCAGCAGACTTGTCTCAAGCAGTGGGGGCCGCTTATCTACTACACAAAGGATCCAACCAGGCCTCGACCCCAAACCAACCACTTTTTCTCGTACTGCAAAAGGTACTAGGTCTGATGATCCTCTTCGCAGCTTTGAGTTCCTCTCGATCAGGAAGTGACTGATATTGAAGTCTACTCTAAATATTATCACGTTAAATTGGGGGAGAATACTGTATAATTTAATGGAAGGAATTGTAGTGTAAAAATGGGAATTTTGTGTCTTACACCATAATCAAAGGTTGTCAGACCTGACGATGTTTTCTTTACTTTTTTTTTTTTTTTTAATGAGTTTCTTGCCATTTGTAATGTACTCTAGGCTCATCCAAGATGAGTATATTATGTATGGATTTTTCTCTCTTTTCCATGGTGTGCCAATACTTGGAGTTGGAACAGCCCTAATAAATGATGCATCACTTGTATACTCTAACATCTAGTTGTCATCAAATTTCTACAGCTCATATTACTCCTTTCAGTATATTCTTACATCCCATGTTAAGTGTCTGCTTTTCTTATTACTCCCTCCGGTCCAAAATAACTGGTCCAAAATAACTGTCTTTTTTTGCTTTTGCACAATTTTTAAGGAAATCAATTAATATCATGATTTAGTGATAAAGTGTCAACTTTAGCCCTATTAAATATGCATAATTACTATACTATAATGTCTCACAACTAAGACAATTAATAAACCAAAACAAGTTTCAAAGCAAGGGTAAGAAGGACATTTAGCTCAAAAGTGACAGTTATTTTGGACCAAAATTTTGGCTCAAAAGTGATTATTTTGGACCGGATGGGGTACCTCCCAATATAAGTCACTTCTTAAATAAAAAAAAAAAAAAATACCCTGTCTCTAAATAAGTGTCCATTTTCAAGAAATATTTGCCCCAAAATGAGTATCTTTTTTAACATAACTTTATCCCTAAATGTTATTTTTCAAAAAAAAAAATCACCGGTTTCTTTATCCATGCAGAAATTAAATGATTGTAAAGAGGATTACAAGATTATATATGTATTTTGCCACCAAATCTAATATATATATATATATATATATATATATATATATATATATATATATATATATATATTAAAGTTGGTGACGAGAGCTAATGTGTTGCCATGTGAACAAGTCATGGAAGAAGCTTGAATTTGGTGATGCCACATCAACACTACCCTCTTAAATAAGTGACTTTTCATTTTTTTCTATTATCTAATAGTCTAATAATATTAGTTACTATAAAGGGTAACTATTATAGTTAACTATAGTGGTTAAGTACTATAGTTAAGTATTACTATTATAGTTAACTATAATAGTTACCCTATATAGTAATTATTACTATTATTAGTAATAGTTATTATAATAATTACTTTATATAGTAATTAATATAATTAGTTAATATTGTTAAACAAATAACAATTGACTATTAATAGTTAACTATCATTATAATTAACATTTATATTTAACTATTATAATTAACTATTAAATAAACTAAAAATTACTATTAATAGTATCAGTTAATCATAATAGTTACTATATATATTAATTATTACTATTAATAGTATTATTAGTTAATCATAATAGTTACTATATAAGTTAAATATTATTATTAATAGTATTAGTTAATCATTATACAATAAATATTAATATTTAATATTAATAGTACTCTCTCTGTTCGAGAGTAAGAGTCCTACTTTCTATTTTTGTACGTCCCAAAAGTCTATTTCCTAAAAGGACAAATGATGAGAAAGAATGAATAGTGTTTTGGACAATTATACCATCAACACACTTGCAATGCTTACCAATTTTCTATTGTGTCTTTAATAAGTGTGAACAAACAAGGTGGGACTCTTACTCTAGGGCGTAGGGAGTATTAATTAATTATAATAGTTAATATATAGGTTAATTATAACTATTAGTATTATTAGTGAATAATAATAGTTATTATATATGTTAATAAGTACAATTAATAATATTAGTTAATTATAATAATTATTTTAATTATTAAAAATTTAACACAATTTTCCTAAATTTAAAAGCAAACATTTTAATTCATATACAATATAGTTATATTAAAAAAGTTATTATGTTACATTACTAAATAAAATCATAAAAAAAATACGAAAAAAATAGTAAATTAGTTTCCCGTGCAAAGCACGGGTTACCCACTAGTTATACAAAAGGTTACGTCCCTTAAAATGAATTTTAGACACTCATTTAAGGTTAGAGATAGTAGTAAATTTAGTGTAACTTAATCATAGCACAAGTAATATACAAATAATTAAAGTAATATATACAAATACTGATTTTACTAATTTTACTAATTTCAAGTGGACAAAGACTCATGTGAGAACAAGGGGATCCGTCTCATGGGTGAGACGGGTCGGATCCTTGCCCATGACCCGGTCCATGAACAAGTTCCAAGGCCCATGGGGCATAACCCGCCACGTGGCACCCTTTCATAGGTTCTATTTTTTTTTTTTTTTTTTGCTGCTGCTCCAGGACCCATGGGCAACCCTACCACGTGGCAGTCTCTCATAGGCCCAATTTTTTTTTTTTTTTTTTTTTATATATTTTCATTTTTGGTTTTTTCGGTTTTTGAAAAGTAATAGTTACTATAACTAAAAGTAACAAACGTGTTACTTATATGTAATTGTTTGTATACAGAAAAGTAATACATATATACAGCAAAGTAACAGTGCTTTTTTCTTTTTTTTTTCGTTTGCCAAAAGTAATACTTATTTACAACTAAAATGTAACGAACGTGTTACTTATATGTAATAGTGTTTATACATAATTTGTAATACATATGTATAGAAAAGTAATATTATATCTATATGTTTTCATAAGTTACAATGGGGTTCAATTTATCATGATACATGTAAAAGTATTACATTATCTATAGAAAATCTGTTACAATTTTCATCTATCAAAGTGTTACATTTACTTGTATAAACAATTACATTCATATGCATAAGTTATTATTTTTCAAATGTTACTTTTTCCTAAAAAAATAAAATCAAAATACACAATATTTTACATTTTTGCAAAAGCACTATTATATTTCAGTATAAATTATAATTACATTTAGATATTGTTTGGGTTACATGTAATTATAGTTAGTATTACATTTGAAAAAATGGGTAAAAACGAGCTTATGTTTTTTTAAAACAGGTATTACGTTTACTTATGGACAATGTTACTTTATATGTATCCAGTCATTACTTTAAGAGATGGTAACTATTTCTTTTGGTAAACCACTGAAAAGCCGAAAAAAAAATATTAAAACTGAATAAAACGGGAAAAAAAAAAAAAAAAAATTGCCACGTGGCGGGTCATGCCCATGGGTCAGGATCCGACCCGTCTCACCCATGAGACTGATCCCCTTGTTCTCATGGGAGACCACCTCTTTCAAGTGCCATGAAACTGGATAAACTGGAAAGTGGTAAATAAATTTAGGGAAGAGAGCGCATAATCTTACTGTCATATCCATCTGTGCTGATAGCTTCTGAAAATCTTGCATCGCCTTTGCAGCAAAGAAACAAAGCCACATATGGTCCAAGCATTATGAATGGAGGATTACAGCCGCTAAAACAAACATAAAAAGTGCTCTTCAATTCTCACTTGTTTTTCAACAGTAAATTTCAACAGGATGGGATGGCTTAAAGTATCTTGCAAGTCCTCCTCTCACTGACTAATGATTATTGTTGACATGAAGATGATTATTCTCATGATAAAATTCAAATATACATATTAAAGCCTGTTGATTTGTCACAAACTGACCTTATTAATAGCTGTCATGGCCTTAGTGGCACCTTTTATTCCAGCAGCCACAGACGAGTGAGCAGACACCGCCTGAAACAAAAAAAAAAAAAAAAAACACACATTGCAAGGGCAGCACATAGTAAAGCGAGTCAATTCATAAAAATATAGTATGATAGAGAGGGTTCAAGGTGTACCTGAGTGTGTGTAGCTATACCTCTCATTTGCGCTCGACTACCTTGCAAGTT
Source organism: Campanula takesimana (assembly GCA_026119855.1). Lineage (NCBI taxonomy): Eukaryota > Viridiplantae > Streptophyta > Magnoliopsida > Asterales > Campanulaceae > Campanula > Campanula takesimana. The sequence continues at coordinate 2,014,248 of JAOWBW010000046.1, forward strand.
GGCTATTTGTTGTCTAAGCCTGACCAGCTGACGTGCTAAAATTTTTGTGGCTTATAAGAATAGTTGAAGACTGCACCTCAAGTAATCCACATAATGAACACTGGCCAAAGTAACCAAAGTTCCCTACAAGGCCACAACTGACAAACTACAATTAATTAGCAACTCACCGCATTTCCTGTTTTAGCACTTCTCTTGATCTCAGCAACAAGCTTCTTTTCCTGTTTTATACTCGCATTAGATATCATGTAATCTACTCCCTCCGTCTCAGCTCACTTGAGACTTTTTGACCAAAATTAGTCAACTTAAGGTCGGTTTGACCAACACTTTATAGAAATATTTATGATCCGAATAAAAATTAAAAAAAATGTAAAATGATCACCATTAAAAATCCTCTCAATAACAATTTTTTGAATTTTTTTTGGAACATAAATATTTCTATAGAGTGTTGGTCAAACCGACCTTAAGTTGACCAATTTTGGTCAAAAAGTCTCAAGTGAGCTGGGACGGAGGGAGTATACATGTATGGATAGGCATAGGATCAATTTACACTTGCTACATTTAAAAATCACCACAAACTGGGAGATTGTACGTCAAAAAATTCCTCTGACATGCCAAGCCCTAACTAGAAAAACAACAATTAATTTCCTAATGTGAAGCACACTTTGACTTAAAATATATTTATTGATTGTTTTATTAATTGAAAAAATATATAAAAAGAAAAAAGAGACAAAAATCACTTAAAATATCATCAGGCGATGGTTTAGTGGAAATGACATTATGGATTATGGCTGGCCCAGTCCAGCCCGAAAGAGGCGGGGTTCACCGGCTTGGGCACGGCCTGATCCGACCAAAAATGATTAATAATACGCGGAATTTTTATTTGTCCCTCACTCACTGACCACAATTCCTGGAGCCGCCACTGGTTGGAAATGGTTCTCCTGAGTGTCATGTTCTATTGAAACCTGTTGATCAACCTGCCTGTTGACATTTCTTTGCTTGTTATATCTCTTATCCAATGGGGTAAGATAGTAGAGAAAAATTCTTAGTTGAAGCTTCTTTCTAGAAGAAATGTTCCAGGTGCTCCTCGGCACGGGGAGCATCACAAACATAAAACTTCAGAGGATTTAACTTCATCCAAGGATGTGGTAAATTTCTTTACGACCTAAGTTATTATTTGCACATTAAGGAAAAAATCAGTTTTATTTTGAAAAAATATGGTATACTCCTTCCGTACCATAACAATGTGCACAAATTTCCTTTTCAGGCGTCCCATTAGTAAGTCCTACTTTCCCAAATTCAATGTGACCCACTTTTCATACTCACGGCAATTATCCACTATTATTCCATACCTCAATTTTCATACTCGCACCAACTATCCACTAATATTATGTTGACTACAAACCTGTTAGGCGACATCAACACCAATTTCATGTATATAATCAGAGTAAAAAACATTAATCAGAGTAAAAAAACATAATTGTAAAACCACATACTGTATATACTGTATATAATGAGTGGCGGAGCCAGAAAAATTTGTAAATGGGGGCAAGATCATTTTGACATGACATATTATAGAATAATAACTAAATTCATTTTAAAGGGGGGCAAAATTCTAATATAGTGTTATTTTTTTTATATACAAATGGGGGCAAAATATTAATTTTAAAGGTAAAAAGCAATATTATTAAAATTGTCTAGTACAAAATTTGCACATTTTGAAAAACAAAGAGGGGAAAATGCCCCCCCCCCCCATCCCCGCGTATGGTTGGCCCTAGCTCCGCGTGGCGGATCTAGGCCCTTTGAGGAGGGTACTTCGACCCCCTGACTTCTGTAATTTTTACAAATTTATCTTTTACAATTTTCGAATTTACTATACTAACCCCCTGAAAAGAAAATTTCAGGGGGTCTAGATTCGCCAATGTCCGCCTGAGAATTATAATCAGAGTAAAAACACGTCTTTGCATAACCAATAAGAAGTGTGTTGGAACAATTTATGATCCATGAATACCACACTCATATTCAGAATAAGATTGAGGAAGAAGATGAAGGCGGAAGCGAGAATTACCTGTTGAATCCATATTGATGTTGTAGGAAGAATAAGAAGAAGAAGAAGAATTAAGGGGATGAAGATCTTCTAAATGATTGTGCCTTTTTCCTCTTGACTTCTTTAACACTTAATGAAGAATTATTGAGAGAGTAATAATGAATGATGTAGTGATTTTTAGGCTTGATGGAGAGCCCTTTATATATGAAATCAATAGGCACCTCATTTAGGGACCACACCTATTCATTCTTAAGCAATGTTAATTTACCATGTTGCCCATCATAAATAGATAAATTACATTTCAGGAATTCTACACATTATTATTATTGACTACACTTTATATTAACATTATAGGTATGATTTCATGTATGGAAAAGCTAAATGACTTGTAATGCAAGCCATGTTCTAACAATCTCCCACTTGGGTTGCAAAGCAAAGTCTTTCCTTTAAAATCATAAATATAACACAAATGACAACCCTTATGTGCGCATCTTGTTGTCATCTATAACAATCTCGTCCATTAGTCATCCAAATATAAGGACTAAAGGGGCGGTCGTTGTAATTGATTCGCAACTAAACCCATAGTAATCACGTATACAAATCCAACTAAATGACATAGATCAAAAGTGTAAATGTGTCATGGAACTTAATGAATATATCCATATTCTTCCAACTAGTCCAACTTAACCAAATGAGATCAAAACTTTAAATAATAGAACAATTAATGAAAGAACAACACAAACTCCCACTTTATTAAATGTAATCAAAAGTTGTTACACCCATATGAGCAACATGCTCGTGAAACACTGAAGATGATAACTCTTTCATAAACGGATCCGCTAATATGGATTTTGTTTCTATAAGTTGTATTTCTTTTGTTCATTTTCCTTTACAACAAGAAACTTAATGTCTATATCCTTCAGACTTTGATGAACTCTTGTTGTTATGAGACTGTCGTCCGATTGTCACCATAAAACTTAAGCGGTCTTTCGACACTTGTTCACAATTGGCAGTCCCTTAATAAACTTATGCAGCCATATAATTTAACTAATGTCGGAATACCTAATGATCTCAAGATGATCCGACTTAAAATATAGGCAAGTAGTTCTTTAGTGTTTTGCAAATATTTTTATCATTCTTTTGGCTGCTACCTAATGTTCTCTCCCGGATTGCTTTGGTATTGACCAAGCATCCCAACAATAAATATAAGACTTACGCATACATTAAGCTTCTTTACTGCTAATGTATAAGGGATATTTTCAATATACTTGGATTCAAAATTACTTTCAGGACACTGTTTGAGACTAAACTTGTCTCCTTTAAAACTAGGGGTGTCATGTGGTTTACAATTTTGCATACTAAACCTTTTGTAATACCTTTCCAATATAGGCCTTTTGACATAATCCTAAAACACCTCGTGAGCGATCACGGTGAATTTGGATTCTTAATACAAAGATGCCTTACCAAGATCTTTCATTTCAAATAAGAAATTTCTTAGTTTCCTTAAGAAGGTTCATATCATTACTAGTAAGCAAATATCATCCATATATAAGACCAAAATTATAAATTTACTCCCACTGAACTTATGGTATACATAATTTTCACCAAGATTCGTTTCAAAACCAAATGAAAGAATAACTTGATTAAGTACTATTGACGAGAAGTTTGAGGTCATAAATGGATTTCTTAAGTTTACAAACTAACTCAATGTCTCCATTGAGAAAAGCTTTCTTTACATCCATTTGATGAAACTCAAGATCATAATGTGCTAAAAGTGTCATAATGATCCTAAAAGAGTTTTTAGAAGATACCGGAAAAGGTGTTTTCTTTATAATCAATGTCTTCCTTTTGAGTAAAATCTTTAGCAACTAAACGGGCTTTATATCTTTCCATATTACCTTGTGAATCCTTTTGGTCTTAAAGACTAATTTGATCCCAATAGGTTTCACATCTTTAGGTAATAGGACAAGATCCCAAACGTTGTTATCCTTATAGATTTTAACTCTTCATTTATGACATTAATTCACTTTATGAGAATTAGGACTATTAATGGTTTCATGGAAGATGAGAGGCTCATCTCCCACTAAACCTAAGTGTCCTTCATTCTCGGCAAGATACACTTTATAAATATCCAGAATAACACTTTTTTTACTCTATTGGATCTCCTTAAGAGCACCGGTTCTTCCTCATTTTGAGGTTGTTGAATTTAATCCTTTATGACCAACATTTTCATGTTGTTCAATATTTATAGGGGAGTCATTGTTTTGAATTGTATGTTCCTCTTGAATTTCAGGTACAAGTACTTGATTTCCAATTGGAATTAAGGGAAGAGGTATAAAATGGATGCCTCTTCTTTTTCAAATTCAAAACTATTCCAAATTTCCCCTCTAAATTCAACAACCTCAAAGAACATAGCATTTCTCGTTTCAAAAGGTTCTAGTATTCGGGTTGTAAAATTTATATCCCCTAGATCTCTTTGACATACCCCACAAAATAGCTACTAATAGTCTTAGCATCAAGTTTGCCTTTATTAGGCCTATAAGGCCTAGCTTCTACTGGACAACCCTATACACGAAGATGATTTAAGGATGGTTTCTTAATTGTCCATAATTCAAAAGAGTTTTTATTAGTAACTTCAGAGGAAGCTCTATTGAGAATTTAAGTTGCGGTTTTCAATGTATCGCCCATAATGAGTGAAGTAAGAAAGTATAAGAAATTATACTTCTTACCGTATCTTTAAGGGTTCTATTATGTCTCTTAGCTACACCATTCATGCAAGCCGTTCCCGGCATAGTGTAGTGAGGGACAATCCCACACTCTTCTAGATAGCGAGCAAAAAGACCCGGACGTTGTTCCCCAAAAACCGTTATTCTGATCATAGTATTCACTACAACGATCGGACCTAACGCTCTTAATAGTCTTCCTAACTCGACTTTCAACTTCGGCCTTATAAGACTTGAAAACGTCCATAATTGAGACGTTTTATGAAGTAAATAAATGTACCCATAAATGAGAGTAGTCATCTTATGAACGTAATAAAATATTGTCGACCATTCCATGAAGGGGTAGTGAATGGTCTACAAAACGTATTTATTAGTTCTAGGATACTTGATGCTCTCGAGGATACTTCTTAGTTTGTAAATTTTCCTTTTAGGCTTTTAATGCAAAAAGTCTTTTCCGGAATATCAAGCTTATTTAAGATTCCCTCCGACACAAGCTTGTCAATTCTCCTCTTGGAGATATGACCCAAACGCTTATGTCATAAGGTATAAGAATTTTCACTTGATGACTTTTGCTTTCTATTTTGTTTTCATTATTATGAGACTCATTTATTGTTTGAATATTTTCAAGTAATTAAAGATTACTTGACGAAGTACTTAGTACCAACAACCTTGAAATTAAAATAAAAATCACATCTATTATTATCAAAAGAACAAGAGTAACATTCCTTGTTTAATATTATGATAGATATCATAATTCCGTTCAAATGACGGTACAATAAATGTATTATTTAATACAAAATAATACCTAGTACTTAACAATAACTGAAAAAGTCCTTTATGCCTACAACTTCAACCGGATTTCCAGCTCTCATATAGATGAATCACTTCATCTTCACTGGGTCTTCGGTAATTCAGGCAACCCTACATAGACACACTTATGTGAGTTGTTGCACAAAAATCAACCACCATGTATATGTAGGAATTGAAACCAAATCAGCCTTAATACAAAACAAGACCAAATGACATACCTTTCTTAATACGCCAAGCGGATACTTAGGGCAGTCATACTTCATGTGAGTGAGGTCCTTGCAAAAGAAGCATTTCTTTTCCTTATGACCATTAGATGATCCCTTAAGCTTATTATTACTTGCAACCGCAATTTCCTTCCCTTTTCTCTTAGTCCCATGAGAAGAGATAGATGTCAAACGTTCCTCAAGGATATCAAGGAATGTTTTAGCATCAACATCCTTGGAGACGCCTTTCAAAATGGTCTCTGGAACAACAATATTCATGATCATTAGGCTCACGCGGTTGGAGCGTTTCCACTTCTCAATATTTAAGCAATCTTCTTGAGTGCTTTCATCAGAGAGAGGAAGAGGAAACGGTTCCCTTAATGCGTGATCTATGTCCATATATCCTAAGATCATCATCATTTTATTTTTCCAAGTTTTAAAATTAGTCACATTTAGCATCGGTACGGTACTCATAGCAGTAATAACGGATGAAGCAATAAGTAAATCTGTTGGGTTTTTGAGAACAAAAGAATGAAAAACAAAACATAAATAAGAAACTACATAATGAATAAATGATTAATTATATCAACGAAAACCATCAACAAGGTAATCAACATGACATCTAAACTAATCTTTGTATTGCGAGTTGACTCATAAATGATTGCCTTAGGTAACAAGCAATTTGAACAAGAGGAAATTTTGGGGGAAACTAGTTTCTCCATAAATTATAAAAAGTCTTGTTTTTATATGAGTTGGGGTTTAGGGTTTAGGATTTAGGGTTTAGAGTTTAAAGTTGAGGGTTAAAAAGTGGACTTTTTATAACTTATGGAAGAACTAGTTTCCCCCAAAACCAACTCTTTATTTTATTGTTGGTTGTAGATGTGCTTCGATAGAGTAAGCGAGAAATGGTGAATGCTACTAGAGGTAAAATTATTTAAATTTCACCTACAGAAATCAATATATACTCCCTCCATCTCAAATGTCACGCTTTTCTTTTTTGTTCGTCCAAAATAAATGTCGCATTTAACATGATCATAAGAACATTACCATTTTCAACCATTTCTTAAAATTTCATTCTTTTTTACTTGCATTGTTTCATTTTTGGTCATTTATCTATACATCTGTTGGTTTGTCCCCCCAAAAATGGTCCCATTTAAAAATAAAATAAAATGAAGCAATAATTAAAGTGCAATTTCAAGTAGTTCAAGCAACTAATCACATGAGAGCATTTTCTTGGGTTGAAGGATTATTATCCTACAAACATTATCTCCTTTTCGTATTCTCAGTAAGCTCATCCCACCTTTGTATGCTTCAGTTACGAATATCAGTACTGTAGGGCAGTGTTGGTGTAGCCACCCCTTGCTTTAAGGGGGAAGCTGACCCCATTTTCTTCTTAAAATAAATGTACTCCCTCCGTTTCGGTTTAATGTTTTTAGTTTGACTTTGCACGCTTATTAAGAAATAATAGCAAACTTGGGTCAAGAATAGTAGTGGGTAGAGGATATAATTGTCAATTCATAAAGCAAGTAGGTGAAAAGTAGATAAGTAAGTGATGATTTTTTTGTAATATATGAACTTTATGAGGACAAGATTGTCCAAAACACTATTCATCTTTTGCCATTTAATGAATAAAACAACTAAAAACTTTAAACTGGAACATACCAAAAACAAAAATAAGAACCTTGGGACGGAGGGAATATCAATTTAATACTAGAAAATCTAGGGGGAAAACTACTTTTCACCGGTAAAGTTTTTTTCCAATCATGACCCCCTTGGCTGCCACTGCTAAGGCAACTAGTTTCTTTAAAGGCTAGTCTTTTCTAAGAGCCGCACTTTTTGCTGCGAACTTCCTGATCTCGTAACTTTGTTACTCGAATTGGATTCTAATACTAAGACATACTCCCTTCATCCCAAAATGATCTTCATGATTTTTTGCCGTTATTACGAAAGAACTTTGAGCAGTAATCTTAAATTGATTTAATTATCATAATAAAAATCTAAAACTTGTTATTGATAGTATTGTTGATAGTTAACAAAATTTAGATTTTCATAAGGATATTTAAATCAACCAAAAATTATTTATCAAAGTTCCTTCGTAGTAACAGCAAAAAAAACGCAATGATCATTTTGGGACGGAGGTAGTATCTTTTTTCTTGATTCAGGTATAGAGAAGGAAATTACAGCGTTGCAATCTGAAGTATGTTGAAACCTTCCAAAGTTTTTTTTTTTTTTTTTTTCAAACTTTTAATATTATGCATAAGCTCTTTGTGTGTATATAGAAAGAGAGAGAGAGAGAGGCTAAAGCCAACTTACACATGGCAATATACAAGTCCTCTTCCTATGTCCTCGCTGACATTATGTCGTGTGATATTTTCTGGAAATTTCCAAGCCAGAAGCCACCATCTTCTGTATGCGCAGAGACTTGATAACACGCTCCCTCCGTCCCAAAATGATCTTCACACTTTTTTCGATGTTACTATGAAAACATTTTGAACAATGATTTTTAGTTGATCTAATTATCCTAATGAAAATCTAAAACTTGTTATTGACAGCATTGTTGATGATGTGTCAATAACAAGTTCTAGATACTCCCTCCGCCTCAGCTCACTTGAGACTTTTTGACCAAAACTGGTCAACTTAAGGTCGGTTTGACCAACACTTTATAGAAATATTTATGTTCCAAAAAAAAATTTAAAAATTGTTATTGAGAGGATTTTTAATGGTGATCATTTTACATTTTTTTTATTTTTATTTGGATCATAAATATTTCTATAAAGTGTTGGTCAAACCGACCTTAAGTTGACCAGTTTTGGTCAAAAAGTCTCAAGTGAGCTGGGACAGAGGGAGTATTCATTAGTACAATTGAGTCAACCTAAAATTATTGCTCAAAGATCATTCATTCGTAGTAACGGCGAAAAAAGTGCGAATATCATTTTGGAACAGAGGGAGTATCTATCTATTTATGCCCTTAAATAAATAAGGTTGAAATATTGTCTTGAAGGCCTTGTTTGATGGAATATATACTGATATCGTGCCGATTTCAACTTGGCGAATAAAAACCTTATGGAGCCTTGTGCAATCCATGGGAGTGGAATGAACAAAAAATAACTCCTTTTCCTTAAAGAAATTGACATCCAACATTTTTATTTATGCCAGAAAATCTACTGTTTCCACTTGTCTCCCTGAATTCTGGCAAGCGAAGGGCAGCGCAGCTAAAAGTGTGCTACACATTGGACAATTAATTGTTCTTTTCTAGTTAGGGCTTTGCATGTGACATGAATTTTTCGTCACCAAATGTAAGTTGATCCTACGCCTATTCATACATGCATATGTAGATTACATATTATCTAATGAGTTAGCATTAAACAGAAAAAGAAGCTTGTTGCTGAGATCAAGAGAACTGCTAAGACAGGAAAAAAGGTGAATTATGACATTGTAGTGTGTCAGTTGTGGCCTTGCAGGGAACTTTGGTTACTTTGACTAGCACTCCCTCCGTCCTATAACAATATGCACAAATTTTTCTTTGAGGTGTCCCATTGGTAAGTCTCACTTTCCCAACATATAAATTTAATAATATTATTCAATGAGTCCCGTGTGCCATATTGACAACTAGTACTATTCCCTGCCCACTTTCTCTTTCGTACTTCACTTTCCATACCCACAACACCCACTCTACTACTATTTAAAAAAAATATACTACTCTCTCCTTAATCAGTGCACACCCAAAAGTGTGCACATTGTTAAGGGACGGAGGGAGTAATCGTTATGTGGATTACTTGAGGTGCAGTTTTCAATTATTCTGATCTACGCCTTGAACCCTCTGTATCAGATATTTTTATGATTTAACTCGCTTTACTTTGTTTCTATGTGCTGCCCTTGAAATGTTTTTTATGACAGTAAGATTATGCACTCTCTATTCTACTACAAACTTGGAAATAATTTTATTTCAAGTTTTTATCTGCCTTTTAATGTGAAATGATGTCAGAGGCCATAAGACGCTTTGGATAATGATGAGGCTGAGGAGGAAACAGACGAGCTCACAAACCAGGTACACTCACAACCGTCCCCAATCCTCATTCTATTCTGCAACTACTTTTTTCCGGTAGACACGTGAAATACTTTTATAATTGATGTGAGCTATATACTCGCCCAAACATTAGAACACTTTGTTAGAACATGGCTTGTATTACAAGTCATTTAGCTTTTTCATACATGAAATCATACCTATAATGTTAATATAAAGTGTAGTCAATAATAATAATGTGTAGAATTCCTGAAATGTAATTTATCTATTTATGATGGGCAACATGGTAAATTAACATTGCTTAAGAATGAATAGGTGTGGTCCCTAAATGAGGTGCCTATTGGTTTCATATATAAAGGGCTCTCCATCAAGCCTAGAAATCACTACATCATTCATTATTACTCTCTCAATAATTCTTCATTAAGTGTTAAAGAAGTCAAGAGGAAAAAGGCACAATCATTTAGAAGATCTTCATCCCCTTAATTCTTCTTCTTCTTCTTATTCTCCCTACAACATCAAGATGGATTCAACAGGTAATTCTCGCTTCCGCCTTCATCTTCTTCCTCAATCTTATTCTGGATATGAGTGTGGCATTCAGGGATCATTAATTGTTCCAACAATTGGTATCAGAGCCCGCTCATATTTTGGTTTGAGTTTGAGTTCTTTTAAGAAAGCTTTTATGCTTTAATTGATTCATTTTTTCGTGTTGAATCATAAAGATTTAATGTTGATTAGGGACTCTAATTCATTTATAGAGTACTGATAATCTTCATCTGAACTTAAGAAAATGGTTTGAAAAGTTTTGTTTGATGAAAACAATGGTTCAAGTTTGACTATCCCTTCATAACGTGGTTTTATGTCTAGTGCATACCATGTGGATCTACTCACTTGATTTCATTAATTTTTTAACAAGATTATCCCTAAATAAATGGTTTTATGTTTTAAGTACATACCATGTGGATCTACTTGTTGTTCATTGGTTTTGGAAATAATTTAAACAAAATTCAGAAAGTGCAGAAAATGAACTGCACGGCCGAGTCTTGGGATTTGCTCGGCCGTGCACCTTCAGAACATTGAACTGGTGCTTCATGGAAGGTGATGGTCCGGGCGGGTGTGTTGTTTGGTCCGGTCGGACCGTTTGGACTGCTCGGCCGAGTCTTGTGTTTTGCACGGCCGTGCACTAATTGGCAAAAATCATAGTTTCTGTAAAAGTGGTGCTCGGTCGTGTCCTTTCCTGTGCTCGGCCGAGCAGACAATCTTGGCACGGTCGTGCGTTTTGTTTAGCACGGTCGTGCGCCTTATGTCGAATGGGACAATTCCTTCTGTCTTTGGTGCTCGGCCGTGCACTTCTCTATGCTCGGCCGAGCAGACACTATTCACAGGTTTTGGATTTTTTCAAGTTTCTGCACCATTTTGTTTTCCTTTTTGAACAAAACATACATTTTTTCAAACCTTAAAATTTTGATTAATTATATGCTTAAATAATTTTATTCATTATTTAAATAATATTATCGCCTAAGTGATTAACGTTATTTAAATCCAAAATTATTAAAGTGTTGAATGTTTAAGTTAATATGTGAATGAGATGAATTTTCCAAAGAAGATCTTGACATTTGACTAAACTTGGGCATTCATGTGGTAACAAATGAAATGAACATTAAGCCGGTTTTGGTAGATGCATATGTCGGCCCAAAGGAAGATTAAGCATTTGATTAAAACATTGTTCAAAGAGGAAATTTTGGGGGAAACTAGTTTCTCCTAAGTTATAAAAAGTCCTGTTTTTATAGGGGGTTAAGGTTTTAGGGTTTAAGGTTTTAGGGTTTAGAATTTAGGGTTTAGTTTTTATGTTTAAGGGTTAAAAAGTGAACTTTTTATAACTTATGGAAGAACTAGTTTCCCCCAAAACCAACTCCTAAAATAAACACTCGATAAGCAACTCTGCAATCAAAATCTTCATGAAGGTCAACTCATAAGCACGTCAATGGAACATTAAGTGATCAATTAGATGTACTACTAAGTAACTAAAACCCGAAATGATCAAATGAAAATTGGAAATGAAGAAATCTCCCTACAAAATATGTGGTTCCTCAGTTATACTCCCTCTGTCTCATTTTAAGAGTCAAAAATTTTCTTAAATGAGCGTCCCATTTCAAGAGTCAAAATCATAAAATGGAAAGTGAGTCTTACCTGTCATACTCACAAAAATTATTCACTAACTCTTTTCTACCTCACTTTCTCTCTCATACCCAACTATCAACACTCAACAGATACCGTACGGTCTAAAGGACACCAAAGTGACGGAACTGATAGAGTGGTTTTTCTTCTTTCTTTTTTTTTCAATTAGTTACCGCTACCAAATGTCGGCTATTTTGGCTTATAATAACTTGATAAACACTCTAGATTGCGGGCACGCGACAACAATTTTATACTCCCTCCGCCAGAAGAATAGTCCACTTTTTTTCGTTGTTACTACGAAGGAACTTTGAGCAGTTATAAATGCTACTTATAATTATGTTAATTAATTATGTTAATGTGAATCTAAAAATTGATATTAATAGTATTTATAATGGTGTATTAAGAACAATTTCAAAAATTTCATTAGAATAATTAAAAGTAGTCTTAATTATTACTCAAAGTTCCTTCGTAAAACCCATAAAAATAGGGGACTATCATTCTGAGACAGAGGGAGTAACATTTATTGGGTTATAACATGCATAACTCCATCTTCATATTTACATAGTCCAATATTCAATAAAAGAAATTAATGTGGTTAAAAATGATGATGGTAACAATCTTCATTGTATGTGCTAGTGGTATGAAGCCAATGCTTATTATAATTTGCTACTAAAAGTATCAATCTCATACTCCCTCTATCCCTAAATGAGTGTCCATTTTCAGGAAATTTTTGTTCCAAAATGAGTGTCCATTTTGATCATAACTTTGTCTCTAAATGTTTTTTTTCGAAAATTTTTTCACCGGTCTCTTTATACTTGCAAAAACTAAATGTTTGAAAAGATGATTACAAGATTATATATGAATTTTGCCACCAAATTGCACAAGAAGTTATGTCCCTTAAAATGAAATTTGGACACTAATTTAGGGACAGAGGTAGTAATATTTTTGTCCTAGTGGTATGAAGCAAATGCTCAACGTAGTTTGTTACTAAAAGTATCAATTTTATAACTTTTTTCTTTGTTTTGTTTCCTTTTCTGTTTTGTCAGGTACCTTATTATTTAATTTAATCTTATCAAGTGATACCTAATGTATTTAATAGATATATACCACTTCAAAAAAGCAAGTTATAATTTGGTAAGTAACTAAATGTCACACATTGTTATACAACTCATCACGTGCACCTTTTATTTTTACCAGTACTATATAAGACCTTGCAATTTCCATAACTTACACAAAAATTATAAACTTAAGAGATTTTCTCTTAAAATTTAGCATAATGGAGGAAGGTCGTAATTCGAGCTCACGAGAGGAGAAGGAGGTTAGGATTGCTGTTCAAGCACCCTTGCCTACCAAGTGTTATTGTTGCGGTAAAACGTTTGCTTCTGCTAAGAACTTGTCTAAGCATTACGATCGTTATTTTCGTGCCATGGGGATAATACGCGACGGAGCGTCCACTTCAAGTAACACAGTAGCACAGAACGAGACGCGCAGTTCCAACCCTAATTCAATGTTGACTCCAACATTGACCGAACCACCACTCTCTCTTGAGCTGACCTTGGGGACAGGTCCATATGCCAAACCCACACCAAAGCCCGAACCACCACTCTCTCTTGAGCTGACCTTGGGGACAGGTCCATACGCCAAACCCACACCAAAGCGACAAGTTCGTGATGCGCAAGATAATGGCGAAGACATTGATGAAAATGGTTTGAACTTGAAGTTGAGCCTGTGAACTTCTAGATAGCTCGGGTTGCCTTTCTTTTATCTCTTTTGCATTTCCTATGATTTCCGTATTTTTCCTTTTTTGCCGTTATGTTTTCTATGTTATGTTCTTGCGTATTTTCCCTTTTTCAGTTATGTTTTTTGTGTTATGTTCTTGTATCATCATGCTTCATACAGTAATGGCAATTCCCGAGTTTTAATTAATATGTTTGTCATTTTTATCTTGCTATAAACACACATACACACACATATGTGTGTGTATATATATATATATATATATATATATATATATATATATAGGTGATCATAATTTATTATTATGAGAACTGAAAATTACATCATAAAATTTGAGCCTAAAGTGTAATGTGACTAGCTATATGAAATTTGGATTATGCAACATAATCATGCAACCAATAATAAAAGTTTGACATGTTTCTAGACCTAGAAATTATTATTACATTGAATTGAATTTGGAATATCAAACAATAAATTGTTAATGGAAAAATGCAAAATTCGTAGTGCCGAACAACAAATAATTTTCCTTTCGAAAAAAACAACAAATAGTTTCATAATGGAGAATGCAAAAAACTTGCACCCATCAATCATATTTTGGTAAATGTTTAGAAAAGTTTTATCCAAGAGGTGTATATAAAAGAAAAAAATTATTATTATTTTTTGTGTTTTTTTTCGTTTGACAAGAGTAATACTTACTATAACTAAATGTAACAACTTTGTTACTTATAAGTAACATAATTTATAAGTAAATGTAGCACCGGTTTTACAAAAAAAAAAAAAATCACTCAATGTACTCATTTTTCAACAGTAATACTAACTATAATTACGTATAACACTAACTATAACTAAATGTAATAGTATTTTTGCTGAATAAAGAAATAAGAGTATTTTGATTTTATTTTTTGAAAGAAAGTAACATTTGAAAAATAACAACTTATATATATACATGAATGTGATTGTTTGTACAAGTAAATGTAACACTTTAGTAGATGAAATTGTAACACATTTCTATAGATAATGAAATATTAATACATTTATCATGATAAATTGAACGCATTGTAACTTATTATTTAAAAACATATGGATATGGTTATTATACAACTAAACGTAACTCTTTTTACACAAAATATAATTTTTTTTATTAAAAATGTAACATATTATTTGAAAAATGTAACACTTTTCACTTTGGTAAAATAAAATGTAGTATAATTTTCTATACAATAGTGTTCCATTATTTTATAGAAATTGTTACTTTCTTATGTTTACAATGTTACTAAAACAAGTGTTTTTAGTTTAAAGTGTAAGGGTTGAACTATTACTTTTCTATACATATGTATTACAATAATGTATAAACACTATAACACGTTTGTTATATTTAGTTATAATAATTACTATTACTTTTGACAAACGAACAGAACACAAAAAAAAAAAACAGTTACTTTCCTATACATATGTATGACTTTTATGTAGTACTGTTACATATAAGTAACACATTTGCTACATTTAGTTGTAAATATTACTTTTGGCAAACAAAAAAAAAATACCAAAGAAAAAAAATTGACTGCTGGTCATGTGTTCAGGTCGTGGGTCGAAAATACACAATATTCCGGATCCATGACATGTCTCTACTATGAGACAGTTATAGTGTTTTCATTCAAGTTTTTGTCTTTTTATTATGTAATATCAATCATAACTTTTTGCTTTTTCTTATTTTCTTCCCTTTTATATGGTAGGAAAGTTTTTAAATTAAATATGTAGTTATTAGTGGTTAAAATGATATTAATTTGAGTGTGCAAGAGCGGTAGTAATTCAAAACCAAGTTCGAGGTTTGTATAGAAAATACTCCCTCCGTCTCAAAATAGATGTCGTTTTGGAGTGTTTCACACATATTAAGAAATGTCATTAATGCATGTGAAGAAGTCTCAAATACCCATAAAGTAATTCAACTACCTAGGTAATTAAATGGTTAGGTAAGAAATAGTTCACTATCATTATTAAGGGTATAATTGGTATAGAACAACAAAAAAAACTTTGAAAATAGTGAAACGACAAATTTTTTGAGACAAAAATTACCTCTCAAAACGACATCTATTTTGAGACGGAGGGAGTACATAATATACCGCTCATAATAATGATAACTTTAATGAGAAATTATCATAAAACTAAATTGTTGTTAGTCAATTAATACTGAAGTTGTTTAAGCAATTAATTATTACGCGATTGCAAAAATAATCCTTCAAAATAATCTGTTTATAGAATGTACCCCTACCCACATATTAAGATGTCCAGTGGAAATTAATTTGGGCAATGCTAGGCTTACAAGAGAAGTTTACAAAATGAAGGATACAAGATGTGGTGGCGATATTTTATTGGCTACATCGATAGTGGACCCGGCACACTATAATTAAAAACACCAACACAATTATGACACCTCATTTTGTAAGCCACATTTTGTAGCCATCTTTTGTAACTTTATTATTTCTCAATTAATTTACAAATAAAATTATGTCATGAACTCGTGATTATAGACAATTACTAGCAATCTATCTCTCTCTTTCCTTTGGAATGGTAGTATGAAGGTAATGCTCAAAATTATTATTTCAAAAAATAGGTTCTTCACCATTTTATTTAGGCTGGACTCATGTGAGATCGTCTCACGGCGTGAGACGGCTCACAGCCAAGCCAAGCCACCGAGCCAAGCCTCTTTTTTTTTTTTTTGCCCTCCAAGTTTTTTTTTCCCTACCATTTTTTGCTTGCCAGCAAAAGTAACATTTTTTATAAAGAAATGTAACACTTTTTTCTCATATGTAACACTTTTTTTTTTCAAAAATGTACCACAATTTTGCTGAAATAGATTAAAGTTAACATAAGATTGACAACTAAAACTAATGTTATATTTTATAATAAATGAATGTAACATATTTTTTTTCTCAATTGTAACACTTTTGTAGGGTTTTACATTCAATAGAAATGCAAATTTGACAGTAAAAGTGTTACTTTTTGAATATGAAACTGTTACTTTTATCAGAACATAATGTTACTTCTCAGGAGACGAGCAGCTCACTTTTTTTGTGTGTTAAAATCAAACCATATCATGACTTATCTAGTTTTGTTCGTCGAACACAACGGTATTTTTTTTAAAAAAATGACTTCAAAATCTCAAGATATAGCATTTTAAAAGTTATTGGAGGTTTTTTTTTAAATGCGACAAGTGTCGCGCGCTGGGAGGTCAAAGAGGACAGTTGGGCGGGTTAGGCTGGCGGGTTGTGGGCATGATCCATGGGTGGATCCGTCTCACGTCTCACAAGGTGAGACGGTCTCACCCAAGTCTGTCTTTTATTTAATGTCACCGCATGGTTTTTCATTGTTCTTTTTTCTTGTTTATTTTATGTTTCGACAGGTGGTTTATTTAATTTGATGTTATCAATAATAATAATAATAATAATAATAATAATAATTATTAAAGTATACTCCAATATAGTGTTTTAGACAATGTTATCTCTATAGTGCTTGCATAATTAAAATAAAGTAATAAAAAACACTTATTAACTTACTTTTTACCCATTTGCCGTTAAAGTCAAGACCGTCTTCAATTTTGAAACGTGTTAATTTACAGCTTTCAAGTTTTCAGAAAATAACATTTTACTATTAAAAATAATGAATTTAACATATTTTGACCTCCTTAATTTGAAAAAAATACACACTAAATTATTATTTTGAACCCCTTATATATTGAAATTGTGTTACTAATTGTAATATTTGTCCAATAAACAACTTCAACCTCCTTACAAAAATTCCGGACTTGGGGACTACCACTTGCATTGTTTATGAGAAAATTTTTGGGGAAACTGATTTCTCCATAAATTATAAAAAGACATGTTTTTATAGGGTTTAAGGTTTAGGATTTAGGTTTAAGGTTTGGGGTTTAAGGGTTAAAAACATGACTTTTTATAACTTATGGAGGAGCTAGTTTCCTCCAAAACACACTCATTGTTTATAGTGTTTAAAAAATTATATTTATATCTTCAACTCTATTTAAATTTTTATTAATTTTATTGTATTTTCTTAATAAGCGTGCATAACTAAATTAGAACTCTTACTCCGAGTAAAAGATAGTATTTTTCTATTAGCACTATACTCCCTCCGTCCCAGCAGAAGTGTCACTTATTTCCTTTTTGGTCCGTCCCATCACAAGTGTCACTACCCAAAATGGAAATGTTTTAATATATTTATATTCAACTAACCCCACCATTTAACCCCCATTCATTCTCTCTCTTCATTTTCCACCACTCATTTTATTCAACCAACACTACTATTTACCCCCACTCATTCTCTCTCTTCATTTTCTACCACACACCTACTACCTTTTCTTAATCCCCGTGTCCCAAAAATTGGTGACACTTCTGCTGGGACGGAGGGAGTATATGGCTTTGTAATTTGATTACATAATAATAAGCAGATATAATAAACTCAAAAAAAAAACTTTTTATCTCCCTCTCTCCCCGTCTCGCACTCCTTCCCTACCTTTGGAGCAGTTGGAAGTCGAGAAAATTTGGAGATTAACAGTCCCAGACTCCACAGAAACCAAGTCTAGAGAAGGTGGGTAGGAGTGCCTCCAGAAGTGAACCCATTTTGTGACAAGCACGGGCTAGGGGTGGCAATTTGTATTCAATAGGTATACCCATTAAGATTTTGTCATTCTTTAAAGTGTTGTACATTATATCATGTATAATAGTTTAAAGCGTGATTTTTTTTAATGGATAACACACATTGGGTAACCCAAACATCTATTTTGCCGCCCTTAGCAGGGGCAACGGCTCCTACTAAATTTAAAACGTGTATTCACTTTTGGCTAAAACTAGTTAAGAGTGTTATATCTCTATGTCTTAGGATCAAAACTTAAATATCTACATTTTTTTTCTCTCAATATTGGTCATGGGTACAAAATCTACTAGTACTTACAAATTTTTTTGCCCTGATACAATTTTGTATGTACTCCCTCCGTCCTACTATGTTTGGCCACTTTTGACTTTTCATGGGTACAAAATCTACTAGTACTTACAAATTTTGACCATTTTCTTTTTAAGAGTTCTTTACAAATTAGTCTGCTAGTTTTACAAATTACCTTGCTTGTAGTGACATACTCCCTCCGTTTCATGTGAATTGAGACCAAAAAAAGGCACAATAATTAAGAGAAAGTAGTGAATGTGTGGTGAAAAATGAAGAGAGAGAATGAGTGGGGTAAATAGTAGTGTTGGTTGGATAAAATTAGTGGTGGAAAATGAAGAGAGAATTAGTGGGGTTAAATGGGTGGGGTTTGGTAAATATAAAATATTAAAAAGTTTGCCATTTTGGGCGGTCTCAATTGAAGTGAAACGGACGAAAAGGAAAATAAGTCTCAATTTACATGAAACGGAGGGAGTAGTTTCTAAGATGTCATTTTTCTTGATTTCGTACTCTTCTCTTCTAAACCTAGACTGATAAACCAAAATACAAGATGTTACTTAGCTCTAAAACCGAATGACACCGAGCCATTACAAACCGAAACCGAAAACCGACCACACCAAACCGAGCTAAAACCGAATGGTGGCGATTTGTAAATCCCATAAACCGATAATTTCCAGTTCGGTGTCAGTTTTGGCTTAAAACCGAACCGAGCACACCCCTTACCCCAAGGTAAACTCCTGATTTCAAACCACCTCGGGGGTAGAGAGACACTAAAAAAATTATTATTGATAATCATTTATATATCTATCAATAACAATCTTTAGAATTTCATTAGAATAATTAATTTGACACCAATATGTAGTCAAAGTTCACGTGTGTTGACCATTAAAAGTCAAGAGTGGCCAAACATAGTGAGACGGAGGGAGTAAGTTGTTTATTTTTTCTCTCTATGTCATATTATATAGTTCTATTTTTTTTTTCTAAAGAAAAATTATACCATTCTATTAAAGGAAGTTACGGTTAATTGATTCATAGACTATAATAACAATAAAGTACAAAAAGGTGAGCAATAATTTCCTTCCAACTACAAAATTATTTCTTGAAGTTCCTTTTATTTTTATTTTTTTGAGGATTCATGAAGTTTTTAGAATTATAGACAATCTGTTATCATCACATACTTATTTATTTATGTGAAAAAAGATCATGATTGCCATTAAAATGAAAGTCAATTTCACACATTTTAACTGACTGGAGTTTTTAAATAATTATATAGAGAATGATTGCAAGAGTTTCAAGTAAATGTTACATTGATAATGTTTAGATGTATTTTTTTTTCAACTACATTTTATCATCTTACATTTATTACGTTGTTTTATTTTTAAATATATTGTGACAAATTAAAGGTGATTAATTTGAATAATGTCCCTACATAAAATAACTTTTTTAGCACTCATTAAAAACAATTTTGATGGATCCACCACCGGATGCACCAACATAAGCATCTCGTAATGTTGACTACTTTGCTATGCATTTAATTTTCTTTTCTTTTTAATGGAAAATTGCTATGCATTTGAGTTGTATACCAAAAAACACCCATAGGTAAAACCTCATTTGATAAAGCTTCTTTAAACTCTCTAAGGTAATTGTGTGGAGATTTAAATGCTTTTACAGAGAATTAGGTGAATACTAATGAAGATAACAACAACAGAAAAGCTCAAGTCCTAAAATAATTTGGGACTGGCTAAAATGAATCCTCTCAAATGTAATCGTAAAAGCAAAAAATTGAAAGAAAAAAAAAAGGGGGGGGGGGGGGGGAAACTTCATCTGAGTGCCATTTGATTTTCATTCTTCTCTCTCTTTCCATCTCACTTATTCATTTATTTTCTTTCAAAATTTCTACTCTCTCATGTTAAAAAAATGAAGATAACAAACCATAAAACTTTAAGTTCTACCTCTGTCTCAAAATTGAGTAAATTTTTTTTCTCAAAATAAATGACATTTTAATCCTGAAATGTGTCTCAAATAGTTTTTACCAAAAAAATACAATTCATTTTATACTTACAAACTAACATTTTACAAATTGAATGGTAAATATATTCATGATTTCTTACTATAAAAGTTAATCTTTTAAAAGTGTCACCATCAATCAGAAAATTTCATCTATATTGAAGTAGAAATGGAGGGAGTGGTTCTTTGTGCAAGGAATTGATGTTAAGGGTAAATATGAAGTCACAAAAAATGGTCATAAAATTAGGCTTATAAAATGATGTGTCAAAATTTTATTGGTGTTTTTTATTAGAGTGTGGCTGATCCACAATCAATACAACCAATAAAATATCACCACCTCACTTTGTATCCATCATTTTGTCAACTTCTTTTGTGCCCCTAACATTGCCCGTTAAGTAAAGAACCCTTCCAATGCTTCCACATTGGCAAAAAAACAAAAAACAAAAAAATGACAGTTTTTTCATTGTAGTTTAATAAAAAACTATAAAAGAGCTCTCATCGTAATTTTTTATTCTAATAAAGAGCTATAAAAAAACTCCTATTGTGACTGCTCTAAGTTTTGCCGACTGATTCAAAATAGTCATCACTTGAGACTTTTCAAGCTTTATGAAAAATAACTATTACTATGAATTAATTTTTTTTTTTATTTTATTTTTTTTTTTTTGATAAAAGGATAGTTATATTAATATAAAAAGAAAGGCTCAAAGCCTACAAAGTTATGATACATATTCCTAGCAAAGGTTACATTCTTATAGGCATAATTGACTATTTCCCTATGAAGTTTACATATGCTAAACTTATCAAAATTCCTAGCTATGCTTTTGATGTCTTGGATAATCGGTTCCAGTCTGGATGGAGGACGTACCCAATCATTAATGAAAGAATTCGCTAGAGAAAAGTCAGTGAGCGTATGAATGTTTCTAGTATCATGCTGCATGGCCCATTTCAAACCCTTCAGAATTGCAAGGCATTCAGTCTGGATACTGGAGCTTGTTTTGTGTGATGAACTCTCTATCGCTGTTCTTCTGCCTCCAGGGTCCCATAATTCCCAGCCAATACCTGCCCAAAGCTTACCCTTTTTCCATGCACCATATGAGATAAGAATCTGGGTGTCTTGTTGATTGTAGTTTTTGATGTATTCTTCTAAAATCTTTCCATTTCTTGAATCAAGACTTCTTACATTACAGAAGATTGATGTTGGTTTTGTTGATCCGCTATGAATTAATTAATAAACTACTAAATTTACACTTGTTAATTATTTCTCTCCCAAACATTACAACATTACTCGATAAAAAGTTAAAAAGTTATCACAATGCAAGGGTTTATAAGATATTTCAACGCTTTTAAACCCAAGAGCAATACTCCACCTGTCCCTAAATGAGTGTCCATTTCTAAGAAATTTTTGTCTCAAAATGAGTGTTCATTTTGATCATTACTTTGTCCGTAAATGTTTTTTTTCAAAAAAAAATTCACTGGTCTATTTATACTTGCAAAAACTAAATGTTCGTAAAGAGGATTACAAGATTATATATGAATTTTGCCACCAAATTGTACAAAAAGTTATGTCCCTTAAAATGAAATTTGAACACGCATTTAGGGGCAAAGGTAGTAGTATTTAGGAAACTGACGGTTTTTCAATACCCTGGCATTCCATACAGTATCGTTCACAACATGCTTGTATCAGGTTTGACCCAAAATGACCTGTTTTGATAAATTATTTAAACTAGTAGTAGTCAGCTAGTCACTAGAGGAGAAAAAGGTTCTTCAAGCTACTATAGCAAATTTTGCGAAACAACCCATAAAAGTTCAACACAGAGTATCCAATTGCAGAGTAAATATTATCTTGATTATGTTCTCATATGCCATTACAAAACTTAAAAATAAATGATAAACGGGGTAGAAGAAGAAGAATGAAACTGTCTTTTGCCTAAGTCCGCAAAAAGGGTAAAAATAACCTACCGCAACAAGCTCGATAGCAATAACTGGGTTATCAGGCTGCAGTCTTTTTAAGCTTAGCTAGCTCTTGCCTTACAACTCCAGCCTTCTGCAAAATCACATCACGAGGAGACACGGTAAGTTTTGTTAAAACAACAAAAATATTAAGAGCCTCCATTGTAGAGACTGGAGATGTGAGAGAGAGGAAATATAGTGGGAGACCAAAATCACATTAATGTAGGCCATTAAATTTTGGATCTATCCCATGATATTTCAATTTTACATAGCATTAAACGAAAAATTAAATCAACTTGAACAATAAGTTAATCCAGATCATGCATAAAGTTACTACGATGTGTGTTTTCCTTGTCCAGGGCGAGAGATTAAGAGAAAGGTTAATTGTCATACCTCAGAAAATTAACATGACCAAAGTCAGACTAACAAAGTACAACTTCAGACTTCCGTCTCTGGTTATAGTAAATAAGCTTTTAAACTAGATAGTCGAGAAAAAACAAAAGAATGTGGTATTACGAACCTTGATCTTGGCCAACATAAGCTTGAACCTATCAAAATCATTAAGTGACGCCCTTGTCTTCTTCACGATAAGCTTCCTGCCCCAAGAGCTTTTCTCCCATTTGTTCTTGACATCTGCAATTAATCAGAGGCAGTTATGCCACCCACCATAAGAAACAAGTATGTTAACAATTAGTCGTAACTCGGTAATACATACCAGCAGCCTCCATGGCAGCAATCAGAATCTTCTTCTTCGGACTCCTTTTGATATCAATTTTGATGTCTGTGAGAGTAAGCCTCTTAAAGTTCATTTGGCTCCGCACCATGTCAGGGGAGTCAACAAGAGCCTGTTATTGTAATGTCGTAAATATTAAGAGTAAAAAAGTCATACTTCACAGATGTGTGGCATTTTGTTACAGGAACATTGAAACTTAACAAGTGAATAATGAAAAATATAGCAGTTTTGTATCTGAAGTCCACAGGTTTTGATAAAATTTTAATATGAACAAAATGGATAAACATCTTCTATATGTGGTGACATAATTAAAGCATTTATCATACCAATTCATTGTGGCGTGAGTACAATGGTCAGACAATTCAATATGGTGCGTGTGCGCCACACGCGCCGACAGGGCGCGTCAAGGGTCAGACCAGCAGTTTTTTTTAGATTGTGACACTTGTTAGGCTGTGATCGGTTCATAAGATTTCAGATTTTATTTCTCATCCCAATTATTTGAGGACAATTATTTTAGTGAAAATCTGGGAAAAAGCGGATTTTAAGTTAGCGTAAAACGCATTTTAAAAAATGGCGCTGTGGCATTTTTGTAATAAACGAGAAGTTGTTCGGAGCTTATCGTAATTGCCGGTGTTAGTGTTAAAAAGTGTCAGCCTTGTTACACTGGCATTTATTAACACTATCACTAGCACTTTTGATAAGTATCAGTATCAATGTTTATAAGCGTCAGGTAATGGCTTGCACTTTTGAAAGTGCCAACGATAATAATTTTAAACGCCAGTCCAAATGACAGGCACTTTAAAATATTCACACTGGCATTTTTGTTTCCCACCAAATTTCAATGTCTTCATCTGTGCCAAAATTTCATCCACCCTAATCCTAATCATTATATGCCAATGGGAAATGAAAATGTTTCTTTTTCTGTAGCATCAGAATTTTCAACACAAATAGCTTTTGTAGCATATTACATAATATGATTGTTGAGGATGAACGAGATACGTATTCTCATAAATGAACCGACTTTAATCAATCCGAGGCAAGTGGGTCTGGTACACAGCAACCATTCTCGAGAGAGATACTACCTGCGTTTGCAAATCATGTGCATGCTAGATCAGAATTGCGTGATCCAAAAGTTCATCACGAATTGCATGCGGATCTAGTCAAGCACATATGGGCAAAGTTCGGAATGTTTCGCAATTAAAGATTATTTTGAAGTCTTTTAATGTGACTTAATAGTTTTATTGTATTGAGGGTTGAGTCTATTGTTTCGTATGCTTATTTGTCTTTCTTTATTTGTGTCGCGAGCTAAGCTTATTGTAACTTTTCCTTGTTTTAACAATAATTATCATCATTTCTCGTAATAATCTTGTGCGTGCTAGATCAGAATTGCGTGATCCAAAAGTTAATCACGAATTGCATGTGGATCTAGTCAAAGCACATATAGGCAAAGTTCGGAATGTTTCGCGATTAAAGATTGTTTTTAAGTCTTTTAATGTGTGATTTAATAGTTTTATTGTATTGTGGGTCGAGTCTATTGTTTCGTATGCCTATTTGTCTTTCTTTACATGTGTCGCGAACTAAGCTTATTGTAACTTTTCCTTGTTTTAATAATAATTATCGTCATTTCTCGTATTTATTTAATTGCAATTACAGAAAATTAATTAAGTGTGAACTATTTTTTTAGTTATAAATGATTATAATAAAGAATATAAAATAAAAAGTGGTGGGGTATAGGATGACGAGTTGAAAGGATGTTGAATTTTATTAAACAAAATCATTGTAGGGTGTAAAAGTTAAATGGTAGTTGAATTATTAGACCATGTACAATGGGTTTTTTTTTCAACACCCTCTTTTCAATTCCAAAACTCTATATTCTCTCTTCCACCTAATATTTCAACTATCATTCAACTTTTCAGGCCCGGCCCTTACATTAGGCCACTAAGGCCATGGCCTTAGGCCCCCCAAAAATAGCCAAATTTTAGGGCCCTCAAATTTTGCCAATATATAAGATTATAAGCTCACTTTTATCTTAATTGTAAGTCAAGGAATGAACATATAATGTTGTAGCCCAAAAGTTTAATTTAAATGTGTGATTCTCAGCCCACTACACAATCATTAGGCCCAAACTCAAAAAGAAAACGCCAAAATCAGTGGAGTTTAAAATTTTAAATGTGAAAGTCCTTAATTAAATTAAATTAAATTAAATTAAATTGTATTATATCTACATATGATCCCTAGCCCCCTTACCCAGCGCAGTACATAGGAAAACCTAAAAAGAAAAATCTTTTGAATATAAAATTATAAAAAGATTACCATTTTAAGAAGTCTAAAGTGAAGTGAGACTGACCAAAATGGAAATAAGTCTCAAGTGAGGTGAGACGGAGGGAGTATATATTTATATATACATATGATGTATTTTTTGGTTGATTTACTTAATGGTACTGTTTCTATGGTTTAAAAATGTCATTACAAGAATATGCTTCTGGACATGAAAAAATCACAAACATTAAAGGCCCCAATAAAATAGTTGGCCTTAGGCCCCTAATGTAACAGGACCGGCCCTGCAACTTTTACACCCTACAATGGTTATGTTTAATAAAATTCAAAACTCTTCCAACTCATCATCCTATACTACACAACTTTTATTTTATTTTATTTTACTTTATTTTATTCTATAGTCGGTCCAATTCTGAGAATACAACCATATTATGTAATATGATACCATTAGCGTATAAGGATTAGGATTATAAGAGGGTGGTTGAAATTGCATCCCATAATATAGATAAAAATTTGGCACAGATGAAGGCATGTTGAAAATTGGTAGAAAACAAAAATCTGGTATATTTTGAGGGCGTGATTGGTTGGAAGATTGATTTTCAAATTGAAAATTATTAGGATTTTTGTAGTTAAAAGGAAAATTACCTGAATTTTGAGTGTTGAAATGGTTATTAGTGGGATTCATTTCACTAAAAAGATATTGAAAAATAAAAAACAAAAGTTAAGGGATGATAATTGAGAAATTTTTAATGAAAAAAGAGGGGGTTTTTTCTGTATCCAAATCAAATGAAACAAACTCTATTTATATAGATTATTTTTAATTAATTTTGGTGTAAAAAAAATTTTAAAAAAAAATTACTATAAAATAATTGTCCTCAAATAATTGGGATGAGAAATAAAATCTGAAATCTTGTGAACCAATCATAGTCTGCCATGAACCGCTGTCGCGTCTCTCCAGCGGACTCACTAATCACGCATTCAACCGTTGAAGTTTTTCAACACTCCATTTTTCAACTACCCTTTCAACACTATGTTGTAGCCTTTCAACTATTGAAAAAAAAAATCAACACCCCCATTGTAAATGGGGTGGAAGAGAGAGAAGATGATATGGATTGTTGGGAATTGAAAAAGAGGGTGGTGAAAAAAAAAACCATACACATCCCTGGTTATCCATTGACAGGACTAGAAGTTCAGCTAATGAAATACTAAGCCTTAGAAGTCAAGTCATTTTCTAGCTTACCCTGGGTTTGAAGTGCTTCTTAGTACTTCGATAACCTAAATGTAAAACATGTGTGCTAACCAATGGAAACCTAATCCAATCCAGTAGGCTTGAAATTCAACAAAACTGCCTACTTGAAAAGTGGAGACGGCCCAAATTCAGAGATTAAACGCACGTCTGAGCATACAGTCGAACACACACCTCGAATCAGTAAGGATTAATTAGCTTGATAGACATCAACAATCATACACACGCAGAGAGAGAAGTAGAAAGCAATTACACATACCCTGTTCTGATCGATAACGTCGACGATGACAACGAGTCTGCCGTAATCCTTTCCATAGTTGACGAGAGCGACACGCCCAATCTCTACGTACCTCTTGAACGGCTACATTTAAATCAGAAACCCCATATGTCAATACAACTCAAAATCAAAATCAAAATCAAATCCTGAGAAGAAAAGAATTGGTGATGAAGAGTAATGATCTCACCATTTCTCCGGCAGCGGGGGAGAGAGGGAGCGGGATACAGAGGAGGGAGGCGGGAGCGGCGATGGGTTAGGGTTTGCAAAATGAGGAGCGGAAATATAATAGGGTTTTGGTCCCTCGTCGGGTTTGGATTGTCTGCTCTCGTGATATGTTGAGCTGTACACGTGTTGAGTTATAATTAGATAACATGTTTAATGTCACAAATATGGATTGATCGCAATTCAATTTATGGTTTTATTTTATTTTTTAAAATCAGTAAATCAATTTGTAAATGTCATAACCTTAATTTTTATTTTTATTTTTAAGTTTGTCAATTTGATGCAATGTGATATAGTCATGGAGCCATGATTTTTTTGAAAAGGGGGCAAAATTATTCACACTAAATAAAATAAGGCAAGTTAAATTTTAGTGACTTTTTTTCTTTACTCAAAAAGGGACAAGTGTCAATTAATTGCACTAAAAACATAGTCCTCCTCACCTGAGAAGGACTTCACTAACTATCTAAGGAGAAGTATGTGATATTATTCATCCCACGTCGGATATATGTGGGAATTGAATGTGCTATATAGAAGTCTCATGTCGTAGCTGGTGGCTGATGACTTATAGCTGATGGCTTACGGCTGATAGCTGATTGACTTATGGCTGATGGACTGAGGACTGTTTGTTTTGGCTGTTCTAAAAAACTTATGAGTTGTTTTACGTTAATTGTATCTGTTTGTCAAAAAAGCCACACACAAAAAAAAAAAAAAAAAAAAAAAAAAACTGAAATATGATAAGAATACCAAAATGCCCTTACTATATAATTTAACTAATATGCATGCCCATTCACCTTATAACTACATAGAATGAACACCGAAACAAACAAACCTAAAATTAATATTTTACCCTCCTTTATACTAACAAAAATAACACTACTATAAAATTTAGCCCCCTTTTAAATTAAATTTAGTCCTTTTTGGAATATTACCTATTTAAAATATTTTTTTTTAATTTTTTTTTTGGCTCCACCATTAATATCAAATACAAGAAGATTTTTAAAAAATCTCAAAACAAAAGAAAATATAAATTCAAGAAAATTAATTGTATTCTTTATCTTTCTTATTTTTTCTTTTTAACACAACAATTGAATTCTTTATTTGAAATATGAGAAAGTAGTAGAAGAACATGATGAGAGGAATAGTGAGCAAACTTTTTAACTGCCAAAATTTGTTTGAAACAAGAAGTACAAAATTAATGCGCTCGAGATATAAGGAAAGTAGGGATGGTTTAGGAATACAAACATTTTATTAAAGAAAGGTGTAAATGTGTGTTTTCAACAAGCCAAATAAGCAATAATTTTTAACTTTTGGGTTTTTACTTTTTTATGCAATAATTGAGTTGTACATCGCTTATGAGCTTTTAACTTATAAGTGAAAACAAACACTACAATTATTGCTTAATTTAAGTTAAAAGTCAAAAGCCACCCAAAATAAGTGGAAACAAACAAGCACTAAGCATCAAATCTTCCATTAAACTTTTAGAGACTTGTGATGGGATGTGGTTAACCCAAATGAAGAGGTTCGTGGTGGGCCAATGTGTCCTGCCTCCGTAGCATGATGGACTTCGGGCTCGAGTCGTTACAAATTAAGTCCATGTATCACGAATATAACATTTTAAGAGACTTAATGTGTGTGTGTGTGTGTTTCTTTTTTTCTCTTCTTTTTTTTTTTTTTTTTTTTTTTTGGCAACGCATGAAATTCACACATTAACTGACCGTAGGTTCTGAAGTGATTTCATTGTCTCCCTTCTCACCCTTACCCTCACCCAAACCGACATCCTCACCAGCTCAATATCGTCATAGTCACAAGGTGTTTGATTTTGAATGTGTGTGTTTGTGTGAGTGGAAAACCATATCCTCTCCCTGACTACAACATTCGTCCCCACCTTCGTCTTTTGATTTTTTTGTTCTAATATGTTTTTCATCAAGTAAACGACCAAAATGACCCGCGAACTATATGAATAACACCAATTTGACCTCCGTATTATCTAAACTACCAAACTAACCTGCGTAATATCTATAAATTAACCAAATCATCCCAAATCATTAATAGATGTTAATAAGAGTTAAAAATGTCAGTAACTTAACGGATATTATAGTATAAATTTTCAAACTACACCGCAATAAACATTAATGTACACCCCACCACCTTATCCCACCATCCTCTTTGATCTGAAACGTCTGAGAGAAAGAAGGGGAAAGAAAACTACTTCTCACCACCACCATTCCACCACCACATCCAAAGGCTCTTTCCAACCCAATACAAACTAAACAAAATCCAATCCACAAATCAAATTTTTTTATTATTTAAAAAAAAAAAAAAAAAACCAATTCACTTTTGTTCATCAATGGTGGTGGTTTCACCCTCTTTATGGAACGAACATCTCTTCCTTCCCCACCCTTCACCCACCACCAACCCCTACCACCAAGCACCCCATCCCTCATCCTTGTCACGGCTTCTTCATTTATTCCAGCAACCCAAGCCACAACTCAACCATTTTAATTAATTTACAGAAAATTTATGGGGAAATAAATCAATACAAGAAGAGTTGGGCATATGAGAACACCTAAGAGCGTAGATAGAGTTAAAGATGCGTCCCATGAGCGAAAAAGAAGAAGAGGCTTGATTTGATTTCAAAATTAATTGCAGATTTAGCACATTTTAGAATAGGACAACGAGGAGAGAGAAAGTTAGAGAAAGAGAGTTGGAGGGGGCGTGGGTGGGTTGCTTGGAGAGACGAGGCTTGACCGGCGATGATGATGCTTGACGGGCGACGGCGACACTTGACCGGCGACGAAGAATCTTGACCGACGATGACGAGGGGTAAAGACAACAGTGGCAGTGTGGGTGTGTAATTGTTGCATCACGAAGTAGTTGAAGAAAGGGGGAAGGGGAATGGTTTTAGATCTAGACGGGGGAGGGTTTGAGCTGGGATCGGTGTTTTGGAGGAGGGCGGTTGGCCGGTGGGTGGGAGCGGCACTGTGTGGGGAGGGGCATGGGTGTTAGGTGGGAAAAAAAAAAGCAGAAAAAAGGGATTTGGTTTGGTTTTGCTGGGAATAAGATTTAAGTTTTTTTTAGGTTTATAGGGTATTAACTGGGGGGTTTATTTGTAAATTATTTATTTTCATTTTTCCCCTTTGTAATATGATTAATATTTTTCAAAAGTATGACTGCAATATTCGTTAAATTACTACATTTGTTAACGCCCATTAACATCTATTAACAATGTAGGTTGATTGGGTTAACTTATAGATAGTACGTAGGTTAGTTTGGTAGTTTAGATAGTACGGAGGTCAAATTGGTGTTATTCACATAGTACGCGGGTCATTTTGGTTATTTACTCGTTTTTCATCAGCCCAGGTGCGACTCACCCCACTTTGACACGCGTGCGCCATCTTTCGCTACGTATCCTATTTTTTAAAAATCTCCAACGACTTTAAAATGAAATATCTTGAGAAATATTGTTGTGCTCATCTCAACGAGACTAAAATTCAACTGGATAGGTGATGATATGTTTTAAAATATTTGTTTAAAAACTTATTTTGTAACAAACAAAAAAATTGTGTTGTTCGTCGCCTGAAACGTAATACTTTCTATGAAAAGTGTAACAATAAAATCCTGCAAAGGTAATTATTTTATTGTAAAATATAACAATAGTTTTGTATAAATTTTAAATAGTTTGATAGTTTTTTATTTAGAAAAAGTAATAATTAAAATGTAATAGACTATATATATGAGTATAATTTGTTATACAGATGAATGTAATTATAGAGTAAATGTTAGATTTTTTTTTCTTAAAAAGTAAGATTTTTTTACAAATGAATGTAACCATTTTATAATAAAATTTGCAGTAAATTTTATGTTATCCTCAATTCCTTGTGTGCCGTACTATGGCTAAATTTAAAACAAAAATTGTTACATTTTAGAAAGAGATGTAACATTTCTGCATAAAAAATGTTACAATTTAGAAAAAAATGGTACATTCATTTATTATAAAATCACATAACAGTAGTTTTGCAGTAAATCATATGTTATCCTTAATCCGTTTTCTGCAAATTATGATTAATTTCAGAACAAAAGCTGTTACAATTCGAAAAAAATGTTACATTCTGTTATTGTAAGTGTTATAGTTATTGACGAAAGGAAAAAAAAGGGGCGAGAAATTGGTGGGAAAAAAATTTGGCGACATAAATAAAATGTTAAAGAAATAAACAAATAAATAAAAACGTGAGTCAGCAAACGGGGAGCGAGTTGGCACATAAATGATCTGTCTCACCACTCTTAGACGGTCTCATGAATCCAGCTCATAGTTTTATTAGAAAATTGACTTGAGTAGGGGTAGAAAATAATTGGACTAATGACAATTTAGACCATGAAGTGATGTATCACCCTCCCAATCGAACCCTAATGCTTTATTGTTCGCCAGATCAGACCTTAATGTGAAAAATACTTGCCAGATAGGGCATTTTTTAAAACTCAGTTAAAAAGCATGTGTCATGCACATGACTAACAAAATTTGTTAGTTTGAAGTTGAAATTTCTTTCAATGGGCTTAATGAAAATTCAAAATTTAGTAGGGCTGAAAATCAAAACATTTATAATTTCAAAAAAAAAAAAATCATCTTCTACCCAAAACCCCATCCAGATCTCCATCCTCTATAACCACCAGCTGTCACCCTAGATATCCATTGCCATCCACCACCATCCACTTCCATTCACCAACACCATCACCTTCACAACCACCATCGTCAACACCCATAGGCCCACCATAAACATTCAAACAACGTGAGACTGTTACACTCTTTGAGAGAAACGCCGACGTTGTCGGAAAACTTCTTGGACAAGAAATTGAGGTGTTGGAGATGAGTGCAATCGGTAACTTGAGAAAACCTAGTTGAGAAATTGCTAGCAGACAGGTCCATATACTCCAAGTTGGGACAATCAAACGCTGGCAAAGCTCCGACGACCTTAGTACTCTTCAACGACAAGTAGTTCAGCTGAGCGCAGCCATTAGATAACACCTTGAACCACGTTATTGCTGGTAATTTTGTTGTAGGAAAGATTAAGGAGCTGCATATTACTCAAATACATCAACTTCTTAGAAGAATTATTCCCAACAGCAAACTCGAACAAATTGTGCGACAGATTAAGTGAGTTCAATCCGGAGCAAACTTTGACGCTGGACAAATAATCTAGCCGGAAAGTTGATTTTCAGCCATATCTATTTAACTGAGAACAAACCCTGAGATCTCCCCCTATAAGTGAGTATTTTGGTGATGGGAAAGATTCAACTAAGATAAAGATAGGTGAGAAATGTTATTTGGGTCGTGAAAACGAGGGGATAGGAAAGAAAGTCTTCCTATTTCAGACATCTTAGGAAAGCTGATCTTACCGTTCTCACAAATATAGTCAATCAATCTGATCTACCCGTTCAACGATGTTCTCTCTTACGACACTGCGGAGACATGTGTTTTTGGTAAACAGTCGCCCGGGCATGGTCACTGCGATCCTTTTGTGATGAGAGGAAGAGTATTGAAAAGTGGAGTTTGAAAGAAGTCAGTCCCTGTCTCAATAGTACCCCTTCCAGTAATTCCCTTAAATAGATTCGGGGGCAAGACCCGTGCTGGCTTCGCTTTGCTGAAGAAATTTGTTGAGATCGGAAAACTTGCATTTCAATTTGCTATAACACACTTTCTTTCGCCACACGTGGGGAAAGGGAATCGAACCCTTCTCGAGTATCCCCGGATGCTCCAACAACCCCAAACAAATAGATACCTCGAATACAAGTAAACTTATCAACAGATTCGCTATACTATCCTTTTCATTTAATTGAAGTAGTTTTAATTCATTCTAGGATAATAAGATGTTTAGAAATCCTTTATTTTTTCAACCCAATCGCTCTTTTGATTTTGGACATTTTTTGTTCAATATACTTCTTCGGAAGTCTCGACTCGAAAAGGAATCCCCACGGGAAGTCCGTAAAGAGGCTACCAGCGGGCCCGCAGATGTAGAAAGGATAAGGCTTTCGAACTGCGTCACCAAAGCAATTTTGGTCGCAGTTATATGATGGATCCTCCCAAGCCAAGTTTACGTCATAAGAAGATACTCCCTCATTACAGTTCTTCAAATGAAGGGTTTCCAAATAAGGCAGCGGCAAAAGGTTAGAAAATACCGAAGCAAAAACAGAAGAGACATGGGAGAGATTATTGCATGTGACGCCGGTGTAGGAACAAAAGTGGTTGTTTGGTACCCAGTTTTGGAATGGGGTAGGATATGGAAGTGAGGATTTGAAAGGAAAGGAGCTTATGGGAGATGTGGATGGGGTTTTGGAGAAGAAGATGATTTATTTATTTTTTTTTCAAAAAATGGTAAAATACAAAATAGGCCCTAATATCCACATAGCGGTTGCAATTTGGGGTCCGACGTCCCAATTTTAGCAATTTAGGGTTTAACATGCCATTTTTTGAACAATTTAGGGCTTTTTGATGATTTCTGTCCAATTCCACGTTAAGTGCTCACGTGCAACGCATGTGATACAAATTAAGGAGTCAAGTATAAATATTTTAAAATAAAGGGAAGATCATAAAACTAGCCATCCTAACACTTATTTGTACATAAATTAAATGTGTACAACACTTTTATGGATATATTATATTAAACTAAAAATTTGAGGCTGTAAAAATAAATTTTATTTTTAAATTTTAAATATTAAATATTCAAGGCTTTAAAAAAATATTGAGTATTTAAATATAAAAATAAATAAAGTAATTAACAAAATAATAAAAATTGAAATTTATTAATGTTTACATAAATTAAATTTATAAACATTTTAATTCATGAATTAATTTATTATTACTTTATATCATACTATTATATATTCACTCCGTCCCGTTTTAAGAGTCAAAAATTTCCATAACGGACGTCCCATTTTAAGAGTCAAAAGCCTAAAATAGAAAGTGAGTCTCACATGTCATACTCACAACAATTATCCACTAACTCTTCTCTGTCCCACTTTCTCTCTCCTATCAAACTATCAACACTCACAACACATCACCTTTTCCTTAATTCTTGACTCTTAAAATTGGACGGAGGGAGTACTCTATTTGGTTAATGTAATCTAATGATAATTAAATAAAAATTGAAAATGAAAATAAATTTTATTTTCATCTTCTTCCTTGATTAAAAAACAAACATGTTTATATTCTTCCTCTTCCACGGCCAATACATCAACAACACCACCACCATCACCCATAATTATCTTAACACTACCACAACCACCTCTAACACCATTAATTGGGAGAAATATTTAGAAATTGAAACCCCACCCTTCATGTCCAAGTCCGTTTTCTCACTCTCGGCAGCGCAACCCATTCCCGTCGTTCCACCACCATCTCCTCTCCTTACAATCGTCGCCAAACCAAAGAAGAAATAAATATCCACCATTTTCGCCTTCATGAAAACTAATCACAACCTCCCTGCATTCCTACCCTTTTACCTCTTTCTCTAAATTCTATCCCTCTCCACCCCCCCCCCCCAAAAAAAAAGTAAAACAAAATCGATTGTCATTCTCCCTCTACATTTGTCCTCCGCTAATACCGGATCTGCACCAATTCCATGAGGACGAGGGGAAAGGGTTAAAGAGATAGAAGGGGCGTGGTCGAAGGGATTATAGAGAGAGAACGTAATAGATGGGCAGTGGAGATATGAAGGTTAGGTTGGGAGGACTGAGTGGATTGGATGGGTTGAATCTTGTTTAGGGCGGGGTAGAGAGAAGGGGCCGCCATAGCATCCGGAGAAGACGCGACCAGGAGAAGGAATTGGGGGTGGGGTCTGATTTGCTGTTATTTGATGAGAGGGAGGGAGACGTATTTTGGTTTTTACAAGCATTGTTTCTCATTCATCCATTTATTTTAAAAAAAATCACTTGACCCCCTCAATTTCTGTCACATGCGCTGCACGTGACTACTTAACATGAACTTGGAAGGAAATCGTCAAAAAGCCCTAAATTGTTCAAAAAATGGCATGTCAGGCCCTAAATTGCTAAAATTGAAACGCCAGGCCCCAAATTGCAACCGCTCCATGGATATTAGGTCCTATTTTGTATTTTACCCTTAAAAAAATTATAATTTGGTTTTCAGCCCTACTAAATTTAGAATTTTCATTAAGGCCTTTGAAAGAAATTTCAACTTCAAAATAACCAATTCTGCTAGTTATGCGCATGACACATGCTTTTTAACTGAATTTTTAACGAATTCCACTAAAAAGACCCTATCTGGCGAGTCTTTTTCACATCAAGGTATGAAATGGCGAAAAAAAAAACATGACTCGATTGGGAGGGTGATATATCACTTTAGGGTTTAAATTGTCATTAACCCAAAATAATTAAATGAAAGGAAAAATGCACTAAAAGTACCTGAACTATAGGGGTTGTTTGGATTTAGTAACTTATCTCTTTTTTGACCCATGAAAAATACCTTAACTTATTTTTTGTGCAGCGGAGGTACCTATTGCTAACGCCGTCCACTTTTTGCCGTTAAGTTATCATGTGCCACGCACATGACTAATTTTTTGAGGGTAAAAATGTCAAAACATAACAAGGATAGTGTGAGAACATTTTACAAAGACAAAGGGGTTTAAATAAATTTCTTACTTTCAAATAACCCCTTCCCCTTCCCCTTCCTCTCCCCCTTTCATCCACACCCCCATCCGAAATGGGTTCTTCAAACCCAGATCAAGAAATGGGTTCTACCCCTAAATTCGTGTCTGCCCCACCAGCCATTCCAATCCCAAACAACCACCATTTCCCAATGAAATCTGACACCATTGCTGCAAATCGCCATTGTCCACGTGCTTGCAAAGATCTGGGTTTTCAAATTCGATTCCTAAATTCGTTGTTGCCTAGGGTTCGAAATTTTCAACTATCGTTTTTCGAATTTGTGTTCGATTTTGCCTAGGGTTCGAAATTTCCAATTTTGATTTGAGTTTGTGTCCGATTTAGATTCGTTTTTGGGTATGATTTCAGATAATGCAGACTCTGTCTTGGCCCTTCTTAGAGAAACGGATAATCCCCTGCTGTGAGTTCCTCAAGAATGTTCTTCTTGATGACACGAAAGTAGCCCTTGCTTTGAGGCGTGGCTCCTGTATTTTCAGAAATGATGTGCATCAATACATTGTCCCCAATATTGAAATATTGAGCCAGCTTGGCCCTTCTTAGAGAAACGGATAATCCCCTGTTGTGACAAAACACCGAGCGGAATTCAGTGACAAAACACCTGTATGTTATCAATTCTTTTCACTGTAAATTTTGGTTTTTGTTAATCGGAAGTGAAATGAGGAATTATACACTCTCCGTCCCAAAATGATCTTCACCTTCGACCCAGACATAACTTCAGGTTAATTGAAACTAGAACTGGGAAAGAGAAAGGGAAGGGGAAGGGGAAGGGGAAGGGGGAAGGGGGTTAATTGAAACTAGAAAAATTACTTTTAACCCCTTTATTTTGTGAAATGATATCACACTATCCTTATTGTGTTTTGACCTTTTTGCCCTAAAGAAAGACGTCATGTGCGTGACACATGATAACTTAACGGAAAAAAGTGGACGGCGTTAGCAATAGGTACCCCCGCTGCACAAAAAAAAAAGTTAAGGTACTTTTCATGGGTCAAAAAAAAGATAAGTTACTAAATCCAAACAACCCCTATAGTTCAGGTACTTTTGGTGCATCTTTTCTTAAATGAAAAAATTAACTAATCCAAACGGGGTCCAATTAACAACCGGCCTCGAGTACGCGGACCTGAATTCAGAAACCCGGAAACTAAAGTCGGGTTCGAATGTTGACGCAATGTAGAAATACAAGAAGATATAAAACGAAAACTGGTCTCTTTCTGCTTGACTGTTACGCGACTCAAAACACACACACACACACACACACACTAAGCTAACTCGGAAGTGCTTCACACCAAAAAGGTCCGATCTCAAATCTTTCTTCTTATATTTCATATGCGATTAGATCCATTCTTCATTTTTACTTATTCCTATGTTGATTTTCAATTCACATACTCACCTTCGCCGTTGAATCAGATTTATTTTTTCAGGCTTTGATTTCCTTTTTATCATGAGAGATTTTTGAATTTAATTCTGTTAACTCTCTCAATTATTATTTGATTCCTGTTCTATACTAACATATAAATATAATTCCTGGTAAATTATTAGAAATCGTTGTGAATGTTTGATAAATCATTATCACTTTTCCCCAATTGAGATTTAAAATTGATCAAGTAGGGAAAAAGTTGTGTCAATTCCTCAACCAGTTAATCCAATGAACTGGGATACTGGATGAGGATATTAGGGAGGGTACAGATTAACTGCTTATAGTCCATTCTATTAGAGAATATAAATTTGATGCGTATGTTATTGGCTGAGATTTTCAATTCAACATAGGCTCCTTTTAGCGCGTGTGAAATGTATGATTACTGATGTGTTAAACCTTTATTTTTTTATTACTTGAGCTTCTACTTGTTCTCATATCAAACATCAATGCAGTAGCACAAAAATGGAAGGAACAGTGTTTGCTCCTGCTTTAGAAGGAATGAAACATGTCAAGTCCGATGAAGGAGAAATGCTTACTAGGCCTTTTCTCGAAGTATGCAAGCAGATATTGCCCGTTATTGGTATGATATTACTTTTAAGCTGGACAACATTATGATTATTATGCATCCTGTGAGTTATCTAAATTTCTCACTTCTTCTGTTGCCACTTCGTATGTTCTCAATTGTGTGTTCCCTCCCTCCCGTATGGAGTCTTTGTTCTATGTCTAAACTTACCGTTTCAAGCACACCCGTTGTTTAAGATACAAGTTAGAAAAGAAAATAAACTTCCTAACATGATTCACTTTTAAAAATGGTCTCTTTAATTGGGATGTATGAAGTAAGTACGATCATCTACTGCATATTGACCTCAACAGATTTCACTGTTACTAGAAAGCCATCTCATTGATTAGGCTTATACTTGATAAATTTAATTGTGTTGTACTGATGCTAATTTCAAGGTTTAATAGGTTTTAGTTAACTGTTGCTGTATGTGATCTCACAGTTGGAGTATTTCTTACGAGGCCTTGCCAAAAGATTTCTCTGGAAAGCGAGTTTAAGATCGATTTCAGATACCGTTGATGGTTTTGTTGGCAATTAGTACATCTTGATTCATACATGCCACATTGGTTCAATATATTATAGTGAGACATGGTAAACTTTTAGTGTAAACTACCCCAGTCAAGTTGCTACATACTTCAATCCTATTGTTCTTTGCAATATGTTCGCTCAGTACAATGTAGAGCCACAAATGTCGCATTGCTAAGTATCAGATGTCATTTGCATTTATGCGCGTAAGTCCAGTGAGAAATTCATTGAATCTATACCATGGTTTGTTCATCTATAATTACTATTCAAGTACATAATCTTTTAGCCATGACTAGAGACTAATGATTTACATTCAAAGAAATTTGATAATTTGGTGCTGCGGCTGATTTTCTAAATCCATTTTTTTTAATCAGAAAAATAAAAGAAAGTATAGTGTTCCTTGCAGCTAATAAATTTGGTGCATAAATAGAGACTCATGTCTAGATCATAATTCAAATACTCCCTCTGTCCCAGAATGATAGTCCCTGTTGAAGTTTATCTTTAGCTGCTAAACTAAAAGTCTGCTTTAAGTTGCTGTGTGAAGACCTAGTCTTTAGGCATTTTCTTTTTCATTTTCTAAGTAGTTGCTAGTTTTTAGCAAAGTAGCTAGTAAGTTCCTATTTATTAGTAAAGAGTGGGTGTGTTAGTGGATAGCATCCAGATTTTTAGTTGTTTAATTCTCTATTTAAGCATATGCATTTCTGAGAATAAAAATATAGCAGTTTTTCATAATTATTTGTGTTCTTTGCTACCGTGTTTGTGAATTTTCAGCTTAATTTAAGTCTAAATTCCAACCAATTGGTATCAAGAGCCCTCTTCTTGAGGGACCTGTGAGTGAGAGAAACCCCACCTAAACACTTACCTTCCTTAATGGATTCTGAAACACCCTTTACATCATTGGCACCACCTGTGTTCAATGGTGACAATTACCATATTTGGGCGGCTCGAATGGAGGCTCATCTGGAGGCAAATGATCTCTGGGAAGCTGTTGAAGAGAAGTACGAACGTCCTGAATTACCAGCAAACCCAACAATGGCAAAACTCAAGAATCACAAGGAGAAGAAGACAAGGAAGTCGAAGGCAAGGGCCACTTTATTTTCTGCTGTGTCATCTGAAATTTTCATGAGGATCTTGACCATGAAGTCAGCATTCAAGGTCTGGAACTTTCTCAAGGAAGAGTATGAAGTAGATGATAGGATTAAGAGCATGCAAGTTCTAAATCTAATCAGAGAATTCGAGATGGTGAAGATGAAGGATTCAGAAACCATCAAGGAGTATTCAAACAAGCTGCTCAGTATTGCCAGCAAAGTCAAATTACTTGGCACTGAATTTCATGATTCCAGATTGGTCCAGAAAATGCTTGTAACTGTTCCCTAGAGGTTTGAAGCCACTATTTCCTCATTGGAGAACAGTAAAGATTTGTCCAAGATCAGTCTTACAGAGATCTTGAGTGCATTGCAGGCACAAGAACAGAGAAGGCTGATGAGGAATGAGGGGTCTGTAGAAGGGGCATTACCAGCAAAAGTGGACACAAGCCAAGGAGGTAAAGGAAAGAAGAATGAGAAGAACAAGAAGGAAAGTGGAAGTGCTGAAACTTCAAGCACTAGTGGAGGTTCTAAGCCAGATTTTCCTCCTTGTAAGCACTGTGGGAAAAAAGGTCACGCTCCTTTTAGATGTTGGAGAAGGCCTGGTGTGAAGTGTGAAAAGTGTCAGAAAATGGGGCATCATCAAAAGATTTGTAAGAGCAATCAGCAGCAGGAGAAAAAGAATATAGCTCAAGTTGCAGACGAGGAAGAGGAGCAGCTATTTGTGGCAACTTGCTTTGCTACAAGTTGTTCAAGTAGCTCATCGATAGTGGTTGCACCAACCACATGACATTTGATAGAGATCTCTTCAAGGAGCTTGACTCAACGTACATCTCTAAAGAGAATTGGCAATGGAGAGTGCATACAGTCAAGGGAAAAGGAACAATAGCTGTTGAAAGCTGCTCAGGTACAAAATTAATTAAGGATGTGCTATACATACCTGACATTAGTCAAAATTTGCTAAGTGTTGGTTAGCTACTAGAACGAGATTTCAAAGTAATCTTTAAAGGCAAGAAGTGCTTGATTAAAGATTCAGAAGTGTTGGGTTAGCATGAAAGGAAAGAGCTTTGAATTAGACCTTTGGATGAGCAAGCAGCCTACCAAGCTACTAAGTGTCAAGCTGAGATTTGGCATAAGAGATTGGGTCATTTCCATCATGCTGCAGTGTTGAATTTACAGAAGAAAGAGATGGTTAAGGGGCTGCCTCAATTAGAAGTTGACTTGCCAGACTGCAAGGCTTGTCAATTTGGGAAACAAGCGAGACTTCCTTTCAAGCGAGCAACTTGGAGAGCCTCTAAAAGGCTGCAACTGATTCACACAGACCTTTCTGGTCACAAAAATCCTTCGCTGAATGGTAGTAAGTACTACATAGCTTTCATAGATGACTATACTAGGATGTGTTGGATCTATTTTATCAGGTTCAAGTCTGAAGTTGCTGGTGTGTTCTGGAGGTTCAAGCAATGTATAGAAGCTCAGAGTGGTTGCAAGATTCAGATGTTAAGATCTGATAACGGAACGGAGTATACTTCAAATCAATTCAATTTGTTCTGTGAAGAAGCTGGGATTGAGCACCAATTTACAGCTCCATACACTCCTCAACAGAATGGAGTGAGTGAGAGAAAGAACAGAACCATCATGGAGATGGCTAGGTGCATGCTTCATGAGAAGGAATTGCCAAAGGAGTATTGGGCAGAGGCTGCAAACACATCAGTCTTCCTGCTTAACAGATTACCGACTAAGGCGGTGGAAGGAAGGACACCATTTGAAGCTTGGTATGGTTATAAACCTTCTATTAAAAATCTCAAAAGTGTTTGGATGTGTGTGTTTTGTATATATTCCACAGATCAAGAGAGTCAAACTTGACAAGAAGGCTGAAGCTGGAATTTTTGTGGGGTATAGCACAGTCTCAAAGGCTTATAGAATTTTTCAGCCTCAGACTAGGAAGATTATAATAAGTAGAGATGTACATTTCATGGAGAATGACAAGTGGGATTGGGCTGAAGCTAAACCGATGTCACCTCGTGAGGCGAATGAAGAAGAGTTGGTGGGTGATGAACCTGTTAGCACTGAGCTGAATGAAGAAGAGTTGGTGGATGATGAGCCTGTTCGAGGCACAAGATTGTTATCTGATGTCTACCAAAGATGCAATGTTGGAGTCCTTGAGCCTGCAGTTACTTGGAAGCTGAAAATGATCCAAAATGGAGAGCTGCAATGAAGGAGGAGCTCACCATGATTGAGAAGAATCGGACCTGGAGGCTTGTAAAGAGGCCAAAGGATAGGAAAGTAATAGGAGTAAAGTGGGTGTTCAGGACCAAACTGAATGCAGATGGCTCCATCAACAAGCACAAAGTAAGACTTGTTGTAAAAGGGTATGCTCAAATTTTTGGTGTTGATTTCTCAGATACTTTTGCTCCTGTAGCTAGATTAGACACCATTAGACTATTGCTTGCTTTAGCTGCTCAAAAGGGATGGAAAGTGTACCAGCTAGATGTTAAGTCTGCTTTTCTAAATGGCGTTCTTGAGGAGGAGATATACGTGGAGCAACCTGAAGGGTATGCTGTGAAGGGACATGAAAATGAAGTTTATTTGCTTGAGAAGGCCTTGTATGGTTTAAAGCAAGCTCCCAGGGCCTGGTATAGCAAAATTGATGAACATTTGATTGAGTTAGGCTTCAGAAGATACCTTAGTGAAGCAACTCTATATATTAAAGGTGATGAGTGTTGGGGAATTGGGGGGATCGCCGCATCCACTAGCCCATACTAGCAGTCATCAATATGGAGAAAATAATTCAACACATGAAATAATAATATGAAAGAACGTGAACACCAAGATTTGTTAACCCGGTTCACCATCCCCTCGTGGCTACATCCGGAGGCACCAAGCCAGGATATCACTATAATATTATATGAAGGATTACAACTTTACATATGCACTCACACAGATCTAGCATAGTAACTCTCCATGAGCAATCTCTCATATATTATCTCACCTCCCCAAGAACACACAAACAACACGGTCATGGCCGGGTTGTAGGATCGCCACCCATGGTTCTCCTAGGCCCCCGGCCCCCTCTTAGACACTATTTTGTGGCTCCATTTGATATCCTAACTTTCTCCTATCAAGCACACAATATTCTGGACGAAATTATGCTTATATAGGTTTACAAGGAAACCCTAAGTCGTTTGGAAGAGATTGCATCAAAATAGGAAACAATGACAAAAAACTGGTTTCCATCCGAAAGACCGAGCGCCCGCCTGGTATGGACCAGGCGGGCGCGCCTGAATTCTTTTCCCAGAATCTGATCCTCACTGCCAAGGTCAGGCGCCCGCCTGGTATGGCCCAGGCGCCCGCCTGCTACGCCGTGCAGTTTTCTTCCTTCTTTTCGAACTCCTCTTCGACTCTTCCAACTCCCCACGACTTGGACTCCTTCTCCCCTTTGCTTCCTTGTAGTTTAGGACTCCAATCCCAACAATGAGGTCAATTTTGTTATCATTTCTTTATATGTTGATGATCTGCTAGTAACAGGAAGCAATGCTAAGCTTGTTGAAGAATTCAAAAGGGATATAAAGAGTTCCTTTGAGATGAAAAATCTTGGAGAGATGTCATATTTCCTTGGGATGGAGATTAAACAAAGAAGTGATCAGATTTTCATTAGCCAGAAGAAGTATGCCAAGGAAGTGTTAAAGAAGTTCAAGATGGAGGAATGCAAGACCATGACTACTCCTATATGTCAAAAAGAGAAATTGAGTAAGCTTGATGAAGCTGACATGGTTGATGAAGGCTTGTACAGAAGTATAGTTGGTTGTCTGATGTATTTAACAGCGAGCAGACCTGATATTCTGCATGCTATAAGTCTCTTGTCAAGGTTCGCTACTTGTGCAACTGAGACTCATCTTAGAGCAGCAAAGAGAATCCTACGGTATGTTAAAGGAACACTAGACTATGGAATCAAGTTCACTGCAAGTCTGGAGTATAGATTGCATGGTTATTTAGACAGTGACTGGGCCGGTTGTGTTGATGATATGAAAAGTACGCCTGGCTATTGTTTTAGCCTCGGTTCAGGAGTGTTCTCGTGGTGTTGCAAGAAGCAGGAGATAGTGGCACAATCCACAGCGGAGGCAGAGTTCATTGCTGCCACTGCTGCTGCAAATCAAGTCTTATGGCTTAGGAAAATGTTTACTGATCTAAGGATGAAGCAAGAAGAATGCACAAAAGTCTTTGTGGATAATCAAGCTGCTATTTCAATCTCTAACAACCCAGTTTTTCATGGAAAAACCAAGCATTTCAATATTAAGTTGTTCTTTCTTAGGGAAGTGCAAAAGGAAGGTTTAGTTAAGTTGAAGTATTGCAAGACTGAAGTTCAGTTAGCGGACATTTTCACCAAGGCCTTACCTAGAAGCAAGTTTGAATTTTTGAGAGAGAAGCTTGGCATATGCAGCAACTCAAGCAAGGAGGAGTGTTGAAGTTTATCTTTAGCTGCTAAACTAAAAGTCTGCTTTAAGTTGCTGTGTGAAGACCTAGTCTTTAGGCATTTTCATTTTCATTTTCATTTTCTAAGTAGTTGCTAGTTTTTAGCAAAGTAGCTAGTAAGTTCGTATTTATTAGTAAAAAGTGGGTGTGTTAGTGGATGGCATCCAGATTTTTAGGTTTTTTAGTTGTTTAATTCTCTATTTAAGCATATGCATTTCTGATAATAAAAATACAGCAGTTTTTCATAATTATTTGTGTTCTTTGCTACTGTGTTTGTGAATTTTCAGCTTAATTTAAGTCTAAATTCCAACAGTCCCCCTATTTTCATGGGTTTTACAAAGGAACTTTGAGTAAT
Source organism: Campanula takesimana (assembly GCA_026119855.1). Lineage (NCBI taxonomy): Eukaryota > Viridiplantae > Streptophyta > Magnoliopsida > Asterales > Campanulaceae > Campanula > Campanula takesimana. Next base: position 2,058,704 of record JAOWBW010000046.1, read on the forward strand.
AATTAAGGCTACTTTTAATTATTCTAATGAAATTTTTGAAATTGTTCTTGATACACCATTATAAATACTATTAATATCAATTTTTAGATTCACATTAACATAATTATAAGTAGCATTTATAACTGCTCAAAGTTCCCTCGTACTAACAACGAAAAAAGGTGGACTATCTTTCTGGGACGGAGAGAGTATAAGTTTCTCAAAGTTTATCTCAAACGGTCAGATATCTGTTTAAATTGCATATGTAGGTAGACCGTTCTATTGATTTGATGATGGAGCTACTTATCTCATGATATCAAGTTAAGCGGAATGTTTGGTTCTTTTTTTGTATTCTTAATAAGTTTGTTAGAAATGACATAAGTTTACTTCTTGCTGATTCATTGACATCTTCAATTATTAAATCTTGCTATCTTATTCGTTTCTACCCAGGAAATTTACTTGCTCTATATTTTTTTTGTATCTGTAGTCAGGTGTTTTTCCTTTACTCTCTTTATCGTTTTGTTTTTCTTGAACAAATAATTAGTTGCCTACTTAATTTGTTTGTTACAGACAAGTTTGGAGCTGCCATGGCTCTAGTGAAATCTGATGTCGGTGGTAATATAACGGTAAACACTTGACCTTTTTCAAATGTTTTCATGGCCTCTCAAAGTTAGACCCCTTTCATTAATTTCGTATAAGTGTATGGTGTCCACCTCTTAATGGAAGGATGTTGTGCATCATCCCAGTTTACCAATCAACCTTAACTGTATGCACGCTGAACACTCAAACCTTGTGTGTATGCGCGTGTGTGGGAGAGAACTATGGGTGATGCTTTAGTTGCGTTGCGTGAAATATCAGCTTCCTTTCGGCTCCATGATTACTTCGACCTGCGTGCCTGAATAAATCGGCACATACATATTTTTTTTCCATTTTGACCCCGACAACTTAATGACTTTTGAGTTTTGACTAGGTTCCTCTATACAGCTGGATAACTATAAGTAACTCGATTCCGGGTTAATTATTAATTTTAATACTGCTTCTTCTGACTAGGTTGTATCTCTGATTGTTTATATATTTTAGAGGTTGGAAACCAAGTATCTTTCCAGTCCAGCAGAATTCAATCACCTGTACAGCTTGGTTCGCGTAGAGGTTGAAGCAAAGACTGCAAAAGCTTCATCGAGTTGCACTAATGGGCTTCTTTGGTTAACTAGGTGGGCATAACTACCACAGTTCCACTTCATACCTTCTGGATTCAATTCTGATGCTTTGACATGCATCTATGCACATGGTTATTGTTTCAATTCACGTGTGTTTGTGATTATGCACTAATTTTCCAGGGCAATGGATTTCATATTAGAATTGTTCCGGAACCTAATGGAGCACGCAGATTGGACCATGTCCCAAGTTTGCACTGATGCCTACACCAAGACCCTGAAAAAATGGCACGGATGGCTCGCCAGTTCAAGTTTCACGGTAAAAACTTCCTTATTCCTGAATTTTTTCTTGTGATGTATAGAGAAATGATGGAAATTCTTTTGGGTGAATTCACTTTTTGGTAAAATAGAAGTTGGACAAATTGAACTAAATTAGAAAGTAATGAAAAAATAATACCAAGAACACCTTTGTTATAACGGGTAAATATAAAGTCACAAAAAGTGCTACAAAATGTGCCTTACAAAATGATGTGTCAAAATTATATTGGTGTTTTTTTATTAGAGTGTGCCGGGTCCACAATCGATGCAACCAATAAAATATCGCCACCTCACTTTGTATCCATAATTTTGTGAACTTCTTTTGTGCCCCTAGCATTGCCCTTGTTATAACTTATATTCCCTTTGTCCCATAACTATGTGCACAAAATGGGTTTTGCACGGGAATTAAGGGATGAATAGTAGTGGGTAGTTGTTGTGAGTGTGAAAAGTGAAGTAGGAGAGAGAAAGTGTGGTAGGGAATAGTAGGTTGATTGGTGTTGTGAGTGTAAAAGTAAAGTAGGAGAGAATGAGTGGGATGAATAGTAAAAATTCTTTGCCATTTTAGGAAAGTGTGACTTATCAATGGGACACCCAAAATGGCAATTTGTGCACATAGTTATGGGACGGAGGGATTATTGTTTTTCAGTTTCTTATAATCAACATTATTACTGTATCCCTACTTTTTGTGATTTCATCTGACCGTGCTACAACTAATCAACCAGGAGGATTTTCGTTTTCCCCATAAAATCACAAACCAGAATAAGTTTACAAATTTGATTTAATCTGTGTATCTTACCCTTATAAAGCTCCTTTATTTGCCTTCTGAATATCTGCTGCTTGTCCTAAACTGGTCTTACAGCTTGCAATGAAGCTTGCCCCCGATAGGAAGAAGTTCATGGATGTTGTAGGGGGGAATGGCGACATTAATTCAGATATTGAGAAATTTTGCACTGCCTTCACACCGCTTCTCCAAGAGAACCACAAATTCCTGGTAAGATTCTCTCACACGAATACTACAGTTTGATATGAGTTCCCATATGATTAAATAGCGTATTATGGTTTCCTATTTAGCGCACAAGTAGGTTCGTTTATAAACAGAATCTCACTCAAGCTTGGTTTGTGAACCTCAACTGTCGTTGGGTTTTGGCTTAAAGCTCAAACATGCTTTTAGGCTTAAGGTATAAACGAATGTAGCCTGAATCAGCTGAAATGAGCACAATAACATATGCTCCCTTCATCTGAAAAAAAAAATGCATGTACATTTCTAATGGAACTTCTAAATTCTCCTTTGCCAATTATCTTTCCCTATGTTTGCTTGCGGTTCGAGCACTATGTTAGTAGGTTTTAGTAAATCTGTGGCTTGTCTATGTCTCTATGGTGAAGAAGTCAAGCTTGAATGTAGGTTCGTGACTCGAGTTCAATATAATACCCCCCCGTCCCAAAATGATCTTTCTCACTTTTTTTTGCCTTTACTACGAATGAACTTTGACCAACAACTTTAGTTTGATTTAACTATACTAATGAGAATCTAAAACTTGTTAGACCATCAACAATTCTATCAATAACAAATTTTAGATTTTTATTAGGAGTATTAAATCAACTTAATTTTTTTGCTCAAAGTTCATTCATTGTAACGACAAAAAAAAGTGAGAAGATCATTTTGGAAAAGATGGAGTAAAAGAACCAATCTCAAACACCCATGGTCTGGCCCATTTTTTTCAGTGCAAAAGGGATATCTTGTATGCCGCTTTCTCTATTAGATTGTTGTGTCTTATTCTCGAAATTTTTGATGGTTTTCTGCTGCAGGCTAGTGTTGGCCTGGATGATTTGAAAGCATCGTAATGATCCAAGAAAGGGGATTTGTTATCTTCAACAAAATTTGGTGGAATTATAAACGCTCCTGAGAATATACAACAATAAGAATCTATGCTCTTTGGCTTTAATTTTAGTCTTGTAATCTTTCCATTTGAAGACCTGCATTTCCATCTCATCTTCTGCTAGGAAAATTACTATCTCGGACTACTGTGGTGCTTGTTTTAAAATATACAAATATATATATATATATATATATATATATATAGTTAGGTGCTCAAATGAGAACCTAAATATCCAAATGAACTATTGGATACATTAGTTTTTTTACCTATCAAGTTCTCACGGTTCTCACGATATTTAGGTTCTCACATGAGCACAACCCTATATATATATATATATATATAGGTAGGTGCTCAAATGAGAACCTAAATATCGTGAGAACCGTGAGAAGCAATCATAACCATTAGATTAGAAAAAAATCAAGGGTCCATATGTTAGATACAATTGATACACTCAGATGCATTACAAAAAATTCGATTACACTTGGATACAATAGGTTAATTAGTATTGTATCTAAGTGTTGCACTTGGATACACTATGTTAAAAACTAATGTATCCAATTGTTTTTCGAAAATTAACTAATGTATCCAAGTGTATCCAATGTATCTAACATCTGGACCCTTGATTTTTTATTTTTTAATCTAATGGTTATGATTGGTTCTTACGGTTCTCATATAAAATGGTTCTCACAGGAGCGCGGCCCTATATATATATACACAAAATCTTGGGAAAAACCTGTTTTACACTAACTTAGTGTAAAACGTGTTTTTAAGCCGGTGGCAAACTTGTAAATATTAGCTTGCGCAAAAAGCGGAGAACGCTGTGAGAGGCGCGGTGGCATTGATGTAAATAACTGGAACTTATGAAAACTCACCAGGCACTTTTCGAAACTGCAGGAGGCATTTTTCAATATTACAGCAGGCAGATTTTAACACTAGAGCAGGCACATGTTTTGACATGGCTGCTGTTTTTTTTTTTTTTTTTTTCAAGTGCCAAAAAAAGTGTCTTCTCTAAGGTAAAAAAAAAGTGCATGCTTGAGTTTTAAAACATGCCTACTGGGTTTTTTTTTTTTTTTTTTCAAGTGCCAAAAAAAGTGCCTTCTCTAAGGTAAAAAAGTGTCTGCTTGAGTTTTAAAACATGCCTGCTGTTTTTTTTTTCCAAGTGCCAAAAAAAGTGTTTCTCTAAGGTAAAAAAGTGTCTGCTTGGGTTTTAAAATATGTCTGCTGGGTGTTTTTTTTTTCAAGTGCCAAAAAAAGTGTCTGCTTGAGTTTTAAAACATGCCTGCTGGTTTTTTTTTTTTCAAGTGCCAAAAAAAGTGTCTTCTCTAAGGTAAAAAAGTGTCGGCTGTGAAAGTCCTAAAAAAAGTGCATGCTGTAAAAATATTGGAAAGTGCCTCCTACAGAGTCGAAAAGTGCCTGCCCAAAACCCTTCTATGTGGAAAACACATTTTACACTAAGAATAGTGTAAAACGCGTTTTTCACAAGAACGACTCATATATATATATATATATATGAGAGAGAGAGAGAGAGATTCAAATGAGACGGAAAATTGCGTACTTTGTTTCATAGGGAAGATGTTTCATGTTTGGATTGAGATTTAAGTCAAACTGAGACACTTATTATTATGGGACGGAGTTTGGATAATCTAGAAAAGTGTTTCGGGGAAGAAAATTTGCTCCTGTTGTAATAAGAACATAAAAACTAAAAAAGTGACTCAAAATTCTAATTCAACTCTCCCCAGCAATGTTGACTTGCAAGAATATCTTAAAGTCAACCCTTGACATCTATGTTTACACTTTAGACAATATTCAAAAGTCAACTCTCTTATCTTAGATTAGAATTTGAAGTACAAATTCGCAAACAGCATTACAGACCACAGCATTTTTCACTCGTGGTCCGTGGAAGATTATCCGCTTAGGTCGGAAAACATTCGTCTGGGACTCATTAAAACAATTCTATAATTAGAAAAATGATTGATAGCTTGTATTTGAACGCTCAAATTTGAATATTGGAAAGAAAGTATTTAAAAAAAAAAAAAAAACGAAATAAAATTGTAAAATAAATGCAAGTATATTTAAAGGTGGGAAATTTAATTTCTTTGGACCTGAATTCTCGAAACTCTTATGGTTGTGTTTCAAAGGGGCATAACAACTAACATTTCATTTCCATAGGATGAACATAAGGATTGATTAAACAGGTATTTTGCTTGGAAGTAGGGTTACTATTTCCAAGCAAAACCCTTTTTTCTTATCATCAACAACACAAGTAGTTTATCGGAAAACACCGTAATTTCCCTATTTTCTATCTTGAATGTTCTTCTTGTCACATACCAGACGCAGAAATATTGTATTTTGTACCTAGGAGGCGGAAAATTCAAGCGTTCATATCAAAAGCTGTACATTGCGGACAGGGATTGTTTTTTTTTTTTTTTTATAAGGTTATTTTTCTTTATTATGAACCCTAACAATTATTTTGTATAATTAATTTCTTTTGAGCTTGTTGGCTAGAATGATGGTGTTCTTGTCTTTTGATGTTTCAGATCTGAAGTGTAAGTTGAAGATTCCATGTTAATGGTGGAAAGACAGTGGCAAGAAAGAAGATTTCATTTGGAATAGGGAATTTTTGTAATTAAGAAACATGAGCAATAATAATCATAAGATGAAGGGCCTTTTAAAAGGCCTTAGATATATTTCTCAAATATTTGGTGAGTGACTTTTTACCTTTTACATTTATTGGTTTAATTCAAAATTAGTATTAGAAAGGATCAGTTTTCTTGAAATTGTTTAATTTGTTGTTAAATAATTATATATATTTCATCTAAAATTATGTTACAGATGAGGAAAAAGAACAAGAAATGAAGATTGGTTTTCCTACCGACGTGAAGCATGTCGCTCACATAGGGTGGGATGGACCTTCAGTAGATTCGTCTCCGAGCTGGGTACCTTTCTATTTTATTTATTTTTATTATTTATTTTCTAATGAATTTCATTGGATAATAATTTTCGTGACATTATGAATGTAAATGAAAATTTCAATTATGTGCATGGATCTTTTAAATATGTAAAATTTGCAGATGAAAGATTTTAAAGCGCCAGGAGCATTTCAATCGGCCCCTTTAAATGGTACTGGACCAGACTCTCGAGATAAACCTGAAATCAAATGGGTTTCTGAAGGTTAGATACTTCAATTTTTGGAGATTGATTCAAAGAAAAGAAATAAACACTATTCATTTTAAGATAAGATGAAATGTTATTTATAAAATTTTGACAATGTCTTAGATTATATTCTCATACTTTTTAGAAATTTATGTAGATTCGAACCGAAGAAGTACTCGTAGTGAGGGTGGATCATCTAGAGACCGAGAGCTTCCAGATGTGCCAAGATCGCGACGCCATGCCTCATCAGAGAATATTACAGTTGAATCCTCGGGAAAAGAGGGGTCCACTAAATCAAGACAATCAAGGAAATCCAAAGAAAGCTCTAAATCGAGCCGGCAAGGCTCTAATCCGGATGCACCACCCGAGTCACCTTCAAAGAAGTTGCCAGACATCCCGAAGAAGTCGAGGCGAAAGAAGTCCAAGGAGGATTCAGTGAAAGGCGGGTCGACACGATCTTCAAGATCCAAGGCAAACAATGGTCCAACTACTGATTCACATACATCATCTCCATTCTCAGATCCTGGTCCAGAAAATGGATATGAATTTGGATCCAACACTAATAAAGAGCTTACTTCCAACTTGAAGCCTTTTGTAGAAGAACAAAGGGAAGGAAAGTAGTTGATTTTCTTGGAGAAATTGGAGAATTGTCATTTATTTTACCTTTTTTAATACTAGTAGCTAGTGACCTACTTAGTTGAAACAAAAAAGAGTTCATTTTGAGAAATTGAATTCATTTTTTCCCCCATTATTTGTGGAAGCTTGTGTCACCCGTTAATTGTACACAATCTTGAAATTATGCTAACATCGGTATTATTTTTTCTATAAATATTATCGCTAGGAGTTGGTCTTATTAAAAAGACGTTTTTCTTAAGCTTAAAGAAAAATCATTTTTTCGCCGCGGGCACATAAACACACATATACTACTACACTGACATTTTTTTATACTAACAATGACACTTTTTACACTGGCACTTAATAATACATGCACTGGCACTGACACTTTATTACACTAACACCTGCATTTTTTTTTTACTCCAAAACCGACATTTTTTTACACTGACACGACACTTTTTTAGGGCAAATTGCGTATTGCTGACCTGAGTTTGTCACATGTTTGCAATCCCCAACCCGGGAGTTCAATTGTGGCAATCAGACACCTAAGTTTGTCAAATTTTTGCAATGTGGTGAATAAACTAACATTTTTTTAATTTTTTGATGGGATGGAACACATGTGATTTGCACATGACTTTTAAAGGGGTAATTTTGGCAATTCTTAGAGGATGTGAAAGATATGTATTTAACTGAGGGGGTCAACTGCAACTTTTTAAAAATAAAGGAAAGAAATAAAAAATTCACTGGGGAAGAAGCTCTTCCCGGAGACGACGATGAAGGGAGTTTGACGTATTTCATGGTGTTTGGCCGGGGAAGAAGCTCTTCCCAGAGCTGACTTCAGCGATGAATGATCCAGAGAGAGACAGAGAGAGAGAGAGAGAGAGAGAGAGAGAATCTGGAGAAATCTGGGCATAAGGAGCTCGCCGGAAATACTCACATCAGGCCGGAAACTTGTAGATCTGGCCGGCGATGCGCAGATCTAGCCGGTCGGAGATGTGGAATAGGAAAGGATGTTGGGTATGCTTATTATAAACCACTCCTATTACCTAGATTTGATTGATCCCATAACCTAATTTTATCTTTTGAGGACTTTAGGATATATTGTAAGAAGTGTTAAACTTCATTTTTAGAATAGTCCACTTTGATAGTATAGGCTTTAGAATGATAGGCTGAAAATTTTCTAAGTCTGGAATTTTAGTGGTCAAGACCTCGACCGTGAATTCACTTGACCGTGGTAGACCACCTGACCGTGGAAGACCACTGGACCGTGAATCACTTGACCGGAAGTCAGTGACCGTGAAGCTTTGTGGCATATCTTGACAGGTCACATTTGACCCCTCGACCGCAGATGCCCTTAGGCATATTGACCGCAAGTCTTGACCGCAGATGAGCAGAAGTTCAAGAACCCAAGTATGTTCAAACTTAACCATGGTCACTTGTATCAAACTATGGTTAGTTTAGAACGTTGCAGAACTTGGATCCCAAGTAATTCAAATTTGAAATTCATCTAAGTGGGACCACCTCTTATCTGCAAAAAGGACAAACTCAGATTGAGCTCCAATCAGAATTCAACAGCTCATTGTCCTTCAACTTGGAGCCCAAGTAAATCCAACAGCTATTTTCTCATTCAAGGCTATAAATAGCCCTTAAGTTCTTCATTGAACTAAGCTGAGATTCTAAGAGAGAAATTGCTGTTGAAATACTTGGTGATTGAAGATCATACTCAAAATTTCCAGAATCCTTTGAATCTTCAAAGAACTCACCTTCAAACCTTCAAAGATCTCCAGCAACATTCAAGTCATCTCAAGCCTTTTAACACATAAGATTCTTTAGGCTCTAAATCATATAGATTTCAAAGAGCTTCAGATTCTTACACACACTCACCCCAATTGATCAATCACTTAGATTGAATCAAAAGGGATACACTGGTCTAAATCTAGGATTTGTTCTTCATAGAAAGTAGGTGTTGATTCAATACTTCATCTCTGTAATCTGTACACTCAAGAATCAATATATACCTCCATTCAAAATCCAAGACTGACCATCTTGGTAAAGGACGTAGATCTTTTCAACAGATCGAACCTTTCCAAATACTTGTGTCATTTTACTTTCTGCAAATTTACTTTCAAGTATTGTTCATCTTGTTCTTCATTGTTCATATTAACTTTGTTTGTCGTTTAGTGTTTTGATCTTTCAGATTTAATAACTTGCTGTGAATTGTGTTTGTTTGTTCTCCACATTGCCTAAGTTAAAATCTAACTAACTTATCTTTTGCCAAAAACTTCTAAGACAACAACTTTCAAATCTCAACCTCTTGACCGCAATCTCTTGACCGCACTTCACCCTCGACCAGACTCACTCGACCGCTACCTGGTTGACCGTGAGTGCTGGTATTCCTACTTAGAGATTTTAGTCAAAACCAACCTTTCCCATTTCTAACAAAAACTTCCGCTGTGCATATTACCCCTTGACCGTGTGGTTTTAACTTGACCGCATATTCAAGAGTAAGCACTTGGTTGAATTTGAAAAAGGGTTGAAATTTTAATAGGCTATTCACCCCCCCCTCTAGCCTCTTTTCATACCCTTGTTGTGTCTTTGGGACCAACAAAGGAGAAGAAGGATCGCCGCACGGAGATGAGGAAGACGAACAGAGAAGAAGAGATCGTCAGTCGCCGGAGGCGTAGAATTTGACCGGAGTAGGGGAGAGGCTGGGTAAGAATTTTCTGGCGAGATTTGGCCTTTAAAATGTCACGCGCGATGACTGAAATGTCCTCATCAATCCCGTGAAGTACTTCTCTGCACCAAAAATGACTGAAATGACAGATTTGCCCTTTAAAATGTCACGTGCGATGCACATGGCAACATGTCCGTCAAAAAACTAACGATTTGTTAGTTTATTCACCACATTGCAAAAATTTGACAAACTTAGGATTCTGATTGCCACAATTGAATTCCCGGGTTGGGGATTGCAAACATGTGACAAACTCAAGTCACCAATCTGCAATTTGCCCCACTTTTTTACACTAACACTGACACTTTATATTCATGCACTGGCACTAACACTGACATATCGGAAACATGTTTTTTTTCTTTTTTGTTTTTAACTCGGGAAAAACGCGTTTTTGTGAGATTTTGGCTATCACTAGTTATTTTTAAAACTAAAACAAAATAGGAAAGCTATATTATTTGTTGGAACAAAAAGAATTCAATTAGGTAAATACTAGTAATGGGACCGCTTTTCTTCTCTTAGTATATACTGCCAGTGTGTGCCAATTCATCCATTATCTCATGTATCACAATCTACAAATATTATGCTTTTATTTTTCCTTTATGTCATGAGATTAAATGACATTTTCCCCAAATTACATTTTAAGATAATTATATTTATTCATCATGACGACATCTTGGCTCATAGTGAGGTCAAATGGCATATTGCATTGTTAACGAAAGTGACACACCATCAATCCATGTTCCATAATATATCCATCAATCTCAAACTAGATTTAGTAGTTAATATTTTAACATTTTTAGTAAATATGTGTTTGACTTATTTGCATATTAAATGTAAAACTAATGGTAAAATTATACTAAATTAATGATAAAATTATACTAAATTAATGATAAAACTAATGGTAAAATTATACTAAATTAATGATAAAATTATTTTAAGAAATGGTGAAGCAATCAACGGGACATCCATTTAGGTAATTGGTGAAACTTGAAATGGGACGGAGTGAGTATTTAACATTTTTAGTAAATGTGCTTGACTTATTTGCATATTAAATGTAAAACTAATGGTAAAATTATACTAAATTAATGATAAAATTATTTTAAGATATTTTTTAATTTAGAAATGTGACATTTATTTTAAGACGCGTCAAAATAAAAAATGTAAAATTTATTTCGAGACAAGTGTTTTGTTTCATATTTGTTTTATCCCAAAATAAATATTGTATTTCAAAATAGTATAATGTTATTTTACCATAATTCAAGCAATGCACACATAAATAATTACATATTAATTAGATTAATTAGATGTTTAAACTGTGGGAGTAAATGTTTAATGATGTTACCGTGAACAATTAAATTTTTATGAACAAACTATTGTACTTTCTCTGTCCCATAATATTTGTAGTTGTAGGACTTCTCACATGTTAATGTTTTTTTTTTTTTTGAAGCACTCACATGTTAATGTTTAGAAAAGAAATTAATACAATAGACAGTTTTGACCTTTTGAATATTCAGGTAACTGAATGTTTATTACATTGACTACAACTTAATCACAAATAAAGGTAATTTAGATAAAATGTGTCAAAATTTTATGAAAAATTGTAAAATTACAAGTATTTTTTTAGTTAAAAAAATTATCCGGAGAATTTTGCAACGGAAGTAGTACTCCTTCCGTCCCATAGAATATGTTCATCATCTCATTTGCACGGAGATTAAAAAATGGTGAAAGTGGTGTAGTGTTGTGAGTATGAAAGTAAAGTGGGAGATAGCTAAGTGAGAGAAAACAGTAAGTTGATTATCGTTGTGACTTGTGATTATGAAAGTTGATTACATTGGCTACAACTTAATCATAAATAAAGGTAATTTAGATAAAATGTGTCGAAATTTTATAAAAAAAATTGTAAAATTACAAGTATTTTTTTTTGACAAAAAAAAAATTATCCATAGAATTTTGCAACGGAAGTAGTACTCCATCTGTCCCAGAGTATATGTTAATTCTCTCATTTGCATGGAGATTAAGAAATGGTGAAAGTGATGTAATGTTGTGAGTATGAAAGTAAAGTAGGAGATTGATAAGTGGGAGGAAATAATAAGTTGATTGTTGTTGTGATTACGAAAGTAAGCAGGAGAGAGAATGAGTGAGAATAGTAAAGATTTTTTGCCAGTTTTGAAAATGCATACTCTCTCCGTCCCAAAACACCTTGTACTTATTTCTTTTTTGGGTGTCCTATTGGTAAGTCCTCTTTTCTAAAATATTCAAATTTTATTATTTTTCTATTCTCTCTACCCCACTTGTCATACTCACACACCTAATTTTGGACCTCACTTATAAATCTCACTCAACTTATCTTACTCATAACCTCTTTCCCACTCATTATTTTTGAATTTTTATACTCATTCTTTAATTCCCGTGCATCTCCAAAATGGTGCAAGGTGTTTTGAGACGAAGGGAGTAAATACTCTGGGACAGACTAAAAAGAGAGGATGAACTCCGAGACGGAGGGAGTAATATTTTGTGCATTAGCATTTCTAGCATTGAATGTCGTTAATATTCTCATGATGTGGTTCATATGAGGGTAGATGGGGTCCATGTAAAAGATAATCTGACACTGATTTGGCAATTGGGCAAGATCTCGGGGACGACAAGTTGACCTTTTCTTCATCCTGCACTCGATATTTCGCAATAGTTACAGAAAAGCCCCCGTGTCGGAATCAAAATTTTGCATTTTCTGAAACCGTTAGAAATTTTACGCGGGGTTCATTTGTTCTCTGTCAAATAAATCGAATTTCTACCCAAAACCCTAGCCCGGAAATCAACAGACTCTTCGATTCGTCTCCGAAAATCGACAATGGCGCTGGCGAGTTTGTATAGAAGAATTCTCCCGTCTCCTCCTGCCATAGATTTTGCTTCTACTGAAGGAAAGGTAATCTACTTCTTCACTTTTATCTAAATTAGGGTTTTGACTTTTTCTTTTTGCTGGATCATATTGTAGTGAATTTCTCTGTTATCACTTTCGATTGGCGTTATATTAATCACGGGTTTGAGTTTTTACAAGCACATGTAGATGTGGAATTCCTTCCAAAGTGAGTGATTGCCATATACCTAGTTAAGATAGAGTGATTGACCAATCAAATGTGAGTCAAGGTTGAGATTCATGCATACAAACTTCTTATTGATAAGATCAATTCCTTCACTCATCTTTTTGCATTTGTAGGGCACAGAAGTTCAAGTTCATATTCTTCATGGAATTTTGTTGCATTTGACTATTTGGGTATCATTAAAACTAGAGAGTGCACAAAGTTCAATCTTGATCTGTTGCTCAAGTCATGTGTGATTAGGAATGATTGATAGCTGATGAACAAGGATTTTTGTTGATCTAAAGTAGAAAAAGTTGTGAACTTAGGATATTATGAGGTAGTTTATTTTTTCTAGTTAATCTGTCAAAATCAAAATTTAAAGAGATTTGGATCTACATAACAAGGTTTACAGTCACTAAAGTTAAGAACCACTCCAAGCACAGTGACCTATTTTCATTGAAACTTCTAACGTTAGTTTCCATGTTTCTGGAACTGCAGCAACTCTTCATAGAGGCCATTCAAGGTGGGACCATGGAAGGGTTTTTTAAGTTGATCTCTTACTTCCAGACACAATCAGAACCTGCATATTGTGGACTAGCCAGCCTCGCCATGGTCTTGAATGCACTTGCGATTGATCCGGGTAGAAAATGGAAAGGTAGCATTTAACTTTGCAGTTGTATACTGTAGTTTAAGATCATGAATGCTTTTAGCAGTGTCAGCATACTAACAAGCTAATATGGGGGGGGGGGAGCTTGTCGTCCCCCATTAGCTGGCGTTCTCAACCAACAGAGTGACCCCCTGGTTGTAAAGTGATCTGCTGCCAGTGGAAAATTCTATATACATGCCAAGGGGAGGAAATAACCCTTTACTTTTGGAAAATTTATTTTTTTATTAGGACGCTAACAAATAACCTTCTTTTAGATAATGGCGTGTAATTTTGGGAGACTGCCTTCATGTTAGAAATTTAATTACATCATCTGTTAATCACACTCTTTTAGCTATAGCTAAAAGTTGTTTCAACTTCTCTCTTTTTTTTTTTTTTACTTTATTTATCCATTTTTGCTTTAAAGGTGTTAGCATTCTTGAAGCATAGGCACTAACTTGCACAAAAAAAATATTTCACCTCGTCTATAAAAGGGCAGCCCGGTGCACAAGGCATCCCCGCATAGCGAGGGTCCGGGGAAGGGTCCCCACCACAAGGGTGAAATGTAGGCAAACCTTACCTTGCATTGCAAGAGGCTGCTTCCAGGACTTGAACCCGTGACCTCCAGGTCACACGGCAACACCTTAACCGGTGTACCAAGGCTCCCCTTCATTTCACCTCGTCTATATAGAAAAAAAAAGTTTGATGCTCTTAGGTGCTTTTGACCGTCTCTCTGAAGGGTATAAGGGTATTCCAAAAATTGTTGACTTTCAAGAATGATTCTTGTGAACATGAGTATGCTACTTTGCACCCCTCATTGACAAGTTTTGGCTTCACCATCGTCCTAAGTGCTTACAGTCAGTCTGAAACTGGGATTTATTCTCTCGATTATGAACACACACTTAATTTTGACTTTCAAGAATGATTCTTGTGAACATTAGTTATTATTTTGTTGCAGGGCCTTGGAGATGGTTTGATGAGTCTATGCTGGACTGCTGTGAGCCTCTTGAGAAGGTCAAAGCTAAAGGAATTTCATTTGGGAAGGTTGTTTGCCTGGCACATTGTGCTGGAGCAAAAGTTCAAGCTTACCGTACTAACCAAAGCACTCTTGATGACTTCCGCAAGTATGTTATGTCATGTTCCAAATCTGATGACTGTCATGTCATCTCATCATATGATAGAGGGACTTTTAAGCAGGTAAGTTTCTAGATTAGGTCATTTGATTAAATTTTCTTTTTCGTAACAAAAGTTTCCTTACTATCCTCCTTACATGTCCATATAGACGTATAACATCTCCCTCTGTCCCAAAACACCTTGCACTTATTTATTTTTTGGGTGTCCCATTGGTAAGTTCCCTTTCCAAAAAATGTTCAAATTTTATTATTTGTCTATTCAATCTACCACACTTGTGATACTCACACACTTAATTTTGGGTCCCACTTGTAAATCCCACTCAACTTATCATACTCACAACCTCTTTCCCACTCATAATACTTTTGAATATATATACTCCTTAATTCCCGTGCATTTTAAATGATGCAAGGTGTTTTGGGATGGAGGGAGTACAATACTTGCTGAAAAATAATACTTTTAATGGTGATTGTATTAGATTTTATTGAAATGGAGAGTCATTTTTGGGATGGAGGGCGTACATCTATATCAAATCGAAACTTTTCTCAATTTAGAGGGAATCGTGATATTTAAGATCAAGGACAAGGTTGTAGTTTTTTTTAAGCAGAATCGCGGTAAAGCATGCTGACTCTGGTGAAATATCATTCATGTTACACTAGTGTTTCTGTGGGCTTGAAGTTTTCGAGCATGGTAAGTTCAGTATTGTTGCTTAAGCTAATGATAGTGAGTTAATCTTTTTACGGTGTGGTATAATGATGAGTAAAGGATAGCACTCGATCAAATTCAAAGTCTGCAGGTTGGTTGTATGGATCATTTTATATGGGGTATAGTCATATTGGAATATGTATGGGTTGCGGCACTAATTTGAATGCTCAACCTGCAATATTGTTATAAAAGGGTGGATATCTGTTTGTTTGAAGGTTTAAGTTCATATTTTGGGTTTCCGCTCTTTTTTGGTTGTCTGTTGGAATTCATGAACTTTTGTTAATTGGTTTACTGGGACACATTCACTTCAACTAAAGTCTCGGCACAGTGTGTGTGAATTAAATGCTCATTATTCTTTGTTTAAACCCTGGGCGTTCATGATTAGGACATCCTTAGAATGTCTCCCTCCACTCGTCTTCGGCAGTAGAACAGGTGCTCTGCTATTTCTTTCTTACTTTGCTGCTGCTCTTTTTTGTGTGTTTCCTAAGTTGTTTCCAAGACACCGTCTATCTACCTGTCTATATGAGGTCCCAAAAGACGTACTCCCTCCATCTCAAAATGAATGATTTTTTTCCGATTTAAGGGACACTATGAAATGGTTGACTTTTTTAATAGTAAAAATTCATAAATATTTTTGCTCTCTGCTTTTAAATGTTAGTTTTCAAGTATAAGATGAAATTTGAAAAAAAAGGGGTAAAAAAATCAATTAGGGACACATTTTGGGATAAAAAAGGTCATTCATTTTGGGACAAAAAAGGTATATGTATGTGGTATCCTCCGAGGTCAGTGATTATCACAATTTATTTGCAGACAGGAACCGGTCATTTTTCCCCTATTGGCGGTTATCATGCTGGAAGAGACATGGCATTGATTTTAGATGTCGCAAGGTTCAAATATCCTCCTCACTGGGTTCCACTTCCACTTCTTTGGGAAGCCATGAATACCTTGGATGAAGCAAGTGGATATCATAGAGGGTAAAACGTTACTAACATTTTTTTGTTTTTGCAAGCAAATTATAGATTTTCAGAGCAGTATATGTATGTGGAGTGTTCTTCTACGTTGATAAAATTTATGCGTAAATGTTGCTAGGATTTACAACTTCCAGAAATAACAGGACACTAAAAAAGTGATTATTTTAATTAGTTTTGCTATTGGAGAATTTGCGAACTGTTTGTATTTAATATGTCTATTACTAAGAATATGTATATATGTATGTATGTATGTACGATGCTTGCTAATTAAACCAGTAACAGCCATCTTATCTTGTTTGTCGTTACTTAGTGTATACGTATATGTAGCTTTTCTAGGATTAAATGTTTAAAATGGAAGTGGTTAACTTTTGAGGTTGATTTTCTTTTACAGGTTCATGCTAATATCTAGGCTTCACAGAGCACCAGCACTTCTCTATACTCTGGTAAGATCTTGCTGATTGAATTTGTTTTTGGACTTGATTATTTTCGGTTACAGGATCTTTGACAATTTGTAGCAGCCAGTATGCTCCTTTACTTTCAAATTGAATGTCCCATTGACCAGTCTAACTCATTCTTGCATTATGGAGTCTGCTTGTAATTACTGCCGTTGTCCCTAAATGCTTACTCCCTCCGTCCTAAAATGATCTTCTCATTTGCCATTTTTCATTGTCCCAAAAAGTTCTTCCTATTCGGCTTAAAATTGCATAAACAAAACATGGTTAATGAAGCAAGTCTTCACATCCTTAAAAAGTTTGAATAGTCAAATGTGAAGATCATTTTGGGACGGAGGGAGTATAATACTCCCTCCGTCCCCATTTACATTACAAAAATGAGGTTTTGCACAAAAATTAAGAAAATGATTGTAAAGTTGATGTGTTGTGAGTGTAGATAGTTGAGTGGGAGAGAGAAAGTGGGGTAGAGAAAAGTAAGTGGATAGTTGTTGTGAGTATGACAAGTGGGTCCCACTATTTAAAAAGTAATAAAAACTTTCCTTTTTGGGATTTTGTAAAGTAAATGGGGACACCCAAAATGGCAATTTTTGTAAGGTAAATAGGGACGGAGGGAGTATTTGCCTTTAACCGGCTATTGTTTGCAATCTTTGCAGCATTTGATCTTGTTCCCTTTTTTTTTTCTTTTACAGAGCTGTAAACACGAAAGTTGGGTCAGTATTGCCAAGTATTTAGTTGATGATGTTCCGATATTGTTAAGTCAGAAGGATGTTGCAGTTGTGAAAGATGTCCTCTCGATAGTTTTTAATTCTCTACCTTCAAAGTTTCTGGATTTCATCAAGTGGGTTGCAGAAATTAGAAGACGGGAAGATGATGGTCAAAGTTTAAGCCAAGAAGAGAAAGAAAGACTCGCTGTTAAGGTCTTCTATTACCTTCATCACATAGACCACCTCTGACAACCTAGTCGTGGTCATGGTTGGCATGGACACGGCGATGTCTATAGGCCAATTTTTGCAGTTGGTTACACTTCCAATTTTTTTCTCACCGAGTCATATTTTGTTTAATTTGCTTTCATTTCAGGAAGAGATCTTGAAAGAAGTTCAGGAGACTGGTCTATACATGCACGTGACTGGTTATCTAGCATCTTGGGAATCATGCTGCAAAGGCACCCCTTCTGCGAATATAGAAAACAGTTTACCGAGTATTGCTGCAAATGTTTGTTGCCAGGGAGCAGGACTTCTCGAGGGTAATACTGGCTCCTTGGAGGGGTTTTGCTGTCGGGAAACTAGTGTGGACTCTATACAATCCAACGGTGACAAGCCCATCACTGTAGTATCTGGGACGGTGGTCAGAGGCAATTTAGAAGAACGGGTGGATATGCTTGTCCCAGCCTCGTCAACAAAGCAAAGTTGTGACTCTGACCCAAGTAGTTGCATTGGGAGGCATCCAGCAACGAATGACGTTCTGACAGTTCTTCTTTTGGCTTTGCCTCCTCAAACATGGACTGGCATTAAAGACCAAAAACTTCTTCAAGAAATACATAGCCTTCTTTCAGTGGATAACCTCTCTACTTTGCTTCAAGAAGAGGTAATATTGCATTACTACTTTTCATCTTTTTGCCTCGTCTATCAGTATCCCCTTCTAAAATGGACGTCATGTTTTAAGTATCCATCTAATTTAAGCAAGTTTACTTTTAAGCAATACTAGTAAAGCATATACTCCCTCCGTATAAATTGAAGCTACAGACTTTTGGTTGGGCATGGGGATTAAGGAAAGTGTTGGTGGAGTATGTGTTGTGAGTATGAAAAATTGGGGTAGGGAACAGTAAGTGTAAAGTCGTGAGTGTGAAAGTGAGTCATATTGAATAAAGAAGTATTACTCCCTCTGTCCCGGAATAGATGTCATAGTTGACAAGTCAATGTTTTTAAACTTTTAGTTATCTTTCCTTTAGTGCCCCAATCTATTCATATAGGTAGAGTGACACCTCCTATGGCACTGTAATGCTTGTGCCTATTAGAATGGGTAATATGGGAAGATCACCAAACTTCATACCTATTTTTAGTAAGACAACATTTATTTTGGGATAAACGAAAATGGAAAGTAGGACATACATTCCGGGACAGAGGGAGTATAAGATTTCCATTTGTGGAAGTGTCTAGTTTTAATGGGACACTTCAAGTGAATAATATGTGTAGTTTCAATTGGGACGGAGGGAGTACATGAATAACCTCTGCTGTTTCACGAGTTTTCACCTTGATCATTAAGGTTACCCCTGCTTTTCATATGGCAGTGTTCTCATTAAAATTGACTTAAATTGCAGGTTTTGCACTTGCGAGGTCAGCTCCTTGTTCTCAAGAGATGCAAAGATGACAAGGTAGAGGAAGAACTCGGTGCGCCCCTCTTCTAGCACCCTTTTTTGACTTTACAATTAAAAACAATCTTACTGTAAACCAATAATGCTTTCTGAACTCATTGTGAGAATTCAACAGTTATACAAAGCTTTAAGAAAAATTCAAGAAGTACTCTGTAGAAAGGCTACATTGTTGCCCGTCTTTTTTAGGTTAAGCAACCAGATCAAAGTGGTGTTTTCGGGAGACATAAACCGGTCAAAGCCACTTCAAGATCTGTTTTTCAGAGGTCGAATTGCTATTCAAAGACGCACCTCGACATTATTGATGATCACGTGATGAACTATCAAGGTCAGTTGGCTGTATTGCTAAGGCAACGTGCCAATGCTCGTGGTTGCAAGCTTGGGGAGGGATATTCAAAGCCAACTCGGGTTTGGGGCGGGTTCAGGTTTATGACTACATGTCCCAAGTCAATGCTGTATGCATCGTGTATATCATCAAGGTATACGACCCCTTTCAACTCTCTTGCAATATAGGCTGCTGCTTTAATCTTGAAAGGTTTATACATGGCATATGATTCTTTGATCTTCATGTTGTCACTTGCCTATGAATTCTTTTCAATTTGTACATAATTATGCTGATAATTTACACGTGTTTTTTTTTTTTTTTTTACCATTTCAGATCTGAGGTTACTTAACGTTTGTTTAAATGAGTAAATTAGTTGTATTGTTAACGGGTATTTAAGGTCATGTAGGCCCGATCTTTCTCTGGTTCCCACTCATACTCCCCCCGTCCCATTTTAAACTTCAAAACCTGAAAAGGAAAGTTTTTTATACTTTTTTATTTGTGGACCCTACATGTCATACTCAACAATTATCCCCTAACTATTCTCTACCCCACTTTTTCTCTCTTACCAAACCATCTACACTCACAATATATCATATTTTTCCTAATTTTTGTAACTAACTACTCCCTCCGGTCCAAAATATCTATCCCTTTTGAGCAATTTTTTTTGGTCCAAAATAACTGTTACTTTTTGGTCAAAACAATTAAAATTCCTAATTTACCCTTACATTGGAAGTTGATTTACTTTATTAATTGACTTAGTGAGTGTAATAATGTAAGAAAGATGGACAATAAATAAGGGTAAGCATGGAACTTTCACCATTAATGTGCCGTAATAATTGCATTTTTTAATCTTTGTGAAAAGTCAAAAAAACGACAGTTATTTTGGACCGGAGGGAGTATTTTTGAAGTTTAAAATGGGACGTAGGGAGTATTGGGAAAAGAAAGTGAAATTTACTCAAATGAAATGGTAGCTGACATACTGAGGAGATAAATGTGACCTTTAATTGCTTTTTTGTGTATTAAATGAATTGGTTGTTTGTTGTAGTAGAATATGTCATCATTTATGTTTGAATTTGAAGTTGTTGGTTGATAACAAAATCAAATGCCGTCTCATAAAGGTCTTGTTTGTACACCTTGTAAATTTCATGGCCTGTAACAAATTTCAAACCCCTTGTGTTTACGTACGAGAATATGTTCTCCCTTTATTAACATACTAATAATAAGTTTTGAGTTTACTTGTCAAACTTTTTAAATAATGCAATTTACTTATGCTCAATAATTTACGCAAGTGAGCAACACCACCATTAAAGTAAATTTAAACATTTTTTGAATATTTATTTTGAGGAGGTATTCCCTAATGAGATGTTCTCTTGTGAGAATACCTAGATCCGTCTCATAGAAGAAACGGGTCGACCCATGACCCGTGCAAAACATTCTCCGCAAAGGCGAAGCGTAAGATCCCAACTCATGCTCCACTCAAAATATGCCACGTGGCAGCGACCCATTGGCCCCCAATTTTCTTTCTCCCAGAAAAAAAAATCACTTTTTTTCCCGGTTTTTTTTTTCCTGTTTTTTTCATTTGCCAAAAGTAATACTTACTATAACTAAATGTAACAAATGTGTTACTTATAAAGTAACATTGTTTATAAGTAAACGTAACACCAGTTTTTTTTTTAAATAGCTCATTTTACTCATCTTTCAACTGTAGTACTAACTATAAATACGTGTAACATTTGAAAAATAACAACTTATATACATGAATGTAATTATTTGTATAAGTAAATGTAACACTTTAGTAGATGGTATTGTAACAGATTTCTATAAATAATGTAATACTTTTACATGTATCATTATAAATTGGACTCATTGTAATTTATTATTTGAAAACATATGGATATACTATTATAGAAGTAAGCGTAACTGTTTTACAATGTTATTATACAAGTAAAATGTAGCATTCGCTTTATAAAAATGACCCGTCTCTACTATGAGACGGGTCATGGTATTCTCATACAAGCTTTTGTGTTCCCTAATTTGTTTCTATCCCCGTTACACATACTAGATTTATCCAACTTTTTCCATTTAAATTTACTAAAGTAATTGAAATGTTTTGGCTAAAAATATATAAATTCTAGCATTGCCCTTTTTTCACTGGATTTTGTGAAATTATTTTATTATAATTATTGAGTGAAGTAATACGGGAAGGGAAGAAAAGAATGAGGGTATGAATTTGAGAGGATAGACACTAAAATTTGGCATCGCTCCATTGATAGTGATTATATATAGAGAAGTAATGTTGGCATCACGTCTCCGTCAGTCTAGGTCTAGCACCAATGCCGGCACACAAGAATTTCATTTTGCAACTAAAATACTCCATTAACCGACTGACTGCTTTCTCAATTAAATTAACTAGTTTAATCATCCTCTACTTTCTCGTTCCATCTTTATCAAGGAATTTTTTTTCCAACTTCTGAATCTTTTTTTTTTCTCAAACGTCTTCCCTTAATATTCTTACTTTCTGTTTCAAAATAAATACTAATTTATTTTATTAAAAAAATCATTGTTTATTATATATTTGTCAAACTAAAAAGTTTGAAAAGTGAAAAAAAAATAATATTCATACATTATGCCACTCCATTAATGACTTCAACCATGGTGCGTTAGAAAGATTTTTTCATATTTTCAAATATATAGCATTTTCTTTCTTTTTTATCACACCTTTTTATAAAGACGTTTCTTAACCCTTTTTTTTTTTCCCCTTTCTTATTAATGAGTTTGATAAGAACGGATTCGGTATTCATGTCATCGGATTGTTGCATGACAATCGAAATGGTTAATGTTGAATTATAAGGGTTCATCTTTCATTTTTCTTAAAATCTTAAAAGAGCAAAGAATTACTCCCTCCGGTCCAAAATAACTGTCACTTTTGAGCCAAAATTTTTGTCCAAAATAACTGTCACTTTTGAGCTAAATATCCTTCTTACCCTTGCCTTGAAACTTGTTTTGCTTTATTAATTGTCTTAGTTGTGAGACATTAGTGTAGTAATTATGCATATTTAATAGGGGTAAATTTGACACTTTTATCACTAAATCATGATATTAATTGCTTTCCTTAAGAATTGTGCAAAAGCAAAAAAAGACAGTTATTTTGGACCGGAGGGAGTATTACTCCATCTGTTCCGCTTTAAAATTCTTACTTTTCATTTTGGTATGTCCTAATTTAAGGTTCTTACCGTACTTTATTACCTAAAATGGACAATGAGATCCACTTGTCACTCTCACAACAAAAACTCTTTACTCACTTTCTCTCTCATACTTTATTTTTCACAACAAAAACTCTTTACAACATTTATTCTCTACACACTTTCTCTCTCTTATACTACCTCCGGCCCAGCTCAATGTGCATTGTTTGATTTATTTATTTTTTGTCAATTCAATTGATATTTGACCATAATTTTATGAAAAATCAAGATATCGTTATGCAATTATAAAATGTTATTGATACTATCCGTAACGATGAAACTATAACAAGTTTTAAAATTACATATCAATATCTACATTTTTATAAAATTACCGTCAAAGTTTGATTGAATTGATAAAATAAACAGTGAAAGTAAAAGTGTACATTGAGCTGGGACGGAGGTTGGTATCACTCTTCATACCATTTTTTAATTTATGTGGAAAAAAAAAAAGGATGGACACTTAACACTTACTAAAATGATGCAAACAGAATTCCATACAACTAACTTTGTGTGTGAGAGAGAGAGAGAGAAAGAGAGAGAGAGATGTAGTACTATAAGATACTAGATTGATCATAGTAGTAGCACTACAATCATTAGCCACAAAAGATTCAAAGTCAACATCCTCCGGCTCCATCACCACCAGACACTCAGAAAACATGGGAGACGAAGGCAAAATAGACAACAACCACCACCACCGCCGCCATTGTCATCCATTGTTGACCGGTGGAAGAAACAAAAACAACACTAGTTACACCCATGGCTTATCTCCTTCCCAGATCCAATCACTTTCCGCCATTTGTCACACCCTCCTCCCTCCCCTATCCCCACCCAACAATCCACAACAACAATCCTTCTTTTCCACTTCTGGCTCTCACCCTCCTGTTCCTGATGAGGTCTCTTCAATTCAATCATTTTTCTGGGTTTTTCTCTTTCATTAATAATCTTCATTCTTTAATCTTATTCTTTTTAATTAATTGGGTTTTAATTTATTAACTAATAGGTTGCAGAGAGAATGGTGCAGAGATGCTTACCTGAAGCTGTGTTCTTAGTCAAATTAGTGCTCACATTACTTTCAACAAGATTAGGATCCTTATTGCTATGTGGCTTTGTTTGTTTAGATTGGAAATGGCCTTTTATTCACAAATTCTCAGAATTGTCTTTGAAAGATAGAGAAAATGTTCTCCTCAATTGGTCAAGCCAAACACGATTTGTTCCTTTGAGAACTGCATTTGCCCTCCTCAAAATCTTGTGCTTATACGTCTTCTTCTCTTGGGTAAGAAATTTCAATCCTCCTTTATAATTTTATCTTAAACTGAATTAATCTTTAAATTTAGTTGGAAAACTCAAAGAACTGAGGAAAAGATTGCATTTTTTTAGCTTAGTTTTCTGAATAAAGAGTGTTTGGATGAGTTCTTCAGCTTTTTGCTTATCAATGCCCTAAAGTTTTTTTTTTTTTTTTTTCAAAAAAAAATAATACTCTGTCTGCATTTGTTACAGACTGATGAAAAATCGAAAAACCCGGCATGGGAAGCGATTGGATACAAAGTAGAGCAAAACAAAAGCTTGATTGAACCCCGAAAGAGTAGACCTCTTGATAAGGGTATTATAGAAACTGAAGCGGAAAGCGATTCAACATTGATCAAGTCTCTCGCACAGAAAGGCTTGGAAGTCACGGAGGACATTAATGGCAATACTTATAATATCAAATGCGATGTTGTCATTGTTGGCTCTGGTTGTGGAGGCGGAGTTGCTGCATCTGTTCTTGCTAGCTCGGGTCAAAAAGTCATTGTCTTGGAGAAAGGACATTACTTTGTGCCCGATGATTATTCCTCCCTTGAAGGACCCTCCATGAGTGAACTGTATGAAGGTGCTGGATTCTTATCGACTCTTGATGGGAAAGTAATGATCATGGCAGGATCGACTATAGGAGGTGGGTCCGCTGTTAATTGGTCTGCAGCCATTAAAACACCAGAAAATGTTCTCAAGGATTGGGCTGTTGAGCAAAAGGTTCCTCTCTTTGGAGCCTCTGAATATCAATCTGCTATGGAGGTTGTCTGTAAGAGAATTGGGGTTACTGAGAATTGCTTGAAGGAAGGGTTTCAAAACAAAGTACTTAGAAAAGGGTGTGAGAATCTTGGTTTGAAAATTGAGTCGATTCCAAGAAACTCGTCTGAGAATCATTATTGTGGGGCTTGTGCTTATGGTTGTAAAACTGGAGACAAAAAAGGGACCGATTCTACTTGGCTTGTTGATGCTGTTGAGAATGGAGCAGTGATATTATCAGGATGTAAAGCAGAGAGATTTGTGTTAGAGACCGAAAAGAAAGGCAAAAACCGAAAAAAGAGATGCGTAGGAGTGATTGCCGCTTCAGAAAGTAAGAATATAACAAGAAAACTACTAATTGAGGCACGGACGACAATTTCCGCTTGTGGGTCCCTTCTCACGCCCCCGTTAATGGTTACAAGCGGACTGGAGAATCGGCATATAGGTAAAAACCTTCACATCCACCCGGTATTATTAGCGTGGGGATATTTCCCAGAGTCTGTGACTGAATTAGAAGGCAAATGCTATGAAGGGGGAATCCTCACTTCACTTCATAAGGTCATGTCAGAAGAATCAAATGTCAGAGCTGTAGTAGAAGTAGCTTCCTTAGGACCAGCTTCATTTGCAGCATTGTTTCCATGGGTTTCAGGTTCTGACATGAAGGAGAGAATGCTAAAATACCCAAGAACCACAACTGTTTTCGCAATGGTCAAAGACTCAAGTTCAGGGGAGGTAAGGGAAGCCGGAAAAATTAAATATCACTTAAACAGGACGGACAAAGAGAATCTGAAAGTGGGTTTGAGACAAGCGTTAAGAATCTTAGTAGGGGCCGGAGCTGCTGAAGTTGGCACGTACAGAAACGACGGACAAAGACTCAAATGTGAGGGGATTAAGGAGGAGGATTTGGAGGCGTTTCTTGATGGCATAACAGCAGTTGGAGGGCCGAGATCGAGAGGGGAGCATTGGACTGTGTACTGTTCGGCGCATCAGATGGGGAGTTGCAGAATGGGGGGGAGTGAAGGAGAAGGAGCGGTTGATGAAAATGGAGAAAGTTGGGAGGCGAACGGGTTGTTTGTGTGTGATGGGAGCTTGTTACCGGGGGCGGTTGGGGTGAATCCGATGATAACTATTCAGGCTACTGCATATTGCGTAGCCAAGAGAATATCCAGAGGCCTTGACTTAGGCAGCTGATTGACCTTCTTCACCATTGTTAGTACGGATCTTTCTTTCTATCTGTCTCTGTATATCTATCTTTTGAATTGTTTCTGTTTAAAGGAAAGAAGAAATAAGGTATTTATCCTCGGTGTAATTCCTAAATCAAGTTACATTTTTTCTTATGTTTATGAGAACTGCTTCACATTGGTTGAAGTATACTCCCTCCCTCCCTCCCTCCATCCTAAAATGATCTTCATATTTTTCGCTGTTAAGAAAGAACCTTTGAGCAATAATTTTAGTTTGATTTGATTGTCCTAATGAAAATCTAAAACTTGTTATTGAAACACCATCAACAATACGATCAACCCCAAGTTTTAGATTTTTATTATGACAATTATATCAACTTAAAATTATTGCTCAAAGTTCCATCACTCAAATTATTGCTCAAAAGATCATTTTGGGACATAAAAGAGTGTATCATTGTTTTATTATTTCACTAATTTTGAACTAATCATTGTACGGATTAAACTTTTTGGGTGGTTACTAAAATCCTAGTTAGCTGTACCAAAGGAGGAAAAATATTCTCATTGATTGTCAATGAACGTTGATAAATGTATACTCCATCCGTCCCAGCACACAAGTAGGACTCCTTTCTTTTTTAGGTCGTCCCAAAACAAATGAGACCAAAATAAAAATATTTTAATATATTTACATTAAACCAACCACACCATTTAGCCCCACTCATTCTCTCTTCATTTTTCACCACTCATTTTATTCAACCAACACTACTATTTACCCCACTCATTCTCTCTCTTCATTTTCTACCACATTCACTACTTTCTCTTAATTATTGTGCCCACTCCTCTAGTCCTACTTGTGCTGGGACGGAGGGAGTATATATATATATATATATATAGAAAAATGCACTCATCCTAATGAAATTACAAACGTGATCAAAAAATATCACCAATAACTAATTTAGAACTGCACTAGTTTATTTATTTTTCACAAAATCTTGGTTGAAGTTTCATGTTGATCATCAAAATTAAAAGACTATCCTCTGGGATCGGGACGGAAGGAGTATTAAGTTAACAATCTTTTTTTTTTTTTTTGAAAAGAACACCCAAGTTAACAATCTTTAAGATGCACAGAATTGGTGAATATCAGTTACTATTTCCTTAATATATGCTCAAAAAAAAACAACGTGAAGCATGTCCCCGTATACATCCCGGAGAAAAACTTTACTAGAGAGTATAGAAAGAAAGAAAGAAAGATCTGAAATGGGCGAATAATAATCAGCTTCAGCTTCAGATGAAAAATCTTCAACCCTTGAGTGCTTTAACAGCTTTCTCGGCTGCATCATCCAAATCTTCTGCAGTTACAAGCGTCATCCCACTTTCCTGCAAATCCAAAAACAGCTTTCGTTTGTTGACTCTTTACATGGTCAACTGATAACATTCATACTCCCTGTCCCGGAATAAATGTCCTCTTTTTTCCGACGTTTGTACGAAGCAACTTTGAGCAATTATTTGAGGTTAATGTAATCATTCTAATGAAAATTTAAAAAATGTTATTAATAGTATTTATATTGGTGTATCAATAACAAGTTTTACAATTTTATTAGGATAATTAAATCAACCTAAATTTATCGCTCAAAGTTCCTTCGTGCTAACTTCCGGGGAAAAAAAAAGGACATTTATTCAGGGACAGAGGGAGTATAAGGGTAAACGTTTGGTATTTACCTTGAGAATACGCTTCCCTTGATCAACATTGGTTCCCTCAAGACGAACCACAACTGGGACTTTCAGTGAAACCTTGAATAAAAAGTCAAAATAAAGGTTAAACTTGTACTAAGATGTGACCGTACAGTACATATTGGAAGCACACAAGAGTACACAAAGGAACTCCACTAGTTGAACCTAGTAAATACCCTTCTCACAAGGATCCATTTTGGTCCCTCCCACTTCACTTGAGACTCCCTAAAATGGTAATCTATTTATTATTTTATATTCAATCTACCCCACCCACTCATTCTCTCTCTTCATTTTCCACCACACAATTCATTTAACCAACCTACTATTAACCTCACTCATTCTCTCTCTTCATTTTCTACCACACATTTTCCTTATTTTATTCTTTTTCCATAGTTATTGTGCCCACCTCTTAGGTCTCAAGTGAGGTGGGACGGAGGGAGTATTGTCCAGAATTCCTGGTAAATCTAAATAACCATTGTCCAACCTTTTTCTTTCCAATCTTGCCTTTTATGTAGATGTTGATTTCGGAATGTGAAAGAGCTTTCATTGGTTTACCTTGTAAATGCTTAATTTGTTAGAATATACATGAGCCCAAGTAATCACACTATTCATTTGTCTTACCCAAAGAATAGTCACATATCCAAAACTAAGGTATTAAGGAGACAGGATTTCTAAAAATACCCTTGAGAAAACACCCTACACTCCCGCAACCTACACTAGCAAGTTGCAAACACTATAAACCAGGGAATTATAATGGTCATACTACTCTCCATTATTGAGATCCTCCCTGTTTTCCTGGAAGCTTTAGCTACAAATCTCAAGATCTAGCATGACCCATATCACTTCTACTTTGTTTAAGGACAAAAAATTGAGGGACTGATTGTTGGGATTAAAGCACTCAAAGAGGAGGAAAAGGAAGAAAAGGAGACTAGGTGGCCCATGTGGTGGGCATGTGACCGCGTGGGTTTGACCATGTGGTCGCATAGTTATCAGAGAGGTCCAATGGGCATGTGGCCGCATGGGTTGGACCATGTGGCGGGCATGCGGCCGCATGGGTTGGACCATATGGCGGGCATGCGGCCGCATGATGGGTTGAACCATGGGCTCGATATCAGCAATATTCAGTTTCCTATTTCAAACAGAATTTCGACTCAGTTTAGGTTTAGGGCTTTCATGTATACCCTATCTAAGCATAGGTGACGGTCAGAAACATATGTGCTTGAAGGAGAGAGCTATGATACACAAGAGAGGGCCACAAAGAGTGTCAAGGGTCGGCGGCGTAGGAAGCCATGAGGCGCATCGTACAACCCGGCCATGATCGAGACTTGTGTGTCTTTGTAGAAGAGAGTAAATATATGAGAGAGGTTGATCATGGAGAGAGTAGTCATGTTTAGATCTTAGTGATTGCATGTGCGAAGTTGTAACCACCATCATATATTAGCATAGTGCATTATCTTGTCTTGGCAACGCTAAGACCCCCAGACGTAGTTATGTATGACGAGATGTAGTCATATGTGACGAACTGGGTTATCAAATCTTGTGTTCTTTCATCTTATTATCTGCGTGTGTTTATTTAATTCTCCATATAGTTGTGACTGCTAGTATGGGCTAGCCGGCTAGGTGGGTGCGAGAACCCTCCCCCCCCCCCCCCCAAAAAAAAAAAAACACTAATAGGGGTATAAAATGGTACTGCATGAGAGAGCTGACCTGTTTAGCAGCATTTACAATTCCACTAGCTATCACATCGCATTTCATGATTCCTCCAAAAATGTTCACCAAGATTGCTTTCACCTTGTCGTCCGAAGTCAAAATCTTAAAAGCCTCGACAACCTGCTCAAATGTTAGCAAACATAAAATAGTGAGAAATAGAAGACAAATAAAAATATGAATCCTTTTTAATTTAAATCCTTCTACAAATAGAATATTGCTGCTGCGGTCCTTTTAAGCAGCGAGAAGGTACATGGGTTTTACACCAATCACATACTTGATCACAGCAACGGTAAGAAGGAACTCATATGCAACAGAGTAGAGCTTTAAAATGGAAGATTTACCTGTTCTTCAGAGGCATTTCCACCTACATCCAGAAAATTGGCAGGAGTTCCTCCATGTAGCTTAATAATATCCATGGTAGCCATTGCCAAGCCGGCACCGTTCACCATGCAGCCAATTTCTCCATCTAAGCCAATATAATTCAAATCTGCTTTTGCAGCAGCAACCTGTAATAAGTTAAACAGGACAGAAAGGTCATGACTGAAGGATTAAAATTCCACTAGCTTGCAATTCTCTATGAGCTGCTTTCTTGCTTCCCTCATTCTTATTTTCTTTTCTAAAGCCCAGGAAATTCCACTAGCTAGTAATTCTCTCTGAGTTGCTTTCTTGCATTCCCTCATTCTTATTTTAAATATGTTTTGTCTTTCCTAAAGCCCAGGAAAATTCTCTATATGAGTTGTTTTCTTGTATTCCCTCATTCTTATTTTGCAATTCTCTTTGTTGGTCGTGAAATGGGGATGTAAAGCTGGGGAAGTGGGAGGCACTATTGCCTCCACAAGCTTTAGTCACTCATACTAGATATGTTTCAGTTTAAAACTATTTCAATATTCATTGCCAAATAACAATCTGCAAAATCAAACACCCAAAGCCACCTTTTTTTAATATAGGGCCTAAAATCCAGGCTCCTTGTTAAGACTCAAAGACAGACTGCACATACCTCACGAGGATCCTCCTGTGATGGATCACGGAGAGCAAATATCTCTTTCTGTCGAAAAGCAGCATTATCATCAAAGTTTAGCTTCGCGTCAGCAGCTACCAACTGGTTGTCGGAAGTCTCAGCAATGGGGTTGATCTATCCAAGACAATTAAGCTTAAGAGTTAGAAGCACATCCAAAGGGAGAAGAATAATACTAGGGGCACAAAAAAGTCGCAAAATCTTGCTCACAAAATCCTAGGTGTAATGATTTTATTGGTGGTTTTAAGTAGAGTGTGGCGGGTCCATAATCGTTGCAACCAATAAAATATCGCCACCTCATTTTGTGACCAAGATTTTGTGAGCTTATTTTGTGCCCCTAGCATTGCTCAAGGGAGAAAGATGGACAATACAAATAAAGTGCAACCCCAAAAAAGTACAAGCAAATGCTTACTTCCAGCTGTGTGCAGTCACTTCCACAGAAAAGGTTATACAGTTTCTTCACTTGTTCTATTGAAGAGCTTCGGTCAGCCACCTTCGGAGCCAGACCATCCACGACCTTGGCAGCATCTTCATCAGTAATTCCTTTGGTAACATCGATAGGCACCTGCGATGAGAATGGTGAAGAGATCACTTAACAGATTAAGAAACAGAACGAAGCATATAAAAAGAAGAAAAAAAAGCTAAGGCAGAAAGACCAGCCTTTATTATCATGTCAGGGAATTTCTCGGCAAGGTCTTCAATGCTGGTTCCTCCCTCTTTGCAAGCAATTATAAGCTGGAAAATGACAAATGCGATAAATACAATAGCTACATGTGACTAAAGAGTTCCAGTACAGAAGTTAGGGGTGAGCAAAAAAACCGATAAAACCATTAAAACTGATAAAACCGGACCGAAAAACCGGTCCAATTAGTTATTGGGTTGGACCGGTTCCTGCAAAGTTAAAAACCGAAAAATAGCGGTTTGGTTTCAGTTTTTTAGTGATAAACCGTTAGTAGACACCGAACCGATAAGATGGAAACGTCGTCGTTCAATTTATAATACATACATGCGTTTGGATTTTTCACCCCACTCACTCTCGTCACTTTCAAATTCAATCCAGTCCACGCCTAAATCCACAACCCTAGCCGCCGACGCCCATCTTCACTCGACTCGTTCCGTCGTCGGCGACAACTCAGGTAAATGTCTCCCTCTTTCTTTTTATCAAGGTTTTAATTCTTCCGATTTTGATTTTGATTTTGTTTTTGTTTCATATACCCTAGATCTCTCATCTGCGCTTAGCCGCCGACACCCATCTTCACCGATTTGTTCCGTCGTCGGCGAACCTTCGTCCGGTAAATGTCTCCCTCTTTCTTAGTTTCTTTTTATCAAGGTTTTAACTCTTTGGATTTTGATTTTGTTTTTGTTTCATATAACCTAGTTTGGATTTTGATTTTATTTTCCACTTACCTAGGTTTTATATGATACTTTTAGTTTGTTTCCACTTTCCAGTGGTGTTTTCGGTTTAAGGATACAGAACATATTTTGTTTCACCGATTTTGTTTTTGTTTTCTTCATTGATTTTATTTTCCAGTTATGTTATTGTAACTTTAGTTTAATTTTTTTGGCTTATATGTTTCTATAGATGGAACCCATTGATGTTGAAATTGAGGATGCAAGCCAGAATCAGGAGGCACTAGTTGAAGGACAAACCTGTAATGAAGGAGGAAAAGAAAGCAATGAAGAAAAAGATGGGAATGAGGAAGCTGCTACTGATAAGGGGAAGGGGCAAAGGGCTAAGAGATCAATGGTATGGCAACATTTTACTAATGTACAAGGTGCAACAAGCGCAAAATGTCCTTACTGCCATTTAGTTTTACAATGTCATTCTACTAGAGATGGCACCTCCAATTTGAAGAGTCATTTAGAACACTATTGTCAAAAGTCTCCTGTTTTGATAAGGAAGAAGGGAGATAAAAAACAATCAACAATAGGTTTTGAGCCCGCTGGGAAGGGGGAAGGTAGTTCTCTTACTACTCACTCTTTTAATCAAGAGAAGTGCAAAAGGGCACTCTCTAGAATGTGCATCAAAGACAATAGGCCTTTCAGTATTGTCGATGATGAAGGGTTTAGGGAATATACTTGGCAATTAAATCCAATGTTTACAATCCCATCTCGGTGGACTGTAGCTAGAGATTGTTTGAGGATTTACAAGGAGGAGGCTGCAATTTTAAAGAAGCTTTTAAAAAATCAAACTGTTTCTCTTACAACTGATACTTGGTCATCTGTTCAAAATATCAATTATATGTGTCTTACAGTGCATTGGGTTGATGATGATTGGGTTTAGATGAAAAGAATTTTGAACTTTTGTCCAATAGCTAATCATAGAGGTGAAACAATTGGAAAGTTGGTTTATGCATGCTTACAAAAATGGGGTATTGATCAGGTTTTCACTGTGACTGTGGATAACGCTTCATCAAATGATGGGGCTATTCGATATTTGAAAACTAGGCTTAGAGGTCCTAATGCCATACTCGATTGCAAGTACATGCATTTAAGATGTTGTGCACATATTATAAATCTTGTTGTGAGAGACGGGTTAGAGGAGCAAAATATGTCCATCTCGAGAATAAGAAATGCTGTGAGGTATGTTAGGTCATCACCGGCTAGAGGTGCAAGGTTTAGGGAATGCGTTGATAAAGCTAAAGTTGATTGTAAGAAGAAACCTTGTCTTGATGTTGAAACTAGATGGAATTCTACCAACCTTATGTTAGAAACGGCTGTGAGGTACGCTAAAGCTTTTGATAGGATGAAACTGGTAGATGACCATTTCTTGGGATACTTTGATGTTGATGATGAAGAGGAAGAGAGTGGTACAAGAAAGAGAAAGAGAAAAGAAAAAGTTTGGGGCGCTCCAAATCAAGAGGATTGGAATAATGCAAATCATTTCATTGAGTATTTGAGTGTCTTCTACAACGTAACCAACTTGATATCGGGGTCTAAGTTTGTCACTTCTAACTTGTTTTTTGGTGAACTTGTAACAATGCATGCAACCATATCACAAATGTGCTTGGATAGGGACGAGGCAAAGAAAAAAATGGCACTTTCAATGAAAGAAAAATATGACAAATATTGGGAGAACATGGATAATATGAACTTCTTGTTGCATGTGGCCGTTGTTTTAGATCCCCGCAATAAAATGTGCTATCTTGGGTGGTGTTTGGGCAAATTTATGGAGTTAATTCACCAAGGACAAAAGAAATGTGTGATAAAGTGATTAGAACATTGAATGACTTGTTTGATCATTACAAAAGAAGAGATGAGGATTTGAAAGGTGGCAACAAGGAAGCTTCTTCATCTACTCCAAATTCTGTTGGAGGTTCAACTTTTGTGGGAATTGGTGCTAGAGCTAATCTAGAATCAAGCTTCTTAAAATATTTGGAGGAGCAAGGTATGACCTATAAGTCGGAAGTTGAAATATATTTATCCGATGGAATGGAAAAGAGGGATGATAAATTTGATATTTTGAATTGGTGGAAAGTTAATTCTACAAAGTTTCCTATCCTATCTCAAGTGGCTAGACATGTTTTGGGGATGCCTATCTCCACCGTTGCTTCGGAGTCCGCATTTAGCACCGGTGGTAGAGTGATTGATCCATTTAGGAGCTCTCTTACTCCTCAAACCGCCGAAGCTTTAATTTGCACGCAAGATTGGATTCGCTCTACACCCACCAATCTTGAGCTTCCGGATGTGTATGCTAAGGCTATAGAGGAATTGCAAGAGAAGCTAGAGAAACTTGAAACTGGTAAAATATATTTGATTTATTTGGTATTTTTTAATGAGTTTGCTTTACTATTGACATATTCTATCATTTGTAATTTCAGATGAATTTGGAAGTGGACCAAAGTTCTTCGAGCCGTCCGTGGTTGATGATTGAATGAAAATTGGTATGGTTATGGTTACTTTTAGATTTATTTTTAATGTTTTCTTTCTTTCTTTCATTTTTTTTTTTTTTTAAAGCAGTTTGGCTATTTGGGGGCAGTCTGCTTTAGTAGCTGCTGTTACTGTTTGGACTTTGGAGGTGGACCAAAGACAGGTATGTTCTGCTGTAGTGTATATTCTGAATGTTTTTTTTTTTTTTTTTTTTAAGCTGGTTAGTAGCTGTTGTTACTGTTGCTAACAGCAGTAATGTTCCTGCTAGTGTGACTAGTATGCATAACATGTTAATTGTTCTCCAAACATTTTAGCATATCGTGGTATTAATGTTAAGTTTGATGGTGTTGTGGTGTTGTTGGTACTACCTCCGTCTCAAAATGATTATATATATACTACCTCCGTCCCAGAGTAAAGAGTCCTAATTTTTTTATAATACGAAAAAAGTAGGAATGCAGTAGAATCACCAACTTCTTGTACATAAGAATGTCAGAACAACCAACAAAATGCAGTAGAATCACCAACTTCTTGTCCTTTAAAGGAGTCGTTAAGGGCGATACCGGAACTTATAGTAACCATGAGACGGAGGCGGACCCAGCATTGTATCAACATACTCCTTATTTAGTCATTTATTCTGCACACAGGTTTGCTTATGGGAGTCTTTATGCTCATGTTTGGTTTGATCCATTTTAACTGTCATTGAGAAGTTAGGTTGCAGGTATGAGGTCGACACAATAATCGTTAGTCATCTACTTACTCCGTCCCAAAATGAGTTGGGACGGAGGGAGTACCATGTATAAGTAGAGTTTTAGTGCTTCTCCCTGGTTTTGTAGGAGAGCAAATTATTGAGTCTACACAGGTTTAAAGCAAATTTGCATATTCATTTTAAGACAGAGGGAGTACTATTTTTATTCATTATTAGTGCTCTTATTTGTTGAGAAAGTGTTCAGATGACAAATTAACTAGAATAGCTGAAAATGATTAAAGGGTGTTCATTTCAATTATGCAGGAATGCAGACTTTTTGAAGTGTTGAAGAGGTCACTTTTGAAGTGTTGAAGAAGAGGAGAATTTTACCTTTGTGATTCTCCTTATGTTTAACAACTTATTAGTCTTATTTTGGAATATGGATGGATGAATTTAACTTTTAAATATTCTGATGATCATTTCAAACATCATACTTTTAAGCTTTATATGTAATCTTTCATATGGATTGATGGATAATGGATGAATGTTATTTTAATGTTGTTGTTTTTTTGTTTTGTTTTTTGTTGCTGAATGTCAAACAAAGCCCATTAAGGCCCAACAGTCCATTAAGTTGAGGAGTGGTTCACCAGCTTGGCCCAACACTGCCCAACAAAGCCCATTAAGGCCCAACAATCCATTAAGAAACCGAACCAAACCGAAATGGCACCGAAACCGGATACACCGAACCATTAAGAAACCGAATGTTAATGGTTTCGATTTACATAAAACCGATAACTATTGGTTTGGTGTCGGTTTTATCCTAAAACCGATCCAAACCCATCCGTGCTCACCCCTAACAGAAGTACGTCTACTCAACAAAGTTAACTCTCGCCACAAAAAATTTTATTATCCATTTCACCAGGATTTTGGTAAAATATACTCCCCCTGTCCAGGAATTATGTTCCCTCTTTTTTTTTGTTACTACGAACATACAATAATTTTAGGTCAATTTAATTATCCTAATGACAATTTAAAAGTTGCTACTGATATACCATCATAAATACTATCATTAACAAGTTTTAGATTTTCATTGGGATAATTAAATCAACCTAAAATTATTGCTCAAAGTATGTTCATGGTAACAAAAACAAAAGAGGGAATATCATTCCGGGGCAGAGGGAGTAATTAACAAATGATAATATGAACACGAACAAAGTATCCCAGAACATCTTCATCAAGGATGCAAGGATCATTGGAAATTTTAAGAAACATCATTTTAAAGATCCAACAGATTGAAAGAAAGCCAACAAAAGACTCTAAGGTGTAAATTATGGCATCACCAAGGAAGTGTACGAACTTACAGGACCAGCAGTAGTACGATCAAGAGTGATTGCGAAGTACATCTCATTCACAAGTGACATCTTTTCACACAAGTAAACCTGCATAAAATAGCAATGACCTTTATTTCATAGGCAGTTCTTGAAATTTCTAGAAATGAATAAGGCATCAAAGCACGTCTCAAGGGTTGCGAAGGCAGAATAACCTTTATAAACAAACAAGTTCCAGTGACTCTTAAGAAACACATTGCTACAAGTCAACGAAAACTTAAGTCACCTTGCTTGGTCAACTGGCTGCATATTTATTTACTCCCTCTGCCCCAACATGAATGCCCGAATTTGTACTTGATCAAGAGAAAATTTGGACATTCATTTTGGGTAATATACTCCCTCCGTCCCATACCAAAGGGCACAGATTTACTTTTTTGGTCAACTGATTCAATCTTTGACCATTATTTTATGAATATCTAGATATCTCTATACAATTCTAAAAATTGTTAATGATAGTATTTCTAATAGTGAGAAAATAACAATTTTTAGAACTTCATAGAGATATTTAGATATTCATAAAATTATGGTCAAAAATTGACTTAGTTGACCAAAAAAGTCAAACTGTGCCCTTTGGTATGGGACAAGGGGAGTATATATTTATTTTTATTGTTTTGTTTATCATTTGGGGGGGGGGGGGGGGTAGGGGATCTTGAACTTCCTAAATTTGTCAGATAATGCAACTTTGGAGTAACTAACTTTTTGATAAGATTGATCTCTAGAGCTATACAGCTACTGTAAATAGTGCGATATAAATTTTCTTCTAATAAGAAGCATTTCCCCTTCTAAAGAAAAGAAAACCAATAGAAATAAATTATCCCCTCCGTCCCAAAATGAATGTCCGAAATTGCTCTTGATCAAGAGCATTGTCGGACATCCATCTTGGGACAGAGGTAGTAAATGGTTAGTCCAAAGTTAAACGTAATCTCATTCATTATATATGAATGCATCAAAAATTCATAATCACATTGGTCGGCATTGATGCATCAAAAAATGTTCAACGAACAAGTTTATTATTTGTGGTCAACTGAGAATTTAAACATGCCTAACCTTGCTGACAACTTTGCCCTGCGGCCCAGTTTGTTTGGTGACAAGAGTCTGCCCAAGCATCTTTCCTGCCACAAGAAAAAGAACGTGCGGTCAAGATAGGGCAGCTACTGGTTTAAAAAAAAACTGCATGAGGTCCTTATATATAAGAAAGTAACCAAATAATCTTAAAAAATACAAATGACCATGGTTTGGAGAATTATAAAGACAAAATAACAGGTTTAAGTACACACTGCCTTAGTCCTCTCCTATCATCTCTATCAGGTCTATGACCATGTGGAAGCAAGAAACTGCATCGTACATATGGTTTTCTATTGGGAAAATGCCCCAAAAGTTCCCCATTAAATTGAAATTCCCGGGAAGTTCTTGTGCAGTAGTATATCATACTGCATTCAATATGCAATAATAAAAAAATATGATATTGCATCAATACTACTGCTGCATCCTGCCACCACCGCCAGTCGCCAGCCGGTCACCCCTGCCGCCTCCATGCAATATTATATTCAATGTGCAGTGTTATGTGATGCAGTACAAATGTACAATTGTTGAGTAATACAACATGTTGTGAGGAACTTATAGGGAAGAGATTTGTAAAAAAAAAAAAAAAAAAAAAAAAAAAGGAACTTATCGGGCATTGCCCCTATTCTTTTGGTGAAATAAGACAGAAGAATGAAGTGCGAAGTGACTAAACTGTAATCAAAACATCAACCGCCAATGTATAACCAAAAAAATAAAAATAATAGTAAAATCAAGCACCAAAACAAGAATAATAATGTCAAGGCATTCGAGTAAAATCACAGGGTTCAGGAAGCTGGAATAAGGATAAAAGCAGGCTCCAGATAAGTAGAATGCAAACCACTATATTATACCCAAAAGGCCTAGCAATAAAAATGTCAAGTCACAGGTAGAAAGAGTCGTATCACCAATCTTTTGTACAAGCTGCTAGACAATGATCACAAATCGTAACGCTGTCTACAAAGGCACTAGAATAACAACAAGTGTATGCCAAAGTTTGTTGTAAAACTCCTAAACGACTCTGTATGAAATTGCGGTCACCGTAAAATCATTGGTCTCATGTGCATGAGGTTGATGGCTACTAATAGGTTTCCAAGATAATCTATCGGGTAGGTAAACATAGAAAAGTCATGTTACAACACGCTGTTAGCTTTTCAAAAAAATCTCAAGAAATCTACCAGTATGCATTAACCCAGTTTTAAATTTCATAATCTTAATAATAGTATTAAAGATTCTTCTATGTCATGAGTTTGTGAAAACACATGCTCAGTCAATCAAAAATTAATCAATAAGATACTCTCGAGTAAATAAGTAGTAGAAAAGCATCACTACCAGCTATCTCTTTGACCTGCTCAGCTTTAACAATGTGAACTCCACCCTGCAGACCACTTTTAAACTTCCCAAGTCCCCTTCCACCAGCAAGGATCTGACTTTTTACCACTAACTGCAACAACACCAGAATCAGAATTTTCATGTGTACATCTTACATGATAACTGTTGCTTCCCACAAGTTAGGAAAGGAGAAATAATTGGAAACTTGACCCACTTGAATCTAGTTTTCCATTAACTTTTCATCTGCCAAAAGAAAAGCTTCCAAAAAGCCATCTATCATTTTCATAGATCTCAAGAAGCTTACTGAAAAACGAAACATAAGATACTAGCAATTACCTCCTTTTCATTGGGGAATGT
Organism: Campanula takesimana; assembly: GCA_026119855.1. Taxonomy (NCBI): domain Eukaryota; kingdom Viridiplantae; phylum Streptophyta; class Magnoliopsida; order Asterales; family Campanulaceae; genus Campanula; species Campanula takesimana. Next base: position 2,097,810 of record JAOWBW010000046.1, read on the forward strand.
CTCTTGAATCGCCTTACGGACTTCCTCAACAGAAGAAACTGCAACACCTTTTGGAACATTGATCCCATATTTACTCATCAAATCAGCTCCCTGATTCCGAAGCAAATATAACAGATCAACAACAGGAACCCAACTTAAAGCATGAAATCAAAGCCACAAGATGTCATCACATCACAATCTTTACGAGGAAAAAAGTTATGACTGCTTCGGTAAATAAATGATTCGGAAAAGTATATAAATGCAATAATGCCACAAACTATTAAGCTTTACAAAATTGTCCAACTGATTGAAAATTTCACACCGTGACACACACAAATGGTGAGTTCAAATATGCGTCAAAATTAAGCAAGGGTAACCTACTCCTATCTACTTGCATATGTAATTTACCAATTCATTTCAACATCAGTTTATTTTCAATCTGCGCTCAAGTTTCTCCTCAACTACTACAATAGATTCATCATTATTGTGTATGATGCCCCCCCCCCCCCGTATGCGCGAAAGCCTCTGTGTAAAATTGTAAATCAACGCGGGTGTTTATGAGGGAGAAGGGGGTAAGAACTGACCTGATATTCATGAATGTTGAGACGGCGGAGCTGGTGTTGTTGCCATTTTCCGGCAACGGAGAGTGATTTGGAGGCGAGCTTGTTGAGTAATCCTCTCACCATTTTTGCTTTCGATCCTTTCCGATTTGCGATCCAGACGAAAAAGAACACGAGAAGATCAACTCTGAGGCTTTCAGAAAAGAAAATAAAAGATGGCGATGACGATTCAAACCCTAGATAGTTATGGCAGTCAGCACCAAAGAGACGACTAACCGCGGACACAGCAGCCCTCCCTTCACTTAATTGGCGTTTCTTAACTTTATTTTTTCTTCTTTATACCCTTTCAGTTTTAAATTTTAATTTTTTAAAAAAAATAATACTCCCATCATCAGAAAATTACCACTTAATCCCTGAGTAATATTGAATCTACGTATTAAGACAAGCATGTTTTTAATTTACGTCCTAGTCCTACAAAATATTTTATGTAACCATATAGTCATTTAGTTAGTGTATTAACTACACCCCTCCCCTCCCCTACTCTCTCTTATTCACACGCCCAGCTCTCTCTCCCTCCCCTCTCTAACTCACCGGCGACCCTCCTTCTCCGGCGACCCCTCCGGCGACCCCTCCGGCAACTCCTTTCCTCTCCCTCCGGCAACCCTTCTCCGGCGGCTACCCTCATCGCCACCTCCGGCGACCCTTTCTTTCCCCACCTCCGACGACCCTTCCTCTCCACATCCAGCGACCGTTCCTTCTCCAAAACCCAGAGACCAACTTCCTTCCCCGACCTCCGACCAAGTTTTCCGGTGACGCCATATATACACCGTCTATGCTGCGAATCAAGGATCGCTGGTTACCAGATCTCCGAGCCAAGCTTCCGTGCCAGATCTTCTAGCAAGCTCATCACAACTCACAACTCTGTGCCAGATCCCCGACTCCCCGGCCAGATCTGACTCACTGTATTCACAGATCTCGCCTCTCCGGCCATGTGGTATAGAGATTTTTTGTATTAAAAGATGAGACTTGAGTTGCTCTGGGTTCGAATTTTTTGGTTTTCAATATTGATTGTTGCTTTCAGTTCGATTTTTTTTGTTTCAGTTTGAATTATGATCTGAGAATAAATATTGGATCAAGTTGTGTTGATGAAGTAGTCGCCGGTGGTAGTACTTGTGTTGACAGATCGTGGAGGTGGAGATGGAGATGGAGATATAGGGGCTTTTCACTTTGTGTGTTAAAAGATGAAACTTAGGTTGAGTTAGTGGGTTACAGCTACAATATAGGTAGTCAAAGCTCATAAAATGTCAAATGTCACAAAATGTCACACGCCTCCATATGTACAGTACCTCCCAAGCTCCCACAGTCCCACCTATGAAGTACTTCTCTAATTACGATATTTTTGGTTTAATAAGACTAATTATCTACATGTTTAGTTATCACTCCTTTTATCTTTTTAGGTTTATTATGAAACTAATAGAAAATGGATAAACATGTAAATAGGTTGAAAATAAAATTATTCAAAAAAAAAAAAAAAAAAAACTATTCATAATGTAAGTGCTAAAAAGTATATTAAACCTTCGAGGAAAAATATTATATTAATAAATGTTGGATTTATTTTTTAATTATATAAGCATTTTAAAGATAAAGTTATCTAAAATAATATTAATTATTTGTCATTTTAAAAATAAAACAATTACTCCAAAATGTATTTAAAAAAAAATGGACCTTTACTCAGAGAAGGACTCTCAAACACCAACTACCATTGGCCGCCAACAATCGAGAATTTCTCAAAAGTTCTTAGTTGTTCACTTGTTCTCAGTCTCAGTTTTTCAATTATTCTCAGCTGTTCACTAAATCAGTTGTTAATTAAGAAGGCAACCAACACCGATGACTAACAGCGAACTTCTCGGTTATTCTATTCGCTGAATTTCAGTTGTTCTCAACTTTAACCAGAAAAGACGACCAACTCGGTCAGCGACTGACAACTGTGTTAGTGATCGCCAGAGTTGATGACGTTCTTAGTAGTTTGGTTGACAACTGAGAATTTACTCCAAAGTTGGTGGTCGCTGGAAATGATCTTGTTCTTCGTAGTTAGTTGACAACTGAGAACTTACTGATAAGTTCTCAGTTGTTTGGCCGCCGGAGTTGATCGTGTTCTTAGTAGTTAAGTTGACAACTGAGAACTTACACATAAGTTCTTAGTTGTTTGGTCGTCGGAGTTGGTGGACGCCGGAGTTAATCGTGTTCTTAGTAGTTATGTTGACAACTGAAAACTTACCGAGAAGTTCTTAGTTGTTTGGTCGCCGGAGTTGACCGTGTTCTTAGTAGTTTATTTCACAACTGAGAACTTACTGATAAGTTCTCAGTTGTTTGGTCGTCGGAGTAGGTGGTCGCCGGAGTTGTTCGTGTTCTTAGTAGTTTAGTTGATAACTGAGAACTTACTGATAAGTTGTCAACTGTTTGGTCGACGGAGTGGTTCATGTTTTTAGTAGTTTAGTTGATAACTGAGAAATTACTGATAAGTTCTCAGTTGTTTGGTCGCCGGAGTTGGTGGTTGCTGGAATTGTTCGTGTTATTAGTAGTTTAGTTGACAAATGAGAACTTACTGATAAGTTCTCAACTGTTTGGTTGCTGGAAGGTCAACGAAGCAAAATATATATATATATATATATATTTATTTATTTTATTTTATTTTTTGCACCGGAGTGGTCGCCGGAGTTGTTGGCTGGAGAAGGTGGTGAGGGATTGCCTAAGGGGATAGTGGTTGGGGTGAAAGTAAAATACTGAGAGGGTGTAGTTAGTAAAATGTTGAGGAAGATGTAAGCTAGGGACTATATGGTTAGTTAAAATATTATTTGTCTTAAGAGGTAAATAAGATTATGTTGAGGGATTATATGGTAAATGCCCCCTAACTTTAAATTTTAATTTTGCCATTCTAGTTGCATTTGAAATTAGGGTGTTGTTATACACACCCGTAAAACTTATGAATACACCAGTATAGTATAATGCTTGAAATTTTAAATTGTACAACACTGTAATGCACTGTTACGGGTGTATTCATAAGTTTTACGGGTGTGTATAACAACACCCTTGAAATTATAAAGTAGAAAATAAATAAAAATATTACTACAGTTTAATAAACAAAATAATCAGCCTTATAAAAAACTTGTTTTACACTAAAAAATGTGTAAAACGTTTTGTTTTACATTAAAAGGTTACGTTTTACATAAGGGATGAAAACATTACACTCAAACAACGAGTGTAAAACAAGTTTTTATCGAGATTTTCACTAAATAAAATATATCTGACTAAAAATAATAACAATACTATATACCCCCTCTGTCCCAGTTTAAGGTTCTTAGTTTTTTTTTTTTTTGTTTCTCTAAAGCAACCTTCAGCAATAATTATTGGTTAATCCAGTTATCGTAATGAAGATCTAAAAGTTGTTATTGTTAGTATTTATAATGGTGTACCAATAACAAGTTTTAAAATTTTCATCACTTGCTCAAAGTTCCTTCAAATAAGCCTCTAAAAAACTAAGAACCTTAAACTGAGACAAAGTAAGAACCTTAAACTGGGTCGGAGGTAGTACCTAAGTTCTTAAATTTTGGTATTGATAGTGATGCTGGAAGTCCTTTAAAGTATTTAGGTAACAATTTTGTTTTCAAAGAAAAATTCTAAAATTATAAGAAAAGAATCATGAATTTTTAAAACACCTTTAGAGCCCATTTAAGGACATAAACATTTTTCTAAGAAACTTTTAAACCCTAGGTCAAGAGGCTAAGCCCTGCGTATGAATTTTGTAGATCTCAAAATTCACTTATTTGATATGCGGTATGCTTCGTGATTCATCAGAATCAAAAGTTACGTTCATTGCTGGGAACTCGCTCACACTACGGTAGAGATGCAAATGGTTCGGTTTAGTTCGGTTTAGGCCAATTTAACGAGAAAGAAGTCTTGTGTGAGACGGTCTTACACATGAGACGTATCTCGATGAATGAGAAAATTGGCTAACTCGGCCTGCCCCGCTCATAGTGAGCAAATCATTTACTCTCTCAACGAGACTCGTCTCACACAAACTTTTGTCTTTATATAAAGATCAAATCCGATGACTCGGGTTGAGAAAGTTTTAGACTGAACCTAACCACGATAAAGTTCAAACCTAACAAGCCAAGTCAGAATGGTTTGGCACGGTATGATTCATACTATGGTTCGGCAATGTGGTTTAGACCGTGATTTAGATTGTGGTTCATACCCCACGATTCAGACCATGGTACATATTTGTTTAAGATTTTTGGTAATCATGGAGAAAGAGCAAGGGGTGTTGTAGAGAAGAGGGGGGAAAGCAGATTTTTTTTTATTAAAGAAAAGCCAGAAAAAGAAGAATACCAAATCTATATATATACTCCCGTCGTTCCTGGTAAGTTGCAACATGGAATGGGGAGCACAAAAATTAAGAAATGAGAATAATGAGTGGTTGGGAGGAAGAGAGAGAATGAGTGGAGAATAATGAGTAGTTGGGAGGAAGAGAGAGAATGAGTGGATGATTATAAAAGTAATAAAGAGATTCCTTATTTGGCATTGTTGCAACTTAAGTGGAATGCCCAAAATGGCAAATTGTTGCAACTTACCGGGAACGGAGGGAGTATATATTAAAGCTGGTGAGGAGAGTTATAGTGTTGACATGTGGATAAACTATAGAAAAACTTGCATATGGTGATGCCACATCAATCCTACCAACATAAGAGGTCGTCTCCCGTACACCCAGTGTACGGCGTGCGACGGCTCGGCTAGGCGCCGAAATTATTTATTTATTTTTTTTTTTTGCCGATTTTTTTTTTTCGCCACCCCAACATTTTTTCCTCCAACAAAAGTAACACTTTTTATACCGAAATGTAACACTTTTTTTCTTCAAATGTAACACTTTTTTTTCAAAACAAATGTACCACAATTTTGATGCAATAGATTAAAGATAACATAAAGATTCACAACTAAATTAATGTAACACTTTTTATAAAGGAATGTAACACTCACTTTTTCAAATGTAACACTTTTTTTTTCTCCCAAAATTAACATAGGATTGACAACTAAAAACTAATGTTACATTTTATAAAAAATGAATGTAACATTTTTTTTTCTTAATTGTAAGAGTTTATATTCCTAAATGTAACATTATATATGAAATGTAACAATTTTTTATTGAGAAAGTAACAATTGAAATGCAAACCTAATTTTTATTTTTATTTTTGTTGTAAAAACTGATGTTAACTTTAACAGTATAAAGTGTTACTTTTTGAAGATAAAAGTGTTACTTTTATCAGAACAGAGTGTTACATTTTCAGCTGACAGCAGATCAATTTGTTTTGTGTGTAAAAAATGTATTTAAAAAAAAAAATCAAACCATATCATGAACTGTGTAGTTTTATTCGTCTCGTCGAAACGAACACAGCGGTATTGTTAATTTTTTTTCGACTTATAAATCACAAGATATGACATTTTAAAGTTTTTGGGTTTTTTTTTAATGGACCTGGGCGGATGGGGCAGATGGGTCGGGCCGGGCGGGTTGACCCGCGGGTCACGCCCGTTGCACGGCGTACACCCGCCGTTCCTAAGAATTTGTCCCAACATAAATATGTGACTTTTCAAATTCTTTTTCTTAGCTAATACTATTAGTTACTATATAGGGTAACTATTATAACTAACTATTATAGTAACTATTACTATTATTAGTAATAGTTAACTATTCTAGTTAACTATTATAATTAATAGTATCAGTTAATAATTATACAATATATTCTAATATTTAGTATTAGCAGTACTCACTCCGTCTAAGAGTTAGAGTTCTACTTTCTATTTTAATATATTTCAGAGAGTCTTTCTCAAATTGACAAATTATAAGAAAAGATGAATAGTGTTTTGGACTACATTTTCTTTCTAATGCTTCTATAGTTACAAAAAGACCAAACTTGCTAACTTATATATTGTCCACTTGCACTATGAATTGTGTTTTGGACATCTATATTCTCAGCCCACCTGCAATGTTTACCCATTTTCTATTATTTTTTAATAAGTGTGCGTAAGCAAAGTATGACTCTTACTCTAAGAAAAGGGAGTATTAATTAATCATAACAGTTACTAGATATATAAATTATTACTATTAATATTATTAGTTAATTAATTTATTATTCTACTAACACATTATATGTACACTATAGACTTTTATATTTTCTAATTATAATGTGTATATATAATAAAAAATAATTTATTGGACAATAGCTAATATTATTAAGTCAATCATGTATAGAATTAAAAGTTAATTCATAATAATAATAAATCATCTTTAATTTCAAGTTTTAATTATCATAATAAATACAAATTATATGCAAGAAAAGCTAATTTTTTTAACACAATTGTCCTAAATTTGTAAGGAACTGTTTTAATTCACATACAATATACTTAAATACCCACAAATATTATGTTTCTTTAATAAATAAAAATAGAAAAAAAACAAAATAGTAAAAAACTGACAAATTAGTTTCCCGTGCAAAGCACGGGTTACCTACTAGTGAACAGAAAAGCGGAAGATAAAGAAAACACTACACAAAAGAAATAAATTGATTAACAATGTTCTGCAGCAAACATAACAAACGATTGAATAATATCGAATGAGGATCGCAAAACAAGAGTTAAGAATAATGCAGTGTAGTTTTTTTTTTTTTTTTAATGATTAACTATATATATATATTACTCAACATATAAATATATGGTTAATATATGTGGTCTGTTAGTTTGGTATGATGGTTCAATTTGACGGTTCAGTCTGGCAGTTTGGTTCGGTTCAATCTAATTTGATTTTGAGGGGTGAGACTACATATCAAACCAAACTATGTAATTTGCCAATTTTTAAGAACCGAACCTAATCATTCGTGCTTAAAAATAAACCAAACTCCAATATTTAGTTTGATATCAAAACGCGATTTGAATCGAACCGCTTATGCGCCTACATCATTATGGTTCGATCAAGTGATACTATCCCATTAATTCGTTACACCACATTATTTTTATGACACAACTTAACCATCATCATGTATAATTACCTCGAGAGTTTTCCAAGTATTAATACATATTCCATCCGTCTCAAAACAAATTAGATTAATTTAATTCTCTTGAGTTTTTCTTTTGTTTTTTTTTTAATTATTTTTTTATTTTTCTATTCACCTTATCTCAATTGTCATACTTATACACTTTATTTCTGAGTCTCACTTTATAGTTATCATAATTGCAACCGCTTTTTCACTCAAATTAATTTTAAACATACTCCCTCCGTCCATAATCATGTGCACAAAATGAGTTTTGCATGTGAATTAAATGATGAATAGTAGTGAGTAGTTGTTGTGAGTGTGAAAAGTGGAGTCAGAGAAAGTGGCGTAGGGAATAGTAGGCTGATTGTTTTCGTGAGTATAAAAGTAAAACAAGAGAGAGAATGAGTGAGATGAATAGTATAGATTTTTTGTCATTTAAGAAAGTGTGACTTATCAATGAGACATCCAAAATGACGATTTGTGCACATAGTTATGAGACGGAGAAAGTATATTTAAAAAAAATAAAAAAATATGTAAGGCTCCGTTTGTTTAGTGGAAAACATTTTCCGGTGTTTGTTAAGCACCGGAAAATGGGGAAAACGTTTTCCGGAAAAAGGTTTTCCCCCTTTTCTAAGGAAAACGATTTCGTTACCTCCACCTAAGGAAAAACATTTTTCGGAAAATGTTAATGATACAAATTTTTTTTGAACACTCTTCCACCTCTACCTCGCCCCTTTCCTGTTGGTGATTTTAGTGTCATCAACGATTTTATGTAATTGTGATTTACTAGAGACCAATGCGATTTCATATTCTGCTCGGATACGAGTAAGGGAAAGTGTGGAGTACACACTCGTTTGAGTTAATATGTTTTCGACCACGATAAAGAAGCAGGGGTCAAGGGGGATGCGCCCCCTTGCGGGGTCAAGGGGCAGCGCCCCTTGTTGGGGTCCCACCAAAACCCGAAAAATTAAGAGACAGGCCAAACAGGAGTTGCTCGGCCGAGCACTTCCTTAACTCGGCCGAGCATGATTTTCACAGTAAACAGAAGTCACGAAAAAAGGCCTGCTCGGCCGAGCACATTTCCTTGACACGGCCGAGTAGACACTGAATCAGTGAAAAGGTGCCCTTTCTGTTGACAGTCATGACTGTTGTGAATGTAACCATTGTCTCTCTTCTGCTCCAGACGAAAATCTGTTTATAAACAGATTATTTGGACTCAAATAAAGATAGAAAACACACACAAATTCTCCAAGTTTTGATCTGATCTCTTTGCTTAGAATCAGATTGCTTGATTGTCTTATCCCATACAAAGATTTCGTGTAACCTAGGCATAAAGGGTCGAAATACTTTGTTCGGAAAGTGAACATACACAATTCAATCATTATCCAAGATTATCAACAAACCCTATTTCCCCAACATTTCCAACACCACCCATCCCACCCCCACCCACCTCAACCCTCCCCCCTCCACAAAAAAAAAAAAAAAAAAAAAAAAAACAAAACAAAAAAAAACCCAAAAAACAACTTTTTTTTCCACTTATATTAAAATTATTTCTGAACACCTCCCCCACCACCCCCACCCACATCCACCCCCCACCGTACCCCACCATCTACCTACCTCAAAAAAGAAACTTTTCTTTCACTCACGTTTTCCTTAGGTTTATCAAACAACCAAAAATATGTTTATGTCATTTCCAGAAAACATTTTCATTTTTCGAAAAAACATTTTTCGCCCAAACAAACGGAGCTTAAGTTTAAATAGTGCAAGTTAAATAGTAAAAGTTGTTTTGGGGGCAGATGACAGGACTGATAGGATAGGAGCACCATCCTTTAATTTCTTTTGCATAGAACGTTGAATAAGATATCAATATTATCTCTTTTCAAGATAAATATTTATCATGAATACTTTCAAATATAAATTAGAAAAACAAAAACAATTACATTAGATACGGATATGGGTGCAATTTTGAAAACTGGAGCACACAATTATGTAAATAATCAGCCAATAACAATGCTCCATGTAGTTAGAATCAATTTTCTAAAATTCCAACAAATATTCATCGGGTCAATGCTAGGCTTACAAAAGAGAGATGAAATCCTCTGTACCACACTTTGTGTACCACTTATGTACCACAAGTGATCTGACGGCTATGAATCACTATTGATATTATAATTATTTAAGTTTTAATAACTTATAACCATTGGATCACTTGTGGTACACAAGTGGTACACAAAGTGTGGTATAGAAGATTTCCTCTCTACAAAAGATGGCTACAAATGAAGGACACAAGATGTGGTGGCGATATTTCATTGACTAAATCGATAGTGGACCCGACACACTCTAATTAAAAACACCGATACAATTATAACACCTCATTTTATAGCTTTCTGTAACTTTAATATTTCCCGTTCATCAGAGGTGTAAGAAATGAGCTAGTTGAGTGGGGTTAACAATGCCTGGCAAGTGGGCCCCTTCCTCCTTCAACAGATCCGCTACTTCAACATATCTCTGCTTCTTCTCCACCGGCTCAGCCTCAGCCTTCCCTTTTTTTGAAGAAGTCTTGGCTGAAGCCGAAACCGGCACAGCCTCTGCTCGAGCTGGACCCCACGGCTGGCCCAATAAAGTCCCTTTCGAGAGGAACTCGTGAGCCAGGTAGCCAGCTAGAAGCTGATTACTCAAAGCCGGTTCGGGAGCCCTTGAGCCAGCCGGCTGCGTTCCAGATCTGGATGAAACATTCGGCTTGGCTGTCGTAGTCGAGCTTGACCGTTTCAGAAAGTCATGACTTTCTCTCTCTTTACGCTTATTTGACGCTACGGGAGGCAATAATACTCTACGGGCGTGATTCATCATAGCTGCATTCGTGGATCACGCTGGCCACTGCCACGTGGCAAAGTTAATGTAACAATATTCCAAAAATAGCCCCAATTGCTTCTCTTTGTTTGTTCTGACTATCTACAACACCTCTATTCAGGGAATAATAAATAAACCTCAAAAAAAAAAAAAAAAAAAACATAAATAAAAAATGAATATATGTATAAAATAGAATGTCAAGAATAAATTAGGTGGACGCAAACTGTTTCGTCGCCTAGAAAATTTTGAAGCTCAGAAAGGGCAAAATTGTAATTACAAACAAAGTTGCCCTAATCTGGTCTGGATGTATAAAATAAGATGAACAGAGAGAAAGGGAGGGAGGGAGGGAGGGAGAGAGAAAATTGAGAAGGGAGTTGAAAGAGCAAGAAGGATTAGGGGAAGGGTGGGGTATTATATAGGGGAAGGGGTGTTTTATTACCCCTAGAATTGTGATGAATTACACGGGAAAGTTAGGAGGATGTAAAATGACCAAATAAGCCCCATTCAAATCTTTAATGTGCATTTTCCTAGTTCAAGTTGGAAAAGGCCTAGTACTAAGTTATTTTCAAGAGAAAATGAATTCCAAATTAATTTGTCTAGGAAAACTTGATATTGTTTCCTGCAAGAATTTACACAAAAAAAAAAAAAAAAACAGTTTGAATGATTCTTCCCATACAGAATATGAAAATTTTGAAAAAAAAATCTTCATACAAGTAACATTATGTACAATTTTTACAATGTAAAGTAGTTAATGAGTTGCCTAACACAATTTTTTTATTATTATTATAATCAGAAATTTGACATATCCAAGAATCTACAACACCATATAAAATTATTATCAAAATCTATCAATTAATTTCAAATCTAGAAACGCAATATACTAAATATTTGTTGCTTTTGATATATACTTCATCTATCCTATTTTAAGAGTAAAAAATTCTCTAAAATGACGTCTCATTTTAAGAGTCAAAATCCTAAAATGGACAGTGGGTCCTACATGTCATACTCACAACAATTATCTATCAACTCTTCTCTGCCTCACTATCAACACTCACAACACATTGCATTTTCCTTAGTTCTTGAACTCATCCATTTTTTACTCTTAAAATGGGACAGAGGGAGTAATGATTTTGAGCTACTTCAATTGGCAACATTTTGTTTTAAGGTGGAACCTAAAACTTTATCATGATATCAAAGGCAATTCTCTACACATGTAGGCCCAACGGCCCTCAATGAACCCTCCACGCCACCCGTGACAACCCACCTAACAGTCCACATTGTAAGCATTTGACAAAATTCGGCTACGTGTAATAGAACATTATCCCACATAGGGTACAAACTAGACTTATGTATAACATATAATGATTTTGGGCTACTCCTCTTAACACCAATTAGTTTTAAAGTAGAAATTAAATTGGATGGACATTATGCCTAAATCAAGAACAAAATAAAATTTTACTAGTCCATTTATGGAATCACATCAATAATTTCAAGGCTACATCAAATGGCCATAACGGCTACAACCAGGCCTATAAATAGGCTAATACAAATACAAATTCCCTAATGACGGGATTCGAACTCGAGACCTCCGTATGGAAAGCTAATACCGGATACCGCTTGAGCTGGAACTCTTTTGGTCTTTATTTTTCATAATAAATGTAATAGTTGAATTGTAAAATCCATAATCAAAGTATATATTTACTTATTTGTAAATTACTTATATCATAGTAAAATGCATATTAAGAGCATTTTTTTTTATAAGCACGGTGATTGCTGTAAAACAAAAAATAAAATAAGATTGTTTTTTTATTTTTTATTTTTTATTTTTTACTGATGAGAAAGGGGTCTCCATCAAAGTAATTTAAGTTATCTTTGCACCTCAAACATGGACACTAGAATAGTGTGTAAAGAAACTATTTCCAAATGTTGCCAATTATGTTATTTGATACTCGCTCCTTAACCCAGTCTTTTCATTTTCTAAAAAAAAAAAAATTTGGTTAAAGTTTGACTATAAAATAATTGTTAACTGTCATAAAATATTAAGAGTTTCCAAATATTAAGATTTTTCTTTTCGTGACAAAATAATAAATAGTACTTGGAAACTTCTCTCAAACTTCCTTCTGCTAACTTCTTTCCCTCTCAAGCCAAAAACTTCTTGGTCAAGACAATCTTCAATAACACAATTTTTCGTAAGTTCAATTTGTTGAAATTACAAACATTTTTTTTTTTTTTTTTTTTTATGTTTTTTACTTTTGATTTGTTTTATAATAAGTTTCTCTCATTCGTTGAGATCTGTTTGATTTCTTTCCTTCGTTGAGATCTGTTTGATTTCTCTCATTTGTTGAAAGGCAAAATATTGTTTGTTGTATGTTTTTTCATCTTTCAATTGCTACGAATCCCACATTATCTCACAATAAAGAGAGTGTCATTATTCTTACTGCACGAAAATGTTTCATGAATTTTGATATGTTTGGTAGGCATTATCTTGCCAACCTGTATTCTCGAGTATATCAAGCGTTCAACGCAAAATATTATCCGAATGAGATTTTGTTAAATGTCAAATTAATGCAGTGTCCGAGTTTAAATTGGAGTAAAATCCGAACGTCTTAAGATTTAGATACGAATTATTATTGTCGTAAGGTACGCGATGAAAATACTCTTGATATTTGAGGTGAGTCTCCGACCTTTATGGAGTTTCATTTCATTTCTTATCATTGTAAATACTAATATTTTGTCATATGCTAAAAAAAAAAAGATATAAATAGTTGTTTTCATTAATTGGAGACAGTGAAAATATACTATTGTGGTTTAGAATATCATTAATTATGTGCATAATGAGGTATTAAGTTCTACATGTGGTCCGTTCACATGAAAATAGAAAATAAGTTCTTAATTAATTTGTTTGTCTATAAGATATTGTTGGCTGTTTTGAAGGCCAGCCACATGCCAATTCCAATGGCACCATCACACTCATTCCTCCCTGGTCTTCCACCCACCTATTTCTAATTATGTTGTTTTTAATATAATTTTAACTATGTTGACATTGCAAATTAAGTAAACATTTACATAGTGTTTTTTTCATGAGATAATTATACATACATTGGTTTATAATTTCCTGATCAAAATTATATTTTCTAAGATAAAAAAATATAGTATTATTTAGCATCCGAAGAACCCTAAATTAATGGAAACACACACACAAAAAAACAATAAGAATAAGAATTTTATAGTTTGGTCATTAAACAATACTCCATCGTCCCAACATGAATATTCTTTTTCAAACTAAAAAAAATAATCTAAAATAAATGATTAAATTTTGGAAAAGTTACATAAATCATTCATCATCAAACAAAAAATTTCAATTGACGCACTACATCTGCAATATTGTGAAATCATTAAGAGTTTTTATGTACTTATGCTACTAAATATACTTATATTTTAAATTTCCTTCAAACTTATATTGGACATTCATTTTAATGGAGAGAATAAGAATATAAGTTAAGTTAGTCACGTATTTTCTATGATAACCCCGTGAAACGCACAGTGTAACCAATTCACGTTATTCGGAATTTCGGATGGTGGTCTTAACCATTTTTATAGCATGTAGCCTACTTATTTTCGTCTAAAATAATTGCTAATTTTTATTTTGCCATACGAAAAAAAATAAGCATAAAATTTTGAGACGGTGTTTAATATAAATGCATACACCTCCGTCCCATACGCTACCAGTGGGAGTGTATGGAGATTAAGAAAATATGTTGGAAAAATAAGTATTGTGGGTGGGTAAGAGAGGGAAAATAAGTTACTGGATAATTATTGTGAGTAGATAGGAAATAAAAAAATAAACATTATTGGGTAAGTAATAATAAATAAGTATGAAACGATTAAAATAAAAATAAATAGCAATAAATATGAGATAGAATTAGAGTTAGTACTAAAATACTTTCGACCGGTCCTTAGAAAAAATAGCGTTGATTGCGGAAAAAAAAATGAAAAAAAATAGTACTATAGTGTTTACTAGCATGAACATGAAGCGCGAACGCGATGCCTTACCACGTGGACAAGATCCAGGCACGGGATTATCAGAAGTGGGTCCCCATGGGAATTTTCAGTTCCCCGAATTTGGATTAAAATCTGACACTATATCCACTGAGGTTTTGTCTTACAACAGCATCCCATCCAACATTCAGAATAATACAAAATGCCCCCTCTTCTTGTTACAAACTAACGGTGATTAAATTTGGTGTTAAATCAAGGGAATTATACGAACTGGAAATTTGTCAATTTAGTTTCATAAAATATTTTTAAAACAATCCGTTTATAAAAGTAATTATATCTTCGATTTGAATACTTCTTGTACTAAAGAAAAATGTTACATTCTGTTAATATTCCCCCTCCCCGGTTAAACCAGATCAAAACTTTAACACATATGACCTCGGCGTTGAGGCCTAAATATGATGGAGGTTTACACACGACTTGCACCAAAATTAGGTAAATACTCCGTATTGTATTGAAGTTGTTGCCGCAAAATAAATATTTATTACAACGCCAAAAAAATTAACCTAAACAATAGAGTTATAGACTAGATCTTGTTTGTCAGTGATTACTTATTGGCTTCAATACAAAAAAAGTAACAACATTAGTGGATTACATCTTTTAGAAAATAAAGCTTGTTTGGAATCACTTAAATTGTTAAGATTGTCTTAAAATAAGCTATTAATTTTAAGTTAGTATGGCAAGTCTTAACAAGGTAAGATTAAAAAAGGGAATGGGTTCAAACCCACTCATCAACATATTTGTTTATTTAATGTTACTTTATTTTGTTGAAATATTTTATTTTTTTCTATAGATTAAATATGATAAAATTAAAATATTTTTTTTATATTATAAATTTTGATAATGTTTTACATGAGTATCATAATTAAATTTTATCAAAAAAAACTGTCAAAGTTTAGTAAAATTGATTAAAATAGTGAAGATGAACTTTATTAATGTGGGACAAATGAAAGTACCAATAAAAAAATGTTCAAATATTATTACTATCGGTCTAAATAAAAGATAAGTTGACAAATAATATTTTGAATTATAATTATTTATTTTTAAAATATGACTATTTTTGTTTGAGGAAAAAAAATCAAATGAAAGAGATGAGACTAATTTTTAAGTGTCTGTTTACAATTTTGATTAAATTTAAATGTATATAGTTTGTTAGTACCCAACAAACTGAAGTCTTACAAAATTCAGCAACTTAATTATTTCAGCTCTACTTTTTCAGCTCTACATTTTCAGAGCTTAATTTTCAGCTTTGCCAAACAGGCCCTAGTACTAAGTATTACTATCCCTATCCATTAATCAATGTTTAAATTTCATTTTTTAAAAATCAGAAAACCTTTACGTTTTATACAATTTAGTAGCAAAACTTCATATATAATCATGCAATCCTCTTTTCAAAAATTTAGTTTTACATGTATAAAGAGACTAGAGAAACAATTTGGTTAAAAAAAACTCTAGAGACAAACTTTTTTTTTAAACAAAACTTTTATTTTGAGACAATTTTTTCCCTTCATATTAGACGTTTATTTAGGGACAGATGAAGTAGATTTTTGTTTCATGAGCCCAAATACTTTTGTTTTGAAATCTTGAACCATCTAAATCAATTCTAGCTAGAAGAGTGCTGAATCCAGACATCGTCACGGAGATATTTAAACCTGGTCAATATGTGCATAAGCCTTTTGGCTCATGGGCCTAAATATTAAATACTCCAAAATGCTACTCCCTCCGTTTCATAATACATGGCGTTATATAATTTTCTGCACATATTAAGAAATGCAATTAATACAAAAAATAAAAAATCTTATGTACCCCAAATTTAAGTCAATTACCTAGCCAATTAAATGTTGGTGTAAGAGATAGCTTTCTATAAAAAATAAGGGTATAATTGGTATACAAAAAAAAATGAATTGAAAATAGTAAAACGTCAAATATATTAAAAGAAAAATTAACTTTTAAAATGACATATGTTATGAAATGGAGGGAATGATTAGTAACAATAAAAATAAGATTTTGTGAATGCCAAGATAGGGCAGTTTCCAAGCTATACTTGGAGAGACTTATGTGCGTCCCTGAACATTGTTAAGCGAGTTACAACGTGAAATATTATTGAGAATAGTCATCACAATCAAACTTTGACTGATCAATGGCTTCATAAGGATACTACATCTTTGGTAGCATTGTAACTTCAAGCATGAGCACTATCATTTGTCATTTCTCTTTTTACTTTTACTTTTATTATGTATTTAGAAATGTCATTATAGTGGTTGACGTTTTGTTCATTTTATATGTTGAATCTCCGACATATGTAGAGATTTACTCATACATTTGTATTTCCGTGCCGTAATATAATCTAATGTTTGATTTCGGAAAAAAAAAAAATATTGTAACTTAAAGTTTGTAAATATTTTTTTCCACCTTTTATGTCCTGTTTCCTCTTCTCATAAGAAACCCTAGTGAGTCTTAGAGCAGATGCCTTGTAAATTGGTTTCGATAGGTGCAAGTGCCTGCATACTTATCACACTAAGGCAAATAAAATAAATAGAATTTTTGTTAAATATTAACTTATGTCCATAATTGACACAATTTTAACTTGGTGAAATGCTGAAACATACTACCTCCGTCCCAAAATGAAAGTCTTTCCAAAAAATTCAATTTTTTTTCTTGATTTAGAGTAAATTCGAGAAAAATTTAAACATTCATTTTAGGGCCGAGGTAGAATTAATTATCATTTTTAAGGGTTTGTGTTTTTTTATACTAAGCTTCTCACTTTTATTACTCCAGTGCTTAAAAAATGAACTTCTCCATAACTAACTATACCTTTGGAACAAATTTCTTTTGAGGAAGAATATGCAATACAAACACACTGAGCATAAAAAGAACTTTCAATGAAAAATAAATAAAGAACTTAGAATTAATGTAACCTTAGAGTACAAACCAATGAGCTTTTCTTATTATGTCCAATTAGACAAAACGTGACAAAAAAACAAACCCAACATTGAAGCCAAAAATTTAAAACGTATCACGTTATAAGTTCAACAGCTTGGAAGTTAAAAATACAGAATTTCATGAAAGGGTAATCTAGTGAATGATCATTAGAAACAATATCAGGAAGTTTGAATAGTTACCAGAAATCACCTACATGCCTCGTCATATAATTAGGAGTCTAGAGATATGAAAGAAAAAAAAATAGAATTACCTCGAATGACCTGAATATCTTTAGCAGGTGAAGGAAGAGTGTAAAGTTGTGACAAAAAGAAAAAAAAAGGAGGTTAACGATTTGTATTTTATTCATAGATTAGGTATCTACAGCCGGATAATCAATCAAATTATAAATGAGATTGAATTCCAAATTCAAAACAAAAAAATTGCGTTTAAATAAAGATAGCAATTGCTATTCAAATTATTTCTATAAATAAAATAGACTTACATACAGGAAAAGATTTCACATAAAGAATAGCAAAAGCAAAATGTAACTGTGATTATTAAGTTAATTATACTCTACCTATGATCACTCACATGCCAGAAAAAAAAATTGTATACCTTCCATCCCAAAATGAATGTCCTATATAATTTCAAATTTACTACGGATCAAAAAGCAATTTTTTTTTTTTGAACTTTTATTTTGAAACAAATGAATAATAAAATTGGATTGTTTAAATTGATTGATAAAAAATGGCTTACTTGTAAAAATGGCTTACTTGTAGAAAGTTGGTATGGAGGGGAGAACTTATATAAGTGAAATTGTTAAGTAGTCGGATTATACATGCAAGTATCAGATATTTAAAATTTGAAATATCATTATCCCATGTTATAAGATGCTAGTATCGTATAATTGATCACCTTAGTTTGCGGCTCACTTCCACCAAACCGTAGCCTCATTCACCGTGATCATTCAAAGAAAATAAAGCCTAGAAATTCGGAAAAAAATCATGCATATCTGAGAATCAAAATTTGGCTTTTGAAAATTTTTCGTTTTTTTTTTTTATTATTATTTGAAGTTGCTTGAATCGACCAATAAACTACGGTCAGTTAGAATTTTACTTTATAGATTATACCTCAAAATTTAAAGGAATGTTGGGTATTAAGAGGAAAATTTTGGTTCAAAGAAAGAAAGATGAGTAATTTATGAAAAGAAACAATCGAATGGGCATATGAATAGATGATACTCCCTCTGTCCCACCTTAATGTGAACTTATTTCCTTTTCCATCCGTTTCACCTTAGTGTGAACCACCCCAAAATAGCAAAGAATCTTTACTTTTCATCCCACTCATTCTCTCTCATACTTTACTTTTACACTCACAACACCAATCAACTTGCTATTCTTCCCACTCATTATCTCTCTTATTTAATTTTTCATATTCACATACACCTCCCTCCACTATTTATCTCTCTTACTTTTTCTTAATTTATATGCCAAAATTTTTGGTTCACACTAAGGTGGGACGGAGGGAGTATTAGTTAACAAAACTCCATTAATAGAATTCTACACAACTTAATTTATGGGATTTGACATTTGAATTGTTATGGTCAATGCTAACTTACTACTATACCCTCTTTATTACTTAAATTGTTTTATAGATAAAAGGATAGTTTGATCAATCAATGCACACATGAATACTTACTTAATCCAATGAAATGTTACCACGTAAACTTCCACGTCATAATTCCACGTGGCTGAATGTAGAAGCATGAAATGTATCTGCTTTTATATATTATATAGAAGATTTAATTTTTCATATTCACATACACCTCCCTCCACTATTTATCTCTCTTACTTTTTCTTAATTTGTGTTCCAAAATTTTTGGTTCACACTAAGGTGGTACGGAGGGAGTATTAGTTAACAAAATTCCATTAATAGAATTCTACACAGCTTAATTTATGGGATTTGACATTTGAATTGTTATGGTCAATGCTAACTTACTGCTATACCCTCTTTATTACTTAATTTGTTTTATAGATAAAATGATAGTTTGATCAATCAATGCACACATGAATACTTACTTAATCCAATGAAATGTCGCTACGTAACCTTCCACATCATAATTTCACGTGGCTAAATGTAGAAGCATGAAATATTTCTGCTTTTATATATTATATAGATAGATAGATATATAGATTAGTATACTCGTATTTCTTACTCCATCTGTCTCAAAATAGATGTCGTTTCAACAACTTCACACATATTAAGAAATACAATTAATGTATGTGAAAAAGTCTTATATACCCCTAAAGTAATTCAATTACCTAGGCAATTAAATAACTGTTTAAGAGATAGTTCACTATCATTAGAGTTGGTATACAACAACAAAATAGCCTTGAAAATAGTAAAACGACATGTATTTTGAGACACAAAATAACTCTCAAAACGACATCTATTTTGAGACGGGGTGAGTATTTGTTTCTTTCTTTAAACTTTTGTAACAGTTCCAAAAAACTTCTCTCCCACAATATTCATCTTCTCTAAAGTTTTTTTTTTTTTTTTTTTTTTGAAGGAATTCATCTTCTCTAAAGTTATCTGCCGTGTTTCCACCCATAAAAATCAGGTACTTATCAACATTGAATTCATGAAACTTTAAATTAAAACTGTCAACTGCAAGTATTATCACTTTAATGAAAAAACGAGAAAAAAAAAAAAAGAAAGAAAGGAAAAAAATTAGAGGTTCTTGAAGCTTTCTTAGAATCGTGATTGAGTGATCGAAACAGACCTTTTACACGGAGCTTTGATTTGGGTAAAGAGAGATATGGGCACTGATTTTGGTGCCCTCTTTTCTATTTGCAACGGGGAAAGGTAATTATATCTTTGACTTTTATTTACAAATTGAATTCGTGGATTTCGGGTCAAATTTAAAGAGGTGGATTTGATTCTTGAATTTTCTCGCTTCAATTCATATGGGAATTCTCGTGAATTTGTTTTAAATGTGCAAGAATTATCCTTGCAAGGTTTGTATTTAGGGTTTTGGCTGTTGAATTGGTATTAGTCAATGGTCTTTAGGGTTTGAATTGGGTGTGTCGGAGATGAAGTTGAAGAATGAATTATGGGTTTTTGTTATTCTTGTTTTTTGTTTGTAAAGTTTAGAAGTTTGAACTGGATGTAGGATTTTATTATTATTTTCGTTTTCAATTCAATTTTCGGTCTTCAAGTTAGTTCTTTCAGGTAATTACTTCTTTCCTTTGGGAAAATGTTTGAATTTAGTTTTGTTGGATTAAGGTTGTTGAGTTGTGAGAAAGATTATGAAGAATGAGAATTCTTCGACGAAGAGGAACAAGGGTCGGATAAGTCAGAAACTTGGGAAGATCATGAAATGCCTCGGCTCCGGTGAACAATTGA
The DNA here is from genome assembly GCA_026119855.1 of Campanula takesimana. Taxonomy (NCBI): domain Eukaryota; kingdom Viridiplantae; phylum Streptophyta; class Magnoliopsida; order Asterales; family Campanulaceae; genus Campanula; species Campanula takesimana. The sequence continues at coordinate 2,118,664 of JAOWBW010000046.1, forward strand.
GAAGTTCACACAGAATGGTCCCTTTTTCTGAATCCCTTGCAACCAGGGATTATCTTACAACTGAGTTTGAAAAGAAACTGGATACGGGTAATGTGGAGGAAGCGGAATTGTCTCTTCGTGAGAGTGGTACTTTAAACCATGAGGTAACTTCTCTAACTCTTACGACTCCGTCCCAAAATGATCTCCCATTTGCCATTTTTCATTGTTCCAAAAAGTTCTTCCCATTTCTACAATTTAGGCTTAAAAGTTCATAAACAAAACATGATAGTGAAGCAAGTGTTCATATCCTTAAAAAGTTTGAATAGTCGGGAAGGTCATTTTAGGACGGAGGGAGTATTATGTTTAATTTACTGGTGGAAATTAACTGATTTAGCAATGTCTGATTATTGGATAGGAAGCAAGAGCATTGTTAGGTAGGTATGAATACCAAAAGGGAAACATAGAAGCTGCTCTTCATGTGTTTGAAGGTATAGATATTGCTGCAGTTACTCCAAAGATGAAAATTAGCCTTGCTAAAAGAGGCGAACCGCGTAAAAGACGATCACGTAATTATGATTCTCCACCAATATCCATACATGCTGTCAGTTTACTCTTGGAGGCAGTTTTTTTGAAAGCTAAATCATTGCAGATTCTTGGGAGGTATAAAGGTACTTCCTCAATTAAATCAATCTCCCTATTTCAGTTTTAAGTACCCTTTAGCTAGTTTTATGCTGAAATCTTCGACTTCTGGATTTGGGTTATGTCACATCAAGTTTTTGTTTATTTAATTTAATATAAGTCATGTTTTGGCTAATATTTCTCAATTCCTTTTGCAGAAGCTGCTCAATCATGCAAAGTTATTCTGGACATTATTGAATCTTCATTACCGGGAGGTTTGCCTGAAAACTTTGCTGCTGACTGTAAATTGCAGGAGACTCTAAGTAAGGCCGTCGAGTTGCTCCCAGAGTTATGGAAACTTGCTGATTCCCCCTCTGAAGCAATCATGTCATACCGACGGGCCCTACTTCATAAATGGAACATCGACCTAAAAACCACAGCAAAAATCCAAAAAGAGTTTGCCATTTTTCTTCTGTATAGTGGAGGCCAAGCCAGTCCTCCAAATCTTCGCTCTCAAATGGACAGCTCATTTGTACCTAGTAATAATATAGAGGAGGCTATTCTGCTATTGATGATTTTATTGAGAAATATAACTCTAAAGAGAATCCAGTGGGACCAATCAATTCTCGATCATCTTTCATATGCTTTATCCATATCGGGGGGACTAGGGGCTCTGGCTAATCAATTGGAAGAATTGCTTCCTGGGGTTATTGACAGGAAAGAACACTACCTAACTTTGGCTCTCTGCTATTATGGACAAGGCGATGACTTGACTGCTTTGAATTTATTGAAAAAGATTTTTAGCGTTGAAGATCCGAATCATGGGACTGCTTTATTAGTAGCTTCCAAGATTTGTGGGGAACATCCTAATCATGTTGAAGAGGGGGTAGGTTTTGCTCGTAGAGCCATTAAAGCCTTGGAAAAAAGTAGATGCAATCAGCTGGTCGGTGTTGCCCATTTTTTATTGGGAACGTCACTTTCAGAACATGCTAGATTGTCTTTGACCGAATCCGATAGGGTCAGTCGACAATTAAAGGCACTCCAGTCCCTTGAAAAGGGCGGGAAACTGACAAGAATGAACAACTCGAATATTGTTTACCATCTATGTTTAGAAAATGCAGAACAGAGAAATCTTGATGCTGCCCTCAAATATGCATTACACTTTCTTGAGTTGGAAGGTGGTTCGAATCTTGATGGGTGGCTCCTATTGGCTCGGATATTATCAGCTCAGAAACGGTTTTCTGAGGCCGAGAATATTATTAATGCTGCTCTGGATCAGAGTCAGACTGGGAAGTGGGACCAGGGACAATTGCTGCGGTTAAAAGCTAAGCTTCAAATTGCACAGGGTCAAGTCAAGAATGCCTTGGAGACCTACACTCAGCTTCTTGGCGTTCTTCAAGTTCAGAAGAAAAGCTTTGGTTCTGTAACAAAGATGAATGTATGTGAATCAAATATTTATTGACTCCCCTTAAAAAGAAATTTGTTTTAGAAATTCACGGTTTTAGTTTTTTTTCGATTTTGCAGGGTGGTGGAAATCATATCAGAGATCTGGAAATGGGAACGTGGCATGACTTGGCTAGTTTCTATATAAGCTTGTCGAAGTGGGATGATGCTAAGGTCTGTCTTTCAAAATTGGAGGCCATAGCTTACTATTCTGCTTCTAGGTGGCATATCACTGGTACATTTTCTTGCTATGATCGACCCTATCCTCACCGTTAATCATCTTCCATTTAACCGTGCTTTTGAATTTTTCTTATTTATATGATTAACCCCCCAATCTTTTGGCTTGTATGATTGAAAAATATGGTAAATTTTGCAGGTTTGCTTCAAGAAGCAAAGGGAATGCTAAAAGAAGCTCTAAACTCTTTCTTGAGCGCCTTATATGTGGACCCCACGCATGTCCCGAGTCTTGTGTCCACAGCCAGGTTGCTGAAACAGCCCGGGGGCATGTCACATGCGATTGTCAGAAGCTATCTGACAGAAGCACTGCGACTTGACAGTATGAACTCGTCTGCATGGTATAATCTTGGTCATCTTTACAGAGATGCAGATCCTAAATTTGCAGTTGAAGCTGCAGACTGTTTTGAGGCTGCTATCCTTCTGATGGAAACCGAACCAATCGAGCCATTCAGATGACACTGGTCTTGTCGCATTAGCGTTTCCGAGTCGAAAGCGAGAATTTGTGCTGTAGTAGAGAAGAATCAAACATGTAAGTAAAGAGTTGATTTTAGGCCCTATTTTTTTTTTTTTTTTTTTTTTTTTTTTGGTGGGGTTATTACAATGAGATGCTACAGAAGTACCCCGTACATAGAAAATACAAAATGAAATATTTAAACTCTAATGGGATAAGCTATATACAATGTGATAGTTGTCATTTGAAAGGTGTGTCATTGGTTCTGAAGATCAAGTATCCTCTTCTTTTGAAATGGGATTTTTTTGGAGATGAAGGACTGCAAGTGTGGAAGATTGTTCTCTGTAGTTAGTAGATAAGCTTCATTCCACCCGTCTCATTTTATACTTCAAAAAAACTTTGCTATACTTCAAAAACTTTAAAATAAACTTTACAATACTTTTAATTTAATAATGAGACTCGCATGCCATGACCCACCCCACTCTCATAATTTTTAATAAAAACATTATCTCTTTAATTCTTGTGCCCAAATTTTTTTTTAGCATAAAATGAGTCGGGAGTCCCCAATTTTTTCAGCATAAAATGGATCGTGCCCAATTTTTTGATGCGTGAATGGGTCAGAGAGATTATACAAATGCTAATGATTTTTAACCAAATGAATAAACAAATCAAGTGACACATGCAGCACAGAAATTTTATTTTTTTGAAGTTGTAACTATATCATTCATTTCAAGGCAATTGCCATCGTTCAAATTCCTATGGAATCTATTACAGATCTATGGCCCTGACTCTGGAACCTATTACATTACAGCGAATGATACTTGCCCTACAGCCTAATCTCCCATTGACGTCGAGCCATCTGGTCCTGCGCCATCTTGAACAATAACCTGAGACCTCCCGAAGGAGATCCCAAGCTCTATGCCACTCGGCCAAAGAGGCTTGGGCAGCACAGAAATTTTATTGAACTACAAGATCTGGGGCACACAAATTTATAGATCCGGGGACGTCACAACAGCCACCAATTAAGGTAGTAGATACAATCTATACGCCATCAAGTTTCAAACATGTGTGAGCTAATTCACTGGAAAATTCAGCTCTTTGGATGTGCACCAACCATTTATCGCATATTCTCACGACGTCTCACATAACGGTTCGGTCATTGTACCGAGGTCTATCTTGCACTCTTTGGGGAACTGGTTCCACTCTCCTTTGTCTCTCTGGTGACCTTTGAACTATCTCACCATTCACAAACAGTTCAGCTGCAAAATCACACACACACAAAAAAAAGAGTTCAGAAAATTCATACATGTCAACTATATCTCCATCAACAACCAATAGTACAAGAAACAACATAGATACAAAGTATTTATCTATTTATGTAACGCCCCGAAACCCGGACCCAAACCTTACGGGCCCCCAGTCCGGCCACATCACCATTTACAATACCAAACCATAAAATTTTCATAAATCTAATCAAATCCATTTATTAAAACATCGCCAAAGATGACATCTAAAATCCAACAAAACATTAGTCTTAAAATTCCCAAATAACTGAAATAATCAACTAAAGCGTCTAGACTAATAATAATCAAAACTAATCTAAAAAGTCTTTGAACATCTTCTAATTGCTCCAGAGACCGAAACTTCCATCCTATTTATTACCTGGAAGAAAAAGAGAATGAAAGGGTGAGCGAACAAAAGCTCATAAAGTTCATATACAACCCCTCCGGTTACTAAGGAGGAGTTGACCTGAAGGAATATCAACGAGTACGAAATCAAAAAGGAAATTCAAACGCTTTTTACAAAATCTCAAAGGTTTTTACAAATTTAACAGAACAAACTCGAGTAATTTAATTACCTACAACCGTCCCATAGCGTTTGTAGATAACTAAATTACTCACAGATATTATGGAATTCCAAACGATGACAAATTGATGCAAAAAGACTCGAATGATTTAACTATCTATAACCGTCCCATACCAACTATAAATAATTAAACCACTCACAGATTTCAGAATTTCAAAGGACTGATAATTGAACAAAACTAACTCGAGAGATCTAATTATTTACGACCGTCCCATACCAGCCGTAAATAACGAAACCCCTCACAAATATCATGATCACATAAGTGGTCTAGTGACCTTTTCAAACCTAAATTCCCCGTAGGGACAAAAGCTCAGTAGAGCACACAAATACAAAGTGGTGATTCCGGAACACCTCACTACCCCTCTTGGACAGTGAACTAAGTTGCCCTTTTCAGGCCAAAATCAAATAAACCCCGCCGTAACGAGTTGTTTAACCTATGTGCTCATTGATAGGATACAAAATGTTTTCAAAAGCTTATCTCATCAAAACTCTTTTTATACGAAATACGAATTTCAAAAGCTCACAAAAGGTTTCACGTATGGACAAACGAAGGATACGAATTTAGCAAACGAATTAACAAAGGGCCAACAAATGATACGAATTTAGCAAACGAATAACAAAAGATTATCAAAGACGGTGACCGAGGGAGTCAATGCAAATACTGACACGATGTCAGTTTAACCGTATAAAAGAACGTGCATCGCCAAAAATAATGCGGAAGCCTAATAACTGAAATGGTAATATAACGAAGCAATAACCTAAATGATGTACAATCCCTTACCTTTAGGGATGGCTAACTCCGGTTCCGGTTCGGCATATAGGTGAACCTTAACCGGCCCATGGTTACCACAATCCGGTTCCGGTACGGTTCCGGCCCGGTTCCGATCAATAATGAATAAACAAGTTAAAAATTATTGAAAAACAAGGGATTTCCGGTCCGGTTCGCCATTTATGTGAACCTTAACTGGCCCGGATGACTGGCGGTTCCGGTTTACTCGCCGGTTTGCTCAGGTTCCGGGCTTCTCCGGTCCGGTTCCGGGCTGGTTTGGTCATCCCTACTTACCTTAACTGCACTTGAAAGTACTCCCGTAAGCAAACGAGTACAGCTAACACTACTTCCCAAAATCTATCAATAAAAATAACATATAATTAATATTAAATAAATCTAAACCCAATGATAAATTCTTAAAAGCAGTCTAATAAATTTACTGCCCGTCCCTTTAAATTATCAAAATCTGAACAGTCTAAAAATGATTAATTCTGAACTCAAAATAACCTAATTATATGTTCATTGATCTATATTATCCATGGGAAAAAAGGTGGTCCCCCCTCTCTCTCTCCCTCTCTCTCATGACTTTTCTCTCTCTCTCTCTCTCTTCTGATCTCCTTCTTTCTCTCTCTTCCGATCTCTCTCTTCTCCTCCTGCCTCTCACTCTCTCTTGTCTAACTCTCCCTCTTTCTCTTTTATTTTTTTATTCACTCAACATCAATAGTACAACATTAAAAAGATTGTTACAATACTATTTTCATGAACAAGATCATACTGTACCAAACAAATAAGAAAGGAAAATATCAGTGTACCTCAAAACTGATGTTGGCTACTTCCCTTTCTACATCCCTAGCTAGCGCCGTAATACTCTGCCACTCTCTTTCACTTTTTCAGAAACTACAAACTTGACTACCTCTAGGTTTAGGGTTAAACAAAATATTTATACTTAAAATTGACTCGACTCCTATCACCATAATGACTTATCCGGCCCATTCTATGTTTCCATAAAATAATTTATCCTTTTTGGCCCACAATATTATAATTAAACTCTAAAAATCTAAAAGCCCAAATATTAAATATTAAAGACCTAATAACCCAATTTAAATAGAAATAGTTAAATTTCTCTCAACTCAAAAATAGCATATATTACAATTTAACCTGGTTAAATAGCATTTAAAGCGATCACGCCATGTAAAATCAAAAGAGAGTGATGCACATTGTCAATGAGGAATACATTCTCAAAGAATTAGGGACTTGAACTTTCTTACTTTATGGATCTGCATGAGCATGAAGTAAGAATAGAAAAATGCAACACAACTACAGAAAAATAGGACAACACAACTGCGCCTTTGTCACAACAACTCTATTTCGACTCAATCCCACTGGTGTCCCAATTACTTGGGGACTTGGTATCCACAAGATCAGGTAAGAAATGTCCAATTAAGTGACCCACCATACCATCCCACTGAACTAAAATGAGATTTTTTTTTATACGGCACCCAAGTTTATCTGCAACTCTAGTTAGTTTAAGAACATTGAGAAGGAATATATGCATTTGATGTTAGTCCATTAGCATTTAAAGCTCCTCATTGATCTGGAATTCCAGATGACAGAAGTCAAGAACAGTTACGATAGACATTTGATGTGAGTCCATTACATTCAAAGCAGCTCATTGTCCGTCAATGGCTCTTTGCTTTGCCAAGATGGACTAACTTTAAAACTAAAATCAAAGTAGAAAAAGAAGTGTCATCATCTAAATTGATCTGCAACCCCTTTATAATGTGAGATGCAAAAAATTAAGCGACATAGACATTTGGTGTATTTCCATTAACATTCAAAGCTGCTCATTGCCCACCTAGGGGCTTTTCCGCTTTGCCAAGATGGACTAGCTTTAAAACTAAAAATAGAGAGGAAAAGAAGTGTCATCATCTCAACTGATCTGCAACCCCGTTTAATGTGAGATGCAGAAAATTAAGCGAGATAGACATTTGGTGTAAGTCCATTAACATTCAAAGCTGCTCATTGTCCATCAAGGGGCTTTTCAGCTTTGCCAAGATGGACTGATCAAGGACTGATTGAGGGCATAATATTGAGAAAGTGCTGAATGCCCAATAAAGTTACCTCCATAATCCTTCTTCTCAGTATCAACATACGAATCAGGGAGGACAAAAAGGACACCGGGAAGACCTGCGAAATGTATCAAATAATATAACAATCTGGATACAGAATAACCTCCACTCAGACCGAGTAATAAGAAAGACATACCCTCTAGTTTATTTGAGGTCTCTTCATCAATCTCGCACCCAAAGCCGAAGTATCTCTCACATGATACATTGTATATCTTCTTTTTTGCTTTTTCCTCACTGGTACATAATCACACATCAAATATGTATTATAACCTAATCTGATTCATAATTTATTCAATACTCCAATAGATTTAAACATTAAACCATTCGGCAGGTGAAACCTAATCGATTCAGATTGATGTCTTTTTACCTTCCAAGAACCTTTGCTAGGGTTTGGACATAGCAGTCAATCATCTGTTGCTTTGTAGCCCCTTCTCCACCAGGCTTATCCATGACTATAAGCCAGTGTGCGTAGTCACATCCGGGGGGACGGTCGCTACGGTTAGACCCTGAGTTGAGCGGCGAGTACGCGCTCCCCGAACGGTTCACCCGGCATCGGATCGATGTCATTCGAACGGCGCTGGCGGAGTATGCATGAAGAGGGTGGCTGATTGAGACAACGGAACGGGCGGGACGGGGGAAGGCGGAAGTTGAGGGGAGTTTGGTGAGGGAGGGAGATGGTGATGAGGAAGAGAAGAGGCACTTTGAGATGAGGAATGAGGATGTCGATTTGCCGGCCCGAATTGACCGGACGAGGGTGGTCGCCATGGCTGTCGGGAGAAATGAACCGGGTGAGAGGATGATCAGGGTAGTGTCACTAGGGTTTTGGAATGAGGGGTTGATGACGAGGTTTTGTATGCAGGCACGTGCGTGGCGTGTGATTAAGTGGGTCAATCTTACATCAACTTAACTTTCGGTTTAAACATCATCGGCCATCATAATAAAGGTACTCCCTCCATCCTATTTACCTTACAAAAATTAGGCTTTAAGAAAATGATTGTAAAGTTAATGTGTTATGAGTGTAGATAGTTGAGTGGGAGAGAGAAAGTGGGTAGAGAAAAGTAAGTGGATAGTTGTTGTGAGTATGACAAGTGGGTCCCACTATTTAAAAAATGTTTAAAAGTTTCATTTTTGGGATTTTGTAATGTAAATAGGGACACCCAAAATGGCAATTTTTGTAAGGTAAATAGGGACGGAGGGAGTAAATATAAAGACAAAAAAATGCAACAAAATGTGGTTTACAAAATGATATGCCAAAATTTTATTGGTGACTTTTATTAGATTGTTCTGGGTCCATAATCGATGCAACCAATAAAATATCGTCACCTCATTTTGTATCTATTATTTTGTGAAATTCTTTAGTACCTCTAGCATTGCCCCATCATAATCTTGTTTTCTAGTTTTACTACTCTCCACGTGGTGATGTTCAAACTGGTTATTCGGGCTGAGCCGTCTTTGCACATGTCCGCGGGCTTAACGGGCTTGACTGGTCCGGCCCTTCTCACAGATGGATAAAAGCCCGGCCCGTCCGTTTGGTCCGGACCGAAAGGTTCACGGGTCAAACGGATTTTGTCCTTTTTTTCAAAAAAAAAATCAGAAAAACCTTTAAAAATTTATAAAAAATTTTAATGACTTAGACTTATTAAAATATATAAGATAAATTAAAATACATATAAAAAGTGATTTAATATGTACTTTAATTTGTCTTTTATATAAAAAGGAAGGACAATGACACAACTTGACAAGTCAAGCTGTGCACCTGTGCAATGCCAGCCAACAACAGGACAGCACAAAGCCATCATGCCATGGGCCAGTCGGCCAACAAAAAAAAAAGGGGGCCAAGAGATCCGCGGGCTTTAGCCCGGCCCGTGCATCATTTTCAATACCCGCCCAGACCATGAATAAGGCGGGCTTGGACATGGGCTTGCCCACGGGCTCATGGACCCAACCCATACGGACACGGCTGGCGGGCTGAAAAGGGTTTCGTGGGCTTAGGCCCAAAGTGAACATCACCATCTCCAAGCCTCTCCAGGCCTGTCTCAATATTTGTAGGGCCCAATGCTAAATATTCATACTGGCCCATACTATATAATACTCTCTGCGTCCCAAGTTTTTGGTTACTATATATTTTGGACATCACATACTAATGCTTACTACCCAAAATTGCAAAAAATCTTTACTATTCTCCCACTCATTCTCTCTCTTATTTTACTTTTACACTCACAACACCAATCAACTTACTATTCTTTACCCCACATTCTCTCTCTTATTTTATTTTCCATACTCACAACAACGCCTACTCCACTATCATTATTATATTTACTTTTCTTTAATTCCCGCACATTCAGTTTTAGTAGCCAAACATATGGGACGGAAGGAGTAATTGAATTTTAATAAAATAAGCACTAAAACTTTATAAATTATTCATTTCTTTAATCATAACATTTAACACATAACTTAAAATTACCAAAGTACTTTCTATAAGGTGTACCACTCAAAACTACAAATAAAACAATAACTAAAACGAAAACACCAATACCCCCTCCGTCTTATAATATTTTACATTTTTTATAAGAGATTTTTTATTTTTTGCATCTTTTTAGAGTTTGGTCCATTGACTCGGGATTAAAATGCATTCATATAATGTACTAGTTGAGAGGAATCAGACATTCACATAATCACATGGCATGGTTCAAAAACAAAACAAAATTTGCAGTCGGGCTTGGGTACCATATACTCATCATGTAGCAACCGAATTGGGGTCCTTTAGATGGAAATTCCATTTGCTAAATAGAAAATCACATTTCCATTACAATAGTATACCGATATACTACATGCGATCAAGTAATTTGGTGCCCCCTTAATTTTTGGAGGACCAGTGCAGTTGGTCTAGCTGCACTACTTATTTACCGGGCCTGCTACTCTCATGAAATTTTATCTTAGGGTAAATCCGTAAAATACAAAATACTCTCTTTAGCCGCTAATATAAGCAAAAAAAAAAAAAAACAAGCGTTTTTTTTTCATCAATGAAGAAACTCATAACTTAATGTTCTTCAATAAAAAAGTAATTTCATAAGTTTGTTTTAAATTAATTACATGTCTGTTATTTTCACTAAGTAGATTATTTTTTAAAAGTAATACTCGATAAATTAATTAAGAAACTCTCTCAAATAGGGGTGATCATGGTCCGGTTTGGTCCAATTTTTGACAAAAAATCACAGAAACAGAACCGGAACCAATACTCTGGTTCTATAAAAAGTTAGAACCGGAACTAAACCAATACTTGTGGGAACCAGCACACTGGTTCTGGTTCTACTGGTCTAGTCTGGTCCGGTTCTAATCATTTGAAGTTTATTTGTTTTCAAGTAAACTACTACTTGGGAGGGAGAGAGGCGGCGCAGTTGAAGAGTCGAAAACTAAGGTTGCACCCTTTGGGTAAACTGAAAAGAGGATATGAATTATGAAAAATAAAGTTGAAAAGTGAAATAACTAAATAAAGACTAGGAGTCTAGGATTTGAGTTTAGCGATTTGTAACCTTGGGGCTTAAGTTGGGTACAAAGTTACAAATAATTAAATGAGTCTTTTTTTTATTAAGCAATTTAAATGGTATTTGAAAAATTATAGTACAAAAGTGAATATATAATTTTATTTACTATATAATAATACATATAAAAAAATACATATAGTGTATATGTGCTCAACTGGTCCGGTCCGGTTCTAACCGGAATTAATTTTAACAAGAACCAGGACCGAACCAATATACTGGTTCTATAATATTTTGGAACCAGAACCAAACCATATGTACTAGTCTGGTCCGATTTTAGCTGGTCTGGTCCGGTTCCTTTGGTCCGGTCCGGTTCCAAGTTTTTTTGCTCACCCCTACTCTCAAATACTCCTTCCGTTCCATACTTATCGCTAGTTATTTCTATTTTGAGCGTCCCATACTTATTGATACTTACCCAAAATGTTCACTTTTTTCTCTCTCATCCACTCACAATAATTATCCACTAATTTATTTTCTCTCCCTTACTCACTCACAATACTTAGTAACATATTTTATTAATTCTCGTGCACTCCCATTTGGTAACAATAAGTATGTGGCGGAGGGAGTAATAAATTTTCCGGTTCAAACTTGCGTCATTTGAAAATTATATAAATTGATAAAACATTAAGATAATAATTTTTCGAAATTCCCCTTCATAATTTTTGGTCCCATTGATTAATAATTCTTAAAAATTATTTTTTAAGATATGATTGAATATTTAAAATTAATATTAATATTTGCTTAAAATAAAAAGTAAAAACTGACCAACATAAATGCTCTTACAGTCTTACTACTGCAAAACAATTATCGATCAGAAATAGAAATATCAATACTTAGGAAGATGAGTCAAAATGACCGAAATAAGTATATTTGTCCTACCAAATGAACCAAGAACTAAAACAAGAAGAATAATACTAGGGACACAAAAAAGTCACATAATCTCACTCACACAATCTTAGGTATAGTGATTTTATTGGTGTTTTTAATTAAAGTGCGATGGATCCATTATGGCTACAATCAATAAAATATCACCACCTCATTATATGAGCATGATTTTATAATTTTGTTTTGTGTCCCTAACATTGCTCAAACGAGAATTAGTAGCAATGGCAAAATTTGGGTGTAGGTAAAAAGAGCGGGAGTGAAGTACTTTCATGAAGAAAGGAGCGCCAAATTCAAAACGGCGGCAAGCCCTGTCAAATCTCAATTTCCCCACCTCACTCAATAAATCACCACTTCCCAAGGAATTCGATACCCCTTTCTCTCTCTTCTTTCCCCCGTTCCATTTTGCCCTAATTTTTCCAAAATTTCGAACCCCAGAACAGGAATCAACTTCATCCATGGAAGACGCCGTCCAAAGACTCATCAATCCATGGGTCCTTCATTTTCAGAAGCTCGCTCTCGAGCTCATTTGCCCTCTCTGGTTCGCATCCCCTCTACCCTCTTCTCTAATTACTTTTATGAATTAGGGTTTTACTAATTTTGCAATTTTTGAATCGAATAATTAATTTGATTTCTTTTCCATCTTTTATATTTTTGTGGCTCATTCCAGCCTTAAAATGCTTAATCAACCAATGCTTCTCCCCTGCAATCACATCTTCTGCAAGTGAGTTACTACTTGTTTTCTATACCCTCAGATTGATTTTGCACTATTTTTTTTTCATCTTCATTTTCCATATTTGTTTTAATTTTGGCAATTTTGATTGAGTTTGATATATAAATTACTTTGTTTAGGTCGTGCATACAAAGGTCGGCTCATTTTGAAACAGAATGCCTTGTATGTAACCATCAGTATCTAAACCAAGGTGCGGAAACTTTGAAACTTATAGTGTTATCTCTTATTCATATCCCTTTCCCCCTTTTGCACTGGCTTGTTTTTCTTGTTTTTATTTGAGAGAGTTAATCTTGAATAGCGAATATATTTAGACATCTGGAAAACTTCTAGGCTTCATATTTTCTGGATTTTGTGTAAGATAAAATAGTTTTAGTTTTCAAATGTGACTTCTTAATTGGGACCAAGGGAGAATGTCAAAGCAATCGTGTTGAATAATGTCTGCAAAATTGAAGGGTGCTACCATCTTCAGCTTTTGAGTTGTTAGCTCAATTATTCATAGCTTCATTTTATAGTACCAAAAAGGAAACACTTTTTTACTTTGGTCTGGTTCATTGTCTTATTGGAGGGAAGAAAAAGAAAGAGAACATGTACTTTACAATTCAATAGAAATGGTATTCAAGAAACGAGGCATTACTAAAATCTTAAATACTAGGGTTCAATTTCTTAGTGGGTACATTTTGCTCGAACATTTCTTCAGCTGAGCCTGGATTGATAACATAATCAAGCCGGGAGTTCTAAGATACATCTAAGCATTGTTGCAATAGTATCACATATGATGGGTCACTTATTTTGAATACAGAAAAGCTAGTTGAAGAAACATTTTGTTAATTTACTTTTTTTTTTTGCTTTGGCTATGTGATACAGATGTTCGGCCTGCACCTTATATGGAAAATATTGTGACCATATACAAAAATTTGGATGCTACTTTCAGTGCTAGTCGTTGCCAACCTGGTATGTATCTTGTGGTTGTTACACTTTCAGTCCTGTTAAACTTCTCCAATTCAAAGTTTATTCTAAAGGACGTCTTTGGTGGCCATTGGCTGCATGTATGCATTTCATTACCCAGATGCTGCTAGGGTATCTGTACTTGTGTCATCAAAATCAGATGGAAATGATAAGTTAAGAAGGGAGGATGCTGAAACACTACAAGAGGGAAATTCTAGCAATGGGCAACCTACATTAAATGTTTGTGATAATGGGGTAGTTGATTTATCTGGGAAAATAAACAAGTGTACCACACCTGAAAATTGTCTAAAGCAAGGACTTAAGAAAAGGGCGCTTGGCGTGGAGGATAAATCAACTCCCATCAGGTCAGCGGACCTAGTGATTGGTGAGAGGCAGGAAAATCTTGGCACAGAGGATATCGGCACTATTCAGATGGGACAGTTGAGCCCTCCTTCATTTGGTGATGCCAAGGAAAGGGATGGTAATTGCAGTGATCAAGGCAATAACGATCAGGTAAGACTAATGTCACTCGTTAGTGTCAATGCCATATAATTATGTACTCCCTGTGTCCCTATATGAATGTCCAAATTTCATTTTAAGGGAAATCTTAAAATTTTTACGTTTCATACAATTTAGTCGTAAAGATTCATATATAATCATGTAATCCTGTTTTCAAACATTTTAGTTTTGCAACTATAAAGAGACTATTGAAAAAAATTTGGAAAAAAAAAACAATTAGGAACAAAGTTATTTCCAAAAAGAGCTATAGTTGATACTCATTTTTTAAAAGTGTTACGTATGATTGTATAATATCCTTAGTTTTGTAAACTGAAGTCGACTTCCTGAGTTTAACTCTCTAAAAGAACATATCAGAATAGAATGCATGACTCCTTGACGTAGCAAAGGAGTACAAAGGATTATTTATGCTAAAGCTTCTTTTGAACCCAGTGATTTTGTTGATTCTATTGCATAAATCTTTCCTGAAAAGTCACTTGCTTTGAGCTTATTTTTTAGAGTTAATTTAGTGTCTAATTGATTGTTGTGCCCTTATGAGTTGTAAACATACTTCTTTATCTGCTTGTGCAATAATTATAGTGACATCCAAATTTATGAACTCTTGAGAGGAACCTGGTTATTTTGTTAACAAGTGTTTGACTGAACACCTTCCCCCCCCCCCCCCCCCCCCCCCCCCCAGAACTTGCAATTATATTCAAGGAAGAAATTAGATGGAAATGATGCAAACTACAAGCTGGATGGTATCAAGAGACACAAAATTGCGAGTGACGGATTGTTTAAGATGGGTGTGGAAACTGATGGTCGTCATCAATCAAAAGCCATTAGCGAAAATGTAGTTACCCACAATATTAAATTGGAAGCTAAACTAGGAGAATCTCTTTCTGTTAAGCAATCAAGTGTGATTAATACTGCAGAAACAAGTAAGAGCCTTTGTGCCTTTTGCCGTTCTTCTAAGGAAACAGATGTAAGTTTCAACACCTGAATTTCCATCCACGTATCTACCCAGCTCACTTTAGTTCAGTGTTAATAGTAATCATGTTTTAATGGGTTTTGCAGGGAAGTGGGCCGCTACTGCACTATGCCAATGGCAAGGAAGTAAGAGGAAATTTCGTCAACTTCTCTAAGGTCATGCATGCTCATGAGAAATGTATTAGCTGGTATGTTTTGATGTTGATAATTGGTATACATTTTTGCAAAGTATGTTTAGAAGTCATCAAGTGTGATACCAAAATTTGTGATCTTAGGACACCTCAAGTTTTCTTTGAGGGTGGAACTATCAAGAATTTGGAATCAGAAGTGGCAAGGGCTGACAAGCTAAAATGTACTAGCTGTGGCAAAAAAGGAGCTGCACTTGGATGCTATGTATCTAGTTGCCGTAGAACTTATCATGTGCCTTGTGCGTACGACATCTTGGATTGCAGATGGGACTGTGTAAGTTAACAATTTATACCATGCATGTTTATCCTGTTGAGCCTCTTTAAATAGTTCTCTTATATTTTGTTTTCTTGTGTGCAATACCTGTTGTAGGATGACTTTTTGTTGCTGTGCCCAAAGCATGCATCTCAGAAATTTCCAAATGAAAAGTTGATGGCTCGAAAGCAAGCCTGTAGAGAAAAGCAAAAGTCAATGTCTGGGAAGCCAGCTGCTGAAAAAAGGTTGAACTTGCTTACTGCTACATGCTTTAATGCATATCGATGTTAATGTATGGTTTACTTGATGTTAAATACTATCTCAGCTGTGATTTACAAGTGTATGCTTGGCAAGTCCATTGTAATAGCAAAATGGATTCTGTGGATTTCAAATATTTCCATTTCCAAATCCAAAGTTTGGAATTGAGTTGCCCAAAACACCCTTCTTTGCCCCAGAAAAGTTATGCAAGATGGTTTTAAACTAACCCCCCCTCTCCTTCCCCCCACCACAATTAATATATTTGAAGGTTAGTGAAACACAACCTTTCCTGTCAAATACTCATTTGGGACAAATTTCTTGTTTTTTTTTTTTTTACTAAAATATGCTAGTTTTTTGTGTGATTCAATACTTGTGGTATTTTAATAAACTGTTTTGTTAAGACGGTACATACAGTGGCGATGCTATGCATAAGGCACGGACTTCACCCTTCAATTTTGAAATGTGTTAATTTTAGCACCTTCAAATTTTAATGTTATTTCACTACTAAAAGTAATGGATTTGTACATTTCGACCCCCTTAATTTTAGGAAAAATATTCACTACACAATTATATCGACCCCAATTTATACTAAATTTGGATACTCAATTATAATATTTTTTCCAAAAGCAACTCGGACCACCATTCCGACAATTTGTGTCTTTGCCACTAGGTACACATATGCCCAAGTATGTCACAAATTTACCTAAGGCTTTCTGATATATTGCTTAACTTAGATCGTTGTGGGCACAGTTTCTCTGTTGAAGCAATCTCTTGCGCAACACTGCCTAGTCGAGGGAGAGGTTTCGTTTTTTGTGGATCGGCATTGTCTTCTGAAGAGAAGGTTAGTATTGTTTTTAAGCTCAAGCATATGTGTTCCTTCTCTCCATTTATTTTCTATCTTAGAAATGTTTTGTTGAAAACGTAATTTCTAAAAAGTCGTATATCTTTCTTTTGGAAATGCAGTGTCACATGGTTGAGTTTGCTAGAAATTTTGGGGTAATTGTCAGCAAGTATTGGAGACCGAATGTTACCCATGTGATTGCTGCAATAGATGAAAATGGTGCATGCACCAGGACATTCAAAGTTCTAATGGCAATACTGAATGGGAAATGGATCGTTAGAACAGAATGTAAGCCAGATCATTTTTTTCTGTTCGTTTTCACCTCATCTGTTGCCAGTTGTCAGTTCATTACTTTATTCATTCTATTAATGATTAATGAAACGTCTCATTATTTTCAGGGGTAAAGGCTTGTGCTGAAGCTGGAGAGTTTGTGAATGAAGAACCTTATGAAGTCAGCCTAGACAATCATGGCTGTTCTGGTGGTCCAAAAGCTGGTAGACTTGCGATTGCAAATAATGTAAGAGCAATTCAACTATTATTTTCTCCTTCAATATGAGAACATATAGACGAAAACTTTTAAAGTTAACATTTGGAAATGGGGCACATGCTTTTGGGGTAAAATAAACCAAAACATTGTTCTCTTTTCTTGAGACAAGAGGGATTAGTGTGTTGCAGTAAGCAGACTGCAGTATCTTTGCCATCTTCCCTTCTTTATTAATATGACTGATTGACTGGCTACTAAACATCAATGTTACAATTTGTATGATTAATACTCTGTCCGTCCCAAAATGATCTTCACATTTCACTATTCAAACTTTTTATGGATATAAACACTTGCTTCACTAGCCATGTTACGCTAATGCACATTTAAGCCTAAATTGTAGAAATATGAACTTTTTGGGACGATGAAAAATGGTATATGAGAAGATCATTTCGGGACAAAGGGAGTAAAATTTAATTACTTGATGATTTTCTCAGTGCAAAATAGGTGAATATTTTAACACTCCCTTTGCAGGCACCTAAACTTTTCAGTCGCATGAACTTTTACTTCATTGGGGACTTTGTGCAAGAGTTCAAGAGCAATCTCCTAGATCTGGTCACTACTGCCAGAGGCTCTGTTATTGAGACCAAAGAACAGTTACTGGCGTTAAGTAAACATGAGGAGGAAACACCTTCAACTACCCTGATTGTTTACAACACTGATACTTCACTACACCACATGCTAGAAGATGAAGAATCTATCAAGTTGCAGAGATGGGCTGCAGCAGAGGATTTGGCTCGTGTAATCAGAGGTCAGGTCATTGGACACCCTTGGATTTTAGAATCAATTGCCGCATGTAGCTTGCAAAATTTGTCCAGCACCTAGATTCTCTTTTTCAAATGAATATTTTTGCATTTGTCAACAACCAACACGGGGAGGATTACAAGTTTAACCATGAAGTCGCGTAAGAGCCTCCTGTGTTAGTTTATGACTGTCGAAAGATGCTAGGATAAATTTTATCTATGTCTATATCGATGCAGTTAAGGATCTTTTATCTTTTAACACTATTTTGCCGTTTATATCATCATCATCATTATTATTATCTATTCACAATCTGGAATCACTGTTTTTAAAACCATTTAGCCGTTTATATCATTATCATTGAATCTAGAGAAATCTTGAGATATGGTTCCAATGTAAAAACTCATGCCAAGGATGAGAGAACATACTAATTTACAAGCCCTAGAGGTCTATCAGATTTCGTGAAGTAACAACTTCCAACTGTAGAATTTTGACCAGACATTAGCCTGCTACATAGCCTTGTTCTGTGAACTTCCCAATACCAGTGTCTGACAACTCTCGCTCCGATTCTGATTGGTTCACGTCGGTGTTGTAAACAAACCGTTTTGCAACAACTAGAAAGAAAAGAAAGTTGAGAATGCTCAAGATTGCATAAAATGCGTAGTAATAGTCTATATGAGAAACATTAAGGTTATTCAGAATCCACCCCTTGTTTCCGCTCTTTGTGATATCAGCCACTGTTGTCAGAATAAAACTACTGAGGAACTGCCCGACTCCCAAGCTAGTAGTGAAATAAGCAGTCCCGAGACTTTTCATTCCTTCAGGTGCTTGATCGTAGAAGAATTCAAGCTTAGCAACTTCTAGAAAGTTATCAGCAACTCCCATTAGAGCAAACTGAGGAAGGAGAATGAATATAGATAGAGGGACTATTTGGCCTTTACCTAAAGTACCATGTTCTTTAGCCACACTTAGCCTTTTTCTTTCAACCAAACTCGCAATGACCATGATAATAGTATGTAGTACTAGGCCAATCCCCAGTCTTTGCAGCATCGTGATACCTCTTGGATTTTTAGTGTACTTTCTGATAAACGGTACAAAGAATCTATCGTAAAGTACAATGGTGATCAGCATGAAGATTGTCACGAATGCGGAGATAGATGCTGGGGGTATTTCGAAATGTGGGCCTATACTCCTGATTAAGGTTGTACCTTGCTTGATGAAGAGTGTCCCGGATTGTGCTACCAGGGCGCTTGGTATGAACGTTGCTACTAATATAGGGATCATTTTAACCATCTGCTTTGTCTGTTCAACTTGGGTCACTGGACATAAGTTCCATAATGAGTTCTGGCCATCTGTTTTGACCGCTGCCTTGTCAAGGAAGCTGCAAATAGTCCAAGTCAGCGCTAGTGATTACAAACAGGTACGCAATATAACTACAGAGTACTCCTTCCGTCCCAAACTAATGGTTACTAAATTTGAATGCGCAGTGATTAAGAAAATATTTTGGAAGAGTAGCTGGTGCGAGTGAGTAGGAGAGAGAAAACTATGTAGGAAAAAATAAGTGGATAATTGTTGTCAGTGAATAGGAGAGGGAAAATTGAACATTTTGGGTAAATAACAATTAGTATGGGACGCCCAAAACGGAAATTAGTAACCGTTTGTTTGGGACGGAAGGAGTACTAGTTTTCATTTTTTTTCCCTATATTGAAAGAAAGTGGAGAAGAAGACCTTAATGCAGGGGAATGGTCAAGCCTAAACTTTCCAGGACTAGAATATTCATCCAAGCTAAGCTCAAAAAGCTCCTTTGGTTCAGAAGGAACAACCACCTTCCCCTTCCTTATTGCTGCAACAAGTACCTGAGCCATTTTAGTCAACGGGCTTCCCGCAGGTGGCTTGTGTCTAAAAAAGGGTGTCCCAAATATGAACACGACAACAGCAACCAAGAGGGCAGCTGTCGGAATAGCATATCCGACAGCCCAGTTGACATTATCTTGAATATAAACAAGCAAAGTGGTGGAAAATAGTGCACCAAAGAAGATGCTAAACATCCACCAGTTGAAGAAAGAAAGCTTGTGAGTCCTTTCTTTCGGCTCAAAATCATCAAACTGGTCAGCACCCATGGTTGAAATATTAGGCTTGGTCCCACCAGTTCCAATCGCTATTATATACAAGGCGCAGTAGAAAATGTCAACTTGGAAAGGAGAAGCTCGTGCTGTACAGTCTTGGTACGCCACACTTTTTCCACACGTTGGTGGCTTTAGGGCTGGTAACGAGACAACCAAGGTCAGTAAGGTCATACCCTGCAAAAAAATATTGAATTTTTAAATCTTTAAAGTTGTCAAGTTTGACTTGTTGAGCTGGTCAGATAATGATTCCTACTGCTAGATAAATGGCAGATGCGATGAGGAAGGTCCAGTATCGGCCAAGATGAGCATCAGCAATATAGGCACCTAAAAGGGGGGTCAGCCAAATAGTGCCCGCCCAGTTGGTAACGTTGTTAGCTGATTTAACAGTTCCCTCGTGCAGTTCCCGGGTAAGATACAAGACCAGGTTTGCAGCTATTCCATAGTAGGCCATTCTTTCACACACTTCATACCCTACACAACAAAGAAAAGAAAAGATTGGTTATGGAGATTGTGGGCGTGATTTTGAACGTGAAAATTCTTTTTGTGAAATGTCTGAAACTAGAATAACACACACTCCTTGACCGGGAACGGATGGAGTGTGATGTTAGTCATCTTTTTAGGAAAGATTTTGGTGAAACTTAGATATAGAAGGGAAAAGAGGACTTGCCCAACATGAAGTAACAAGCTTTCCATCTTCCTGTGTGTGATCTTAGAACAGGTCTGCCCTTAAGATCAATTGTTCCATCCAGTGTGTAGTCTTCCCTCAACCCTTTTTCTTCTAATTCTACCTTTGTGGTCATTATGGAGAGAGAGAGGCAGGCTACAGCATGTATATCATGTTATTTAGATCTTATATAAAATGTTTGTGATCTTACTACACAGAAGAAAGTTATAAACTTTCTGCTTGTTTTTACTCTCTATTGCAGTCTAAAGTATAGGGCAAATAGCACATTAGTGCCCCAAAGTTTCATGCGAGTTGCAATTTAGGTCCTAATGTTCCAATTTTAGCAATTTGGTGCCTAATGTTCACATTTTGTGGTGAAATGCGTCTTTTTTGGATGATAATAGATGGAAGTTAACAGAATTAACGGAAAATCTAACGAGCTTATTTGAAACTTGCATTTCTTACTCATAAAGTTCAATAATTATTTATGTTGTCTCCAGTTTGTTAAAAACTTTACAACTCCTATATATATATATATATATATATATATTATTTTAATAAAAGAATGTATATTTCAATTAACCCAAAAAACATAACAAATATTAAAGTAAAATATTGTTTATCATTTAAAATAATAATTTTTTTGTATAGTAGTGAAAATTATAAAAATTCCTTACACTAAAGTCATATTTATAATTCTAATTCCTTAAGTAAAGGGAAAAATTATGTTTTTTTTTTTTAAAATAAAGGGCTAAATTTAGATATTAATCCGTAGATAATAGCTGTAAAAAACTTCTTTTAATTTGAATTGCTTGAAAAGGGAAAATTAAAAATCAAACATAAACTTCTACCTTCTTCGTCTCCTTCCCCCCACCCCACCCACCGACCACCTTCACATCTCTTCTTCTCCCATGCTTTCTCTTACCCTCACAACGCCAAACTTGTTTTTCTGGGTAACAAATCCAATTTTTAAAGAAGCTCATTAAATTTTTCGTTAATTTTGTTAGCTTCCATTCATGACCATCCAAAAAAGACCCATTTCGCCACAAAAGGTGAACATTAGGCACCAAATTGCCAAAATTGGAACATTAGGACCTAAATTGCAACTCACATGAAACTTTGGGGCACTAATGTGCTATTTGCCCCTAAGTATATGAATGCATACTATATACTTTTATTTCATCGAGTGTCTTCTTTTTTTTGAAACCTTTCATCAAGTGTCTTTAAACGCACCAATGTTAGCGGTACAATAAAAAATCTAAAATATTGGGTATTATTAATTTTATTTTATTTATAAATTTTGTCACATCAGTTAAAAGAAGACAATGAAATGCAGTTGATATTATGAGATTCAGTATCTTGTTTGAAAGGACTGTAATTTATAAAGAAACCATTTTTTCTTTTCAATATTTTCATGCTAATCAACTTTGACCATCAATCTATAAAATTCTAAAAATTGTAATTGACAAATCATTAAGTGATTTATCAATAATAATTTCTAAAATTTAATTGTGATCATTAGATTTTAGCACCAATGTTTGGTCAAAATTTATTTGAGTAAAAATTTCATCCGGTGTCACTATAAAAAGCCCCATTTACAGAATCCAATAACCATCTGCCACATCAGTAAATAACCAAAAGTCCACCCCCGTACCCTAGACTTCAATGTAGCTTAACAACTCACAAACAGCATACCCACTTCAACAGATATTGCAGCCCTTTCTTCTCGTCTCAATCAAATGGGTATATTGTCTTAGACGGAGTCCAATAGTGTCGCTGATAATGGTTGAATTGTTTAAGCATACTTGATTTGTTGAATCAGGATTTTTCAGTAATCAGGATTTTTCAGTAATCAGTATGTACTTAAAATCAAATGCACCTACTTGACTGTTGAATTGTTTAAATCAACTACGAAGTCATTGAACTTTTGAGAGGGGTGCTAATAATGGTTGAATTGGGTTTCTGAATTATAGGGTTTGTTATCCTAAACTGCAGCCTAGGATAATGGTGTAGATCTCTAGCCTTATATCTGATGTGGCACGTGGTGATTGGACTCTGTAAAAAAGACTTTTGTAGATCTCAATTTATTTATATTGCGTATAAAAAATAAATCAAAATGACGAACTTTCCGGAACATCGAGTATTTATCTCGGCCAACATTTTCAAGCTGCATCCTTAAAAAGCATTATATATATATCGATAGATCTGTTCTCCTTTTTTTTTTTTTTTTTTTTTTTTTGAAAGGGTTAATTGCAATTTGGTTCCTAAAATTTTTCAAAAATTTGCAATGTTGATGTTGTCTTTTCAATTTCGCAAATTGATATATCCACTTTGTCTTTTTGTTGCAAACTGACTACAAATTACAAAACTAACCGAGTGTTAGATTTCTAACAGATTTTATGTCATGTGACTAACACATGACGTTTTGAGGGACATTTTAATATGTTTTTTAGAGCTATAAAAATCCGATTGATAGGATTTTTAAAAAAAAATTGAAACTTATATTTAAATCTACAACATATAATTTTATGGCAATTTTTTTTTGTGACTGAATTATTTTATATAAAATTTAATTATTAAATAATAAAAATAGAAAAAAAAATAAAAAAAAATCTAAAAAAAGATATTAACCCCAAATATGTTTCGTATGAAGTAAATGTTAAATGTGGATTATCAGTTCATAAAAATATTTGATATAGAAAAAAGGGAGAGGAAAAGGAGGATGAATTGGGGAAAGGGTGTATGCCGACGGGGTAATGCGGGAAGGTGGCGGAGTGGTGGAAGAAAGTAAAGGAGAGGAAAAATGGTATGGCGAGGTGGAAAGTTGTAATTTTTTAAATTGTTTTTCCCGTGTTCTCTATTTTTTTTTAGCTATTTTCATTTGTTTAAATAACAAATTAATATAATATATATTTAATTCATCAAAAAAAAATTCCAAAAAATATATGTTGTAGATTTAAATATTAGCTTTAATTTAAAAAAAAAAAAGAATCATACCAATCGGATATGTGTAGCTCCAAAAACATCTTAAAATGTCATGTGTTAGTCACAAGACATAAAATATGTTAAAAAACTAACACACAGTTACTTTTGTAGTCAGATTGCAACAAAAAGACAAAGTGAATATACCAATTGGCAAAATTGAAAAGACAACATCAACATTGCAAATTTTGAAAAATGTTAGAAACCAAATTGTAATTAGCCCCCCCCCCCCCCCAAGATTTAAGCATAGGCATATACCCTTGGTGTTGGATTGGACAAAGGTTTGGTGGTCTTGCTAGTATACAATTTCAACAGGTGCTCGAGCCTGTCGATTTGATACAAGAATTTAAAACTCCATTATATTATATGGAGAAAAAAGCAACTGACTGAGACTCTCATACATGTAACAAGGTTTTTGGAGGCTGCAACCCAGACTAATAAACTAGCTTACTCCCTTTCTTTACAATAAATTAAAATACACACACAGACCAAGCAATCACACAAGCACAAATTACAAAGGAGATACCCACCAAATGTCACCTTACTCACCCAAATCCCTCCCCCAACCCTAAACTGTTTTCAGACTCTTGTCCAGAATCAACCCTCCAACACCACCCAGATACGTTTCAGTCACAACCCACAATTCTGTTATTTACTTACGGTTACAGCAGGGGCCATGTCATTACAATTGTCATGTCCTCGGCCGAGCAATCAGGTTGCAAGGAGGATTCCGGTTGGGAAATTAAAGCTATTAACGATTTTGGTTATTTTTATTAACACCTATTAACGATTTTGGTTATTTTTATTAATTTATCAATAGTACGCATGTTACTTTTGTTGTTCTGATAGTACAAAGATCAAAGTGAATATCTAGAGTAATACGCAGGTCAATTTGGTAGTTTACTCATGATTTATGTATGGAAAACAAAGATGAAAGCTGCCAGAGGATGCCAACTTCCTGCTCATCCAAGCACTTGTCAGGTACAAATGATTTTAAGGATCATCTGTTAGCGTACATTCAATCAACATTGGAGCAAAAAAAAAAAAAAAAAAAAGATTTTTTAAATGGGTAGGACACTCTGGTCACCTTTTTCCATTAAATCATCGACACGGTGCCTGGCAAGAAATTAAAACCGAACAGATGTAGAGAGAAGAATGGAATGGATACCAAAAACAGATACCTGCAACTTTGAAATTTAACAGGTACATTTAGAAAGAAAACTGAGCCTTCATACCAGTTAACGACAACTACACATACCAACCTGCTCGGAATTGGATGCTTGCCCAAACACCATCCGTAATCTGCATCGATGAAAAAGCCTGAAGACAGGGTTGGTACCAATCCCCTTTAGGCTGGTTTCTCCTGTACCAAAAAGGAGAGAATACAACAAGGAAAATGATTATACCTCCCAAAGATAACTTCACTATCAATCACTAGAAATATCGTTACCCACTAATCACTACCCAGAAACTACAGATCCATCCGTTATACCAGTAACCTCCACTACAAGTGATTACTTATCTACCATAACGAAGTCCTACAAATGTTAAGCAGCTTATGCTAGTTTAACACCGAACATGAGAAGAAGCATTTAATGAGGAGCGATAAAACACGTCCAAATCGACTAACACATACAGCTATAAGCATCTTTAAGTTTAACACTACTGCAGCAAACACAATTTAAAAAAAATAAAAATTGAAGTACAAGTAATATCCATAACTACCAGTAGTTATATGCTACCAAAATAGTTATTGCAAACTACTAATAAGATTCAAGCAATCCAACCAGTTCAAGGATTCTTGATGTCCTGCTGTCACAAGACCATGCACGCCAGCAAACGTACTTCTAGGCCAGTCAGATTCAGTGCTATCATAGACAGAAGCTTCTCATGAGTCCGACCTCATGTTTCCAATTTAATACCCCGACGACCCATTATAGTAGCCACCAGCACCTGACCCTTGTTGCTCTCCCCCACTATTTCCGCTTCCAGCATTTCCACCATAATTCCCATATCCATATCCTTGATTACCATACGCTGAAGCACCATTTGGAGATTGACCAACAGGTGCAGAAGCTGCACCACCACCTCCAGGAGCATTCCAAGGAACACCGGCCCCATAACCTGCACTTGCACCATAGCCTGAAGCCCCGTATCCAGGAGTTTGATTGCTCCAAGTGTTTTTTGGACCGCCACTTGCATATCCCGAGTTTGCAGCATTTGGGTTTCCATATGCACCGGCGGGGCCACCGAAACCAGCATTAGCAGCTCCATAACCGCCAACACCATACCCACCATACCCACCATAAGCAGGGTTGCTGCTTGGTGCTCCAAAACCGTAACCTGTGTTTCCATAGCCGGAGTAAGGCGGGTAGCCACCTCCGGTACTCTGCTGCTGCAAGAATCTACTACTGTCCATTCGACCATCAAATGCACCACCAGAGGCACCAGAAGAACCATAGCCTTGGTAGCCTCCACCACCACGGGAACCGCCCCCGCCGCCACCACCACCACTTGGATTAGCATCTTTAGGAAGGGCCCGTTTCACCTCAACAGTTTTATTGTTGAGCTCATGGAAAGTCTTCTCGACGACTCTATCAACAGCATCTTCTGTGTCAAAGGTGATGAAACCAAAACCACGAGGTCGGTTAGTGTTTTGGTCAAACATTATTACTACGTCAGTTACTTCTCCATAGTTTTCAAAATACTGCCGAAATTCTTCATCAGTTAGGGTTGAAGGTAAGCCACCAACGAATATCTTTTTAGTTCTGATATTTCCTCCCCCTCCAGAGCTTCTTCCTACGTTAGCATTTCCAGGTCTAGATGTACGCTGTTCTTCTCTAGATAAAGCCCTCTTCGCCTCCACCTGAGTAGTGAAAGTTAAGTTGTAAGACAAAACAAGGAAACCTATGCGGAGCAGTACTATCCACATACAGTATATGCAATGAATATTCAGTAAGCATATCTTCAGTAGCTAATGTAGTTACAAAGTTTGAAAGAGAGCTTGAGTTTCTACAAATCATTTTCTGCTGTCTTCTCTTTCAATAATTGTGCAGAATGGGTTCAGATCAACAAGCACAAGAAGAAACAGACTCTTCCAAAACAAAAGGCAGTTCAGCACATCTAATACCCAAGAAGCTTTATATTACTACCGCTAAAGCAAAGTACAAACACTGATGAACATATCAGGATCAAAGAAACATATCAAGAAATCATTAGCCCATAGGAAAGAGACAAGAACGAATTATTTAACCTGAGAAATTTACAGCACCAGAACAATATCACATACACTTCTGGGTGGTGGACACTACTAATTTTATTGGTCTTATATTTCTCAAAGGCAACAACTATCCATTTCCTGTTTCCCATGGCCATAACAATTTCCCTTTCTTTCAGGAGCTGCTCGGAAATCACGTGCCAGTCAAATAACACCAACCCTCCTATATTAACCTCAAATAGTCCCAATTTGAAAAGTTAAACATCCAAAATTTACACCCTTGTATTTCTTTTAATTTTTACTAAAGTTATTTTTTCTGGGAAAAAATTGAGAATATATATATATATATATATATATATATATATATATATATATATATATATATATATTAAAAGCTTATTTTTTAAAAGCGTGCTCTCAATATGAAACATCCAAAAAGGGAATAGACCATGGAATGCAGGGAGTACTGTGCGAAGTAAGAAAATCATGGAAAATCCAAGCTCAACTTTAAGAATGGAGCTCCTCAAGCTTGTTTGGATGACAATAACAAGGACTTACTTACATTTTTATTTCAACTGCACTACTGAAATTTATACAAGAATGACACAAGAATGACGTGGAACTGAATCAAGACTATTAATGTGTATCAAACTAGCACTTGGAGTATCACACTCTAAACAAAAACACAATTAGAAACTCTCAATGAAACCCAATCAATCAACTACTCCCTCCGTCCCAAAATGATCTTCACGTTTGACTATTCAAACTCTTAAGGATATGGACACTTACTTCACTAGTCATGTTGTGTAATGTGTTTAAGCACATTTAAGCCTAAACTGTAGAAATGAGAAGAACTTTTTGGAACAATGAAAAATGACAAATGAGAAGATCATTTGATAAGAGTACATCACAAAACCGACAGCAAGTAGCAAGTAGCAACTAACACCACATAAACTAAAGATTTTTTTTAGGTCAATGGAAATCAAAACAAGAAATTAAAAAAAATCTCACTGCAATTACACACACACAACCCATTAGAGATTACGCATCAGGAAAAAATACCCACAAAACGAAAAAAAAAATAAAAAAATAACAGCAATTATCACTATTGTCAAATAAAACGAACAACATTCAATTAAAGGGGATAGGGTTGGGGGGAAGATTATCATAGATTTCTAGGGTTCTAACCGTTCGTCCATCAATGGTGTGCCTATCTTGAAGAACAGTGTCAAGAACAGAAGGATCCGAGAAAACAACAAACCCAAATCCCCTCGGCTGCCCAGTAGTCTTGTCGCGCATAATAACAGTCTGCGAAACATCACCATACTTGCCGAAGTAATCACTGAGACGTTCTTCAGTTGTGTCCCAAGCTATTCCTCCAATGAACACCTTCCCTTCATCTGAATCCATCTTCTTTAAGAAAGAAGCTCTGTTTCTGTGTGTGAGAAGAAGGATGGGAAATTGGGAATCTAGGGTTTTGAAAGTGCGCTCGATAAATTGAACTGAAATAAAAGAGTGGCCGTAGGGGGAAATATCTTCCAGTGGTAATAATAGTGAAAGTCAAGCGCGAAAGCGGCGTCGTTTGGATGATGAATCTTAGTAATGTCTATTATTGGGCTTTTTAAATTGGGTTGCGTAGACTGATACGTATCTGGTGCTGGGCCTGAATATGGTTTTCTGAATACATGACATGTCCTACGTATTATCCGAATTAAGAAACATTTTGTTGAAAATTTTGTGTGTGCATTTGAGCTATTTTTGTTGATTTTTTTTAATATTTACTCCCTCCGACCGACCCATTTTAGTCATACTCACAACAATTATCCACTAACTCTTCTCTACTCTACCCCACTTTCTCTCTCCTACCCAACTATCAACACTCACAACACATCACCTTTTCCTTAATTCTTGAACCCATCAATTTTTTTACTCTTAAAATGGGACAGAGGGAGTACTTTTCAATGATATTAATCTTTGTATTCATTATTATTATTTTTAAGCAACATCACAATATATACCAAAAGGGAAAGATAGTTATTTTACATGCATAGTGATATATGTAACAATTTTTATTTTTATTTTTCATTCATTTTGAGATGAAAGGAGTATTAAAATCCACAATATAACCCTTCAACTTTAACTCTTTCAAATATTGCCATATTACATTATCCTTACTTTTTTCAAACTTTCAAGCATTATTTATAATTTTGTCAAAGTTTAGGGTTCAAAATTGCATATATTGTACTTTTTCTAAACTTGAGGGAGTCATATAGAATTTCTTAAAATTTTAGGAGGGCAATTTGATCCCTCTTTACTTTGAAGGCATCCGTCTCTGTTCACACCAATTTACGCTAGAGAAGAAGTAGATGCCGGGTTGAGACTCTCCAGTATAACTATGTGACAATCAGATTAATATGTATACCATGTAACTCATCCATTATACCATGCAACTATACTACTATAACATGTAATTCATGTTAAGTTATTTCATTCGCTTCCAACTACTTGCATTTTGATTTTAATATTATGCGGCTGAACTTGCACGATTGTAGGTAGTCAAATTGCCCTCTCCAAATTCAAGAAGAAACTACCTTTTTTGTAGAATAGTCCTTCATTATGACATGTAACTAGACAACTATAACATGTAAATATGTTTGAGTTTTTTAAAAATCAGGCCATTTTAAGGTGAACATAGATGTGCGACCGAAGTGGGGATGGTACTACGTGATGATCGCGACAAGTTTGTTGCAGTTCGGGGTACTACGTGATGATCATGGCGAGTTCGTCGCAGCTACAATTGATACATGTGATATTCGAAGTGGGCTAAAAATAATATATGATGGAGTTCGTTCCACTTGTCTTGACATGTCAAAGCTTGGAGAGGTCTTTTGAACTCATGGAAAAAGCAAGTGAAAGTGAATACTTTATATTCAATTATGAATGTTAAATGATGTGCCAATGTAGCGACAGACTGTATTGCAAACGCTGCTCATTCTGTTAGTAGTCCTCATATTTGAGTAGAGCTTCTGGCTATGTGGAAAACAACCTTCTTAATTAATTTGAATGCAATTCAGTTAACCTTTTTTTTTTTTTTTTTTTTTTAAAGAAAGACAAAGACAAAACAATCTTTTATTTTGGGAGGGGAGTATTCAACAAACTCCAAAGTGCAAAGGGGAGGCAACTGTAAATAATCAAATGTTTTTTTTTTTTAATCAAGTGTAACTAATCCAAAATGTTAAGGCAGGAGTACTAGTATCTCGGATCTGCTGTATTTCGGAGAATCAAATCTGCCGTATTTTCGGAGAATCAACGGCTCGAAATCAATGGATTTTCATAAACATTTTTGTCTTTAATCAAAGAGGCCCCACAATTAATCACAATAATTTCATCATCAATCAAGAACCCTAACGGTCATTTTCCCCTTTTTCCTCAAAACAAAAACCCTACACACAGGCTACACTTGACCGTTACTCTCTCTCTCTCTCTCGCTCGCTCACTCACACTCACACAGCTCTCTCTCTCTCTCTCTCAAACATGAATAACCCTTAATACTCTGATTTCACCACCCATTAGAGTAAACACCCAATTTTCTTGAAATCAAGAAAGGGCTGGAAGAAAAATTCACTCTGATGGGTTGTTTTCTTGGTTGTTTTGGTTCTAAAAAAGATCGAAAACGGCAAGCGCATAGATACAAAGTCATCTCTCGAGATCAAAAAGTAAGCCTAATTTT
The DNA here is from genome assembly GCA_026119855.1 of Campanula takesimana. Lineage (NCBI taxonomy): Eukaryota > Viridiplantae > Streptophyta > Magnoliopsida > Asterales > Campanulaceae > Campanula > Campanula takesimana. Next base: position 2,149,284 of record JAOWBW010000046.1, read on the forward strand.
CCGTTTCAGTTTTCCGTTTCATCCTCTATTTGGTTTCCGAGAAACGGAAGAGAAAATTTTGTTTCTTTGGTCAAAGATTAACGAATCGATTCCAATTTAGCATTTATGGTAGCTTTAATTTAATTGGGTTTCACAAATTTGAGACCCTTGTCCCCTTTTTGATGTGAAATTCAAAATTTGGTTAGATTCTTCCGTTTCATTTCTAGCTGCACTAACAGAGCTCAATGAAATAGTGTTTTGATTAATGGGGTTTATTTGTGAAATATGTTACAGAGACATGTAAGTCAGAATGTTGTGCAAGCTAATGCCTTTCCGGAAGTAGTCATTAAAGAAAAACCCCAAAGTCCAGTAGCAGAACTGAGGTATGTTGCGGTTCTTTAAATTTTATTGATCTTTCTTGCACAAATGGTTAATTGTGTGTATTTGTGTGTGTTTATGTTTGGTGTGATTTTGTTTTCTAAACAAATATTATATGGTTTTGGATATAGGGTTAAGCCTGAGGAGCAGTTGAGCTTGAGTAACAGAAAGAAAGTTACTTTTGATTCGAACGTTAAAACTTACGAGCACATTCCAGTTAATGAGAGTACCGAGTCTTTACTGGAGAAGGAGAAAGAGGAAAAAAATCCACCAGTAGCCAGATCGCAGTCTAAGATGCTATCTCGTTCCAATTCTGAAGATGATTCAGTCAACTCGAGTGTTGGATCTTACCCCCCAAATCATAGGTACCAAAATTGCCAAGAAAGTGATGATGAAGTGGAGGATTTGGAATATGAGGACAGTGATTTTGATGATGAAGATGATAACTATGAAGATGAAGAAGAAGAAGAAGATTGTGGGGATGATTATGAGGATTGTTGCAATGATAAAACTGTATGCCGAAAGGTTTGGTCAGAGGCAATCCCGGTTGCATCGGAGGAGTCTAGGGTTGTAGGAACAGTTGGGACGACGAGACGATATGTTCATCCTGTATTAAATCCAGTTGAGAATCTGTCTCAATGGAAAGCTGCGAAAGCGAAAAGGACAATTCTACCCTCGGACCCACAAAAGGAAAACTTCTCTTTCAATTTCCAAACTAAGAATCCCCATAAGAATCAAGAAATAGCTGTTGATGCCAGCCTTTCAAATTGGATAACTTCGGCTGAAGCCACTTCGAATAAGAAGGCTAGCTTTAAAGATGGTGGTGGTGGTTTTGAAACGATTTCTTCTGAGAAAAGTTTTTCTCAAGAATCGACAACTACTTCATTAAGGAGCCTAGAAGATAGACCAATTTTAGGCGTGTTGACTGTGGAGGATCTGAATCAATTTTCAGCAACTTCTTCACCTAAGAAGTCACCTTGTCGAAGTAATGAGGATATGCCCATAATAGGCAGTGTCGGAAGCTACCGGAGTCACTCAAGCTCAGGTAAGGATTCTGGGTCGGTCTCTTCTTACAAAGGCATTCCAAATACAAGTAGCAAGTACAGAGAGGTATATGCCAAATAAAAATCTTGCGGGTTTATTCAGAAAGTGCCGGTCTTTGCCATTGTATCATTTTGTGCAAATGTTTGGGAGTGTCTTTAGTGTCTGTCTTTTTACAAAGTTTGATCAGTTTTATACTGTATGTGATCAGCTGAAACGTGGTCATTGTTAAAGTTCTTGTTTGTTTGTTGTTAATTCTTTGATTTTTTATGATGATGGATTAATAAGATTGTATCTATTTATTTGTGTATATTTATGCCTTTATTTCCTTTCCCAAGTTTCTGTTGCAATGCTGTCAAAGACAACATAACAATTTTCAGCTCGAGCTTTGCATTTTTAGCAGGTTAAAGTTTTATTTCTCAGCATAATGTAGTTTGCAGTATAGAGTTGGTGCGCAGATTCTTGTTTAGTGAGAACATAAATTTTGATCCTTTAGTCTGCATAGGTTTACCACTGATTAGTATGCAGTATGCACAACCTAACTCACCTACTCCTGGTGTAGTCAAGGCTTACACTATAACGATACTTTATAATCGTTGAATCACTTGTAGTACGAAATATGGCATGATGACGTTATCCTGTAATTGTTTATAATCATTGAATCACTTGCAATACATAATGACGGGCAAAATGATAAAAACTGTTCTGGATTAATAAACGACACAAAAACTCCACCATTTTAGGAGTTGCACAACCTACTTAGTGAAATTGACTACGAAATTATTGTTAAGTTTTTCAATAGGCATGTGGAAAATTTTGTTCAAAACGCGTCAAGTCTTCTTCTGGGTGGTCAACTACGCAAGCGACCTAGTAATGGCACAAAAAAGACTTGGACTCTAATACAGCCACAAAAAAAATGCCAATTTAGAATTTTATGCTAAAATGTGCCATAAAATAAATATCTAATTTTTATTTAAGAAACATTATAAGAACATTTATTTTAGATAAAAATTTATTTGAAACCCTTTTCTTTCATTTATACTCAGAGGCATGATTCACTTTCTAAACTTATACTTTTACAAGTATATAAGTATTCGATGAGAGAGGAAATGAGTTTACCCCGCCCTGTCCATAGGGAGCAAACCATTTACTCTCTCAATGAAACTTGTCTCGTACGTGAGACCGTCTCACATCAGTTTTTGTCTATGACGAATGGTGAAAAATATTACAGACAATTTTTTTATAAACACAAAATCTAAGGAAAGACACATTTTTCTTAAGTGATTACAAAAAGTATGTTTTTAAAATGCGTGATGATATTTTTGTAAATAACGCGTGCACTGGCACTTTTATAACACCCTACCAGCACTCAATAACACCAACTGAAACTCTTAAACACTATCACTGAAACTGCGCGAAGTTCCACTTATTTACAAAAAAAAATACTACCACGCGCGAATTTGAACTATTTAAACGAATGTCACAACGCATTTTGAAAACACATTTTTCCTAATCACTTGGAAAAATGCATTTTTCATAAGACTAGAATACTTTTAGAAAGTAAACATTCAGTAAAGACATTTCTGAAATGTAGAATTTTCGGGATTTCTAGACAGAGGGAATACGTTTTGAAGGAGTATAAGAAGATAGTTGTCCACTAAAACGTAAAAAGCTTGTTGAAGGGGAAAAAAAAAAAAACAATGACAACAATACAGAAGCCAAGTCTTGTTCTTTGTTACATTTTCTTGCTTTGTGTTTTTCCACTAGAAATCAATTCAACACCAATAACAGAAGCAAGAGCTCTTGTTTCATGGAAGACAACCTTATCATCATCATCATCATCATCTCTCAATTCTTGGTCTCTTTCCAATATCAGACTCCTTTGTAGATGGACTGGTATCTTGTGCACCAGGTCTGGTACAGTTTCCGAAATTCGCCCCTCGGGTTTCGGCCTCACCGGAACACTTGCCCAATTCAGCTTTTCCTCGTTTCCGAACTTGACTTATTTGGACTTCAACAACAACAGTCTCTCTGGTCCGATTCCACCCACCATTGGCAACCTCTCAAAGATCAAATTTTTGGACTTGAGCAGTAATTTTTTTGATGAAACAATTCCATCAGAGATTGGAAAGTTGTCTGAACTTGAATACTTGAGTGTTTACTACAACTATCTCAATGGCACAATTCCATTCCAGCTCACCAATCTTCAAAAGGTAACATACTTAAACCTTGGTTCAAATTACTTGGAATCTCCAAATTGGTCAAACTTTTTGAGCATGCCTGCGTTGAACCGTCTCGACTTGAATCTCAATTTTCTTGAGAACGAGTTTCCAGATTTCATACTCAAATGCAGGAACTTGACTTATCTTGACCTGTCTTTTAACATGTTAAACGGCTCAATTCCAGAGTCAGTCTTCAATAATCTTGAATACCTCAATCTTACAGATAATTTGTTTCAAGGGCCCTTGTCATTTAATCTTTCCAGTCCTTCCAAATTGAAAGATCTTAGACTTGCCATAAACAGCTTTTCTGGTCCAATACCCCCTGGTCTGTGTTCTGGTTTTGCTTTAAACCAATTAACTCTGAATGACAACAATTTCGATGGGCTGCTGCCTGGTTGTTTGAAAAACTGCTCCAAATTATCTAGACTCCGTGTAGATGGAAACCATTTCTCTGGAAACATTTCTGACGCATTTGGAGTTCATCCAAATCTAAATCTCATCATGCTTAGTGGGAATCAGTTTACTGGTACTATTCCAGCGGCGCTAGGGAACCTTACTAAGTTGCGTCACCTAAGCCTGCAATCGAATCAACTGAGTGGTAAAATTCCAAGTGAATTGGGTCTCTTGAAAAATCTGATAACCCTTTTTCTGGGAAATAACAAATTATCAGGACAGATCCCTCCTTCCGTTTGTAACTATAGTTCCCTTCAATATCTTATCTTATCTAACAACAGCTTGGACGGTGAGCTCCCACAGTGCTTGGGGAATTTCAGCCGAGTGCTCTTAGTCTTGAATTTGCAGCTGAATCACTTTAGTGGAACCATTCCCTCAACATTCACCAAGGGGAATCAGCTGAATAGACTGGCACTAAGTGACAACCTGTTGGAAGGACAACTTCCTGAATCTTTGAGCTATTGTACACAACTGGAAGTTCTTGATCTAGGAAACAATAATTTTAGTGGTCTTCTCCCCCACTGGATTGATACACTTACAGAGCTGCAAGTTCTTGTTTTGCGAGGTAATAGTCTCAGGGGTACAATAGGGACATCCGACGCTAAGCTTCCCTACCAAAAGTTGCGAATCCTTGACCTCTCCAACAATAAGCTCACTGGTCTTTTGCCGTTTAACTATTTCCAGAATTTTAAAGCAATGATGAGTGATGATATATGCGGTATGAAGAGGGAATACATGGGGATGGAGTCAGGTTCTGGAAGTTATCAAGATTCCATATCGCTAGTGTTGAAAGGACATGAAGTTACGATTGTCAGAATCCTTACTGTCTTTACCACCATTGATCTTTCAAACAACCACTTTGATGGACAAGTTCCAAGTTCCATTGGGATGCTTCATTCACTTCGGTACCTCAACTTATCTCACAACAGTTTCCAAGGACATATCCCGTCAGTACTAGGAAACTTGTCAGTGCTCGAGTCTTTAGATCTCTCTTCTAACAAATTAGTTGGTGAGATCCCCATGCAACTCACTGGTCTGTCATTTCTCGCAGTCTTAAATCTTTCCCAGAATCAACTTGTAGGAGCTGTACCACACGGCCAGCAGTTCAATACATTCGAGAATACTTCATACCAAGGGAACCTGGGTTTATGCGGATTCCCGTTGACAAACAACTGCAGAGATGGTAATGGAGATTCTGAACCAGCGCAGCCAAAACAACAAGAAGAAGATGATTCAAGTTTCTTTAATGGATTTACTTGGGAATCTGTCCTAATGGGGTATGGATTTGGGACGATGATTGGGCTTAGTGTTGGATATCTGATCTTCTTGATTGGAAAACCAAAATGGATTGTGAGGATCATTGAACGAGAAGAAATCAGAAAAGGGAGAAGATCAAGAAAAAGTGGGCACATTAGACAACTTGGTAGACGGAGAAACTAGCATACACCAAAGAACGTCTAAAAGCTGTATCAGGTCAGTTAATCTAATCTTGTCACATACTAACCTTCAACTGTAACATACTAGTCTCTGTCCCAAAATGAATGTCCGAATTCGCTCTTGATCGCAAATTCGGACATTCATTTTGAGACGGAGAGAGTATTTCCTAATATTCTCACGTGTTCTTCATTCGTGTGAAGGTCTAAGTGGCAACAATGTTGTTCGATATCAGCTGGAGACACTCACATCTGATGAAGCTCAGAGTACATTTTTTACAAAGAGAATAAGAGCCCTGGCCAGAGAACTGGCTTTTGTAATTACTAGCATCTATTAGGCCGTCTGTTGCAACTATGCTCTTTAAGCTGGGACTTTATGTTTAATACCTAAGTCATATATGTATAAGTGTATTGATGATCTTGAGAACGCTCAAATTATAAATTTTTGGTTGCTTTGTAAAGCATATAGTATAAGGTAGGCTAATATATACTCCCTCCGTCCCCGTTGAAGGTTATTAGTTTGATTTTACACGCTTATTAAGGAACCAATGCAAATTTTGGTTAACAATAGTATTATGGGGAGGATATAATTATCCATTCGTAAAGCAAGTGGGTTAAAAGTAGATAGGTGAGTGATGTTTTTTTTTAAATATATGAATTTTATGAGGACAAGCTTGTCCAAAACACTGTTCATATTTTGCCATTTAAGGAATAAAGCAACTAAGAACCTTAAACTGTGATATACCAAAAAGGAAAGTAAGAACCTTAAACTGGGTCAGATGGAGTAGTATGTTCTTTTCAGTCATGTCAGTTATACTTACTATTACTAGAAGGCAAATACTCTCCCTGTCTCAGAAAAATAATCTCATAGTCAACTTAATTGAACCTTGATCAAAAGTTGATGAAAATTTAATGGTTCCAACGAAATTATAAGAAAATTGTTATAGATAATATTTTTGATGGTGCACCACCAATAACATTTTTTAAAATTTCATAGAAACTCTCTAGTTTTCTTAAAAATTAGGTTAATGTGCAATCAAGTTGACCAGAAAAGTCAAAGTGAGACGGAAAAATGTCAAAAGAGGTCCAGCATGTTAAGTTGTTAACCCTCCATCATTTCCACGGCAAGAGCACATCGCTCACAGAATTAAGCTCTTCTCAAATGGAAGGAAGGTTACATATATCAACAAACAACATTAAGCATGGATGATTTGCAGTGGCAAATAATTACGTAGAAACAAAAATCAAAGTGGATAGATCATAAAATATGATCTTTCAAAGTGATTAAATGTCTAGACACCGAATTCGTTTAATTCATTATCTTGATTAATTGATTGATCATGTTTAGTGGTGGGATGAAAATTAAGATTAAGGTGAAGGAAGTAGTAATGGTGAAGATCCTTCATGCCTTTACATGCATTCAGGTTTACAAGATTGAGTTATGGAATTTAAGCATCGATTTAATGCTGATGATCAGTAAATTTGAAACTTTTTTAGACATTCATTTTGATTTGAGACGGAGAAAACAGTAATTTACTAAATTTTCTTATCGCCACTTTCCCGACCAAATCTTCTCTTTTATTTTGAATGAAAGTATTTACTTATTAGGTGAATATTATTTGACCATAGCGAATTGAATTAAGTAAGTTATTAAAATTCAATAAATTTTACCTTATTAAATTAGCGGCAATGTTTGATTCAAACTAAATAAATTTTAATATGGTCAGTTTTTTTCAAAAATACAGTACTCGTACTATTTTTAAGACGAAATGTTACTCTTTAGTTGTTACATAATAATTCGACATGTCTCTTTTATTTTGAATGAAAGTATTTACTTATTAGTCAAATAATAAATGTTTATTTCTATTTTAAATTATGAAAAAAAGAATGTAAATTTTTAAATGGAAGGAATTATATGCTTAATTATATATATTTCCATCGATTTCAACTAAATATTTTTTTAAGAAAAATAAAATATTTAAATGAAATAAAATTATATTAGCAAAAATATAGGAATATACTCCCCCGTCCCAGCTCACTTGACACCTTTTGATCAAAACTGGTTAACTTAAGGTCGTTTTGACCAACACTTTATAAAAATATTTATGTTCCAAAAAAAAATTAAAAATTGTTATTGAGAGGATTTTTAATGGTGATCATTTTACATTTTTTTTTAATTTTTATTCGGATCATATTTTTATAAAGTATTGATCAAACCGACCTTAAGTTGACCAATTTTGGTTAAAAGGTGTCAAGTAAACTGGGTAAGAAGGAGTATGCCACAACCATTGACTTTGGTCTCAATACTTGTTGCAGTAGTCAATTTTGACAACTACGAGGGCTTGGATTTCAATTTCAAAGGGTGCAAAGTTTGCTTGTCAATTGGTCCGAATCCAAATACTACTACTACTACTACTTATTTTTCGAGTTTATTGCCACTTTACCTGCGTCAATTGGTCCAAATCCAAATAATACTACTGCTACTACTACTTATTTTTTGAGTTTATTGCCACTTTACCTGCGTACTATTAAAAGTTTGACGATTTACCCTCGTACTAAAGAAACTCACACTATGACCTGCGTACTATGGTTTTAATAAAAAAGTGCCCAAGGATAACCCGTTAGAAATCTAACGGGCTGTCAGCATATGTTAAAAATTTAACAGATTTGCAATTAAAAAAAATGGGCAATTTGCAATTTGGTTCCTGACATTTACAAACTTTTGCAATGTTGCTCCCAACAGTTTTTTTCCTCCAATTGGTTCCCATCATTTACATTTTTTTGCAATGTGGCTATAAAAGTAAATGGGCGTTAGTTTTCTAACAGATTTTATGTCATGTGACTAGCACATGACGTTTTAAAGGACGTTTTGAAATATTCGTAAAGCTACACATATCCGATTGATATGATTCTTTTTTTATATTGAAACTAATATTTAAATCTACATCATAAATTTTTTTTGGAAATTTGTTGGGTATCTAAATTATTTTTACATTTAATCTTAATTTTAAATATTAAAAAAATAAAAAACACGTGAAATATAATCTAAAAAAGATATTAGCCCAAGTATGTTTCAAATGAAGTAATTTCTATATGTATCTTTCCTAAAATTTATTTTTCTCCACCTATCTGCCACTTTCCCGCAACACCCATTCCACATACACTCTTCCATCGATTAATCGTCCTCTTCTTCTCCCTTTTTTTCTATCAAACATTTTTACGAACTGATAATCTACATATAGAATTTACTTCATATAGAACATATTTGGGCTAATATCTTTTTTAGATTATATTTTACGTGTTTCTATTTTTTTTAATATTTAAAATTAAGATTAAATGTAAAAATAATCCAACTACCCAATAAATTTTTTAAAAAAATATATGTTGTAGATTTAAATATTAGCTTCAATTTAAAAGAAGAATCATATTAATCGGATATGTGTAGCTTTAAGAATATCTTAAAACGTCATGTGCTAGTCACATGACATAAAATCTGTTAGAAAACTAACGCCCAGCTACTTTTATAGCCACATTGCAAAAAAATGTAAATGTTGGTAACCAATTGGCGAAAAAAACTATTGAGAGCAACATTGCAAAAGTTTGTAAATGTCAGGAACCAAATTGCAAATTGCCCTTAAAAAAAATTCAAATGTGGCCATAATAATGATATTAATGTTGTAATTAGGGATGACCAAACCGGACCGAAACCGGAAAACCGGACCGGAACCGGACCGGAAAAGCCCGGAACCGGAGCAAACCGGGGAGTAAACCGGAACCGGAGTAACCGGAACCGTGGTAGGCGCGGGCCGGTTCAGGGTCACATATATGGCGAACCGGAACCGGACCGGAACCGGATCGGCATTTCCATTAAAAAAAATAAAAATCCCTTATTTTTCAATAAATTTTAACATGTTTATTCATTAGTGTATTATAAAATAAAAATCTCTTGTCTTTTAATAAATTTTAACATGTTTATTCATTATTGTATGATAAAAAAAAATAAAAAAAGGTAGCCTGGACTGAACCGGAACCGGACCGAAACCGTACCGGAACCGGATTGTGATGACCGGAACCGGTGTAAGCGCGGGCCGGTTCAGGGTCACATATATACTGAACCGGAACCGGCGGTTCCGAACCGGAACCGGTTTTGGTCATCCCTAGTTGTAATGGTCCAAAATTTATTTATATTTATAATTTTTTTAAAAAAATTTTATATTAATAAATGGAACAATTCCTCTAGGGACCCCAGTTCCAGATTTGCCCTCGCACACTCCCACGCCGTCGCCGTCTCCGGCTCCCTTCATCAACACCACGCCCATGTCCGGCCTCCTTCTCCGGGAACCACCATCGACTTTTTTTTTTTTGGTACAAACTGGAAATGAAAAAGGGATCTCCGATATAAAAGCCGCACAACCGATCTCTGCAAATCAAGATCAAATTCTAGGCACTTTTCCATTTTTTGGGAGAATCATACGTAAATTAAACAACCAGAAAACCACTTTTGCAAATCGAAGAAGACCTGTTCGATTTTAAAGCGGAGGATTTGGTTCACTGCAGAGTGATAAACGTGAAGAACAAGAACACAACCTTCAGATCTGGCCAAGATCTGAAACTTTTCGGCCATATCTAAGCAAAAACAAGGTGGCGGAGGAGGGGACTACGGAAGGCGATGGTGGTTCCCGGAAAAGAGAGAGGCGGAGGGAGAAGGCGTTGGTGGAGGGGACGTGCGAGAAGGCGGAGACTGCCGGGGAAGATGGCGGATGATGATGACGGCGCCGTTGGGAAGGGTTGGGATGATGGGACGGTGAGGAGAAGAAAGATTTAGTTTTCAGAAAGAGAAATAGATATAAGGGGAGAAATGGCGTTGGGGGAGTTGTACAGTTCATGGGTTTTGGTGAGGAAAGGGAATAGGAGATGAGAGAGAAAGGTTAGGGGCAATTATGTCAACCAAGGGAGAAAAAACTCAAAACTTCAGTTAATTTGGAACAGGATTCCAATGTTAAAACGTCAAATATAATCAACCGGAGGGAGTAATTATGTGTTAGTAATAAGAGTTTGACTGCTGTTTAACAAGTTTGATCATAATTGACCAAAAATATTTTTTTGTACCTTTATGACAATAATATCATAGTCCGGATCTGATTTGTTTTTTTTTTTTTTTATTGCAAATATGTTAAATTCTTAACATATGCTGACAGCCCGTTAGATTTTAACGGGTCATCGTTATCCATGGGCACTTTTTTATTAAAACCATAGTACGCAGGTCATAGTGTGAGTTTCTTTAGTACGAGGGCAAATCGTCAATCTTTTAATAGTACGCAGGTCAAAGTGGCAATAAACTCCTTATTTTTCCACAATAACTATCTCGTCTAATTTTACTCGAGGAAGTTTTGTGTGAGACCGTATTACACGCGTTTTTATTATTTTAGTATTAAAGTTGGTAGCTTTTGATGGCTGAGCAAAAACACTTTTTAACAGGTGCAAAATTATTTTAAGTGTGCAATATTATAATATTATGTTTAAGTTGAGGTGGTCTCCCATGAGAACAAGGGGATCCGTCTCATGCATGAGACGGGTCGCCCCATGACCCATGGGCCGAACCCGCCACGTGGCAACCCACCATTGGCCGGATTTTTTTTTTTTGAGTTTTTATATTTTTTTTTATTTTTTTTTCCTGCTTTTCAGTGGTTTAGCAAAAAATAATAGTTACCATCTCTTAAAGTAACATTGTTCATAAGTAAACGTAATACTTGTTTTAAAAAAACAAAAGCTCGTTTTTACCCATTTTTCCAAATGTAATACTAAATATAATTACATGTAACCCAAACAATATCTAAATGTAATAATCATCTATGCTGAAATATAATAGTGCTTTAGCTAAAATGTAATATCATGTGTATTTTAAATTTTATTTTTTAAAAGAAAATAACATTTGAAAAGTAATAACTTATGTATATGAATGTAATAGTAAGTTTATACAAGTAAATGTAACACTTTGATTGACGAAATTGTAACAGATTTCTATAGATAATGTAATACTTTTACATGTATCATGATAAATTTGACCCCATTGTAACTTATTGTTTGAAAACATATAGATATCTATACATATGTATTACAATTATGTACAAATACTATTACATATAAATAACACGTTTGTTACATTTTAGTTATAATAAGTATTACTTTTGGCAAACGAAGAAAACATAAGAAAAACACTATTACTTTAAGAGATGGTAACTATTACTTTTCACAAACCGAAAAAAACCAAAAAAAAAAAAATAAAAAAATTTACAAAAAAAAAAAGCAAAAAAAAAATTAAAAAAAAAATCCGGCCAATGAGGGGCTGCCACGTGGCAGGGTCCCCCCATGGGTCCTGGAGCAGGGGTGTGGGTCGGGTAATGGGTCAAAAAAATGACCCGTCTCACCCATGAGACGGGTTGGAGTGTTCTCACACAAGTTTTTGTCGTTTAAGTTTGGTTTTAAGAACACAAAATATTAATATACTGTTTTTTTAAAAAAAATAAAAGGCTAAGCATATTGATTTTTATATGAGTTTTTTTTTCTTAAAATTATTTAGTGCCAAATTACTACATTTAAAAAATAATTGGGGGCAACATCCCCCCTTAATGCTTTGCTCTGCAACTGGTTCCGATTCTATTGTAAAAGTTGAGTTCCCACTCTAAGTCTTCAAGTCATGAGAATATGAACAAAGCACTTTTTTTTTTTTTTATATATATATATCTTCTGCTGTCTGTTTTGAAAAATATATTTATATTTTATTTCTTATCAATTCAATTTAATTTAGCATAATTAGGCTCCGTTTGTTTCGCGTAAAACAATTTCCGGAAAATGATTTCCCGTAAAATGTTTTCCGGAAAATGAAAATGTTTTCCGGAAAATGACATAAACATGTTTTTGGTTGTTTGGTAAATCTAAGGAAAATGTTTTCCGGAAATATGAAAATAATAATAATTTAATATGAGGAAAAGAATAATTATGAGAAAAATTGAATGTGGGTGGAGATTTTGGGTTGGGGTGGGATGGGTGGTTGTGGGGGTGGGGGTGGGGTGGGGGGGTAGGGGATGGGTGGGGTAGGTGGGGGTGGGGGAGGTTTTCAAAAATAATTTTAATATGAGTTATTTTTTAATTTTTTTTTTTTTGGGGGGGGGGGTGGGTGGGTGGGGGTAGTAGGGTAGTTGGGGGGGGTGGAGGTGTTCTTTTTTTTTTTTTAATGAGCGAAAAGAAGTTTTTTTTTTTTTTTTTTTTTTTTTGTGTGGGGTGGGTGGGTGGGGTGGTTGGGGCTGGTGGAGAATGGAGATGTTCATTTATTTTTAATATGAGTGAAAAGAAGTTTTTTTTTTTTTTGGTGGGTGGGGTGGTGGGGTAGGGTGGGTGGTGGGGTGGGTGGTTGCGTAGTTGGGGGTGGTGGAGATGTTCATTTTTTTTTAATATGAGTGAAAATTTTTTTTTTTTTTGGTGGGGTGGGTGGGTGGGGTGGGGTGGGTGCTGGGGTAGTTGGGGGTGGTGGAGATGTTCAATTTTTTTTAATATGTGTGAAAAGAAGTTTTTTTTTTTTTTTTTTGGGGGGGTGGGGTGGGTGCTGGGGTAGTGGGGGTGGTGGAGATATTCATTTTTTTTTTTAATATGAGTGAAAAGTTTTTTTTTTTTTGGGTGGGCTAGGTGCTGGGGTGGTGGATAGGATGGATGAAGAGGGTGGTGTTGGAGGTGTAGTGGGTAGGGTGGGGTTTTAGGGAGAGTTGGGTGTGAGTGAGAGAGTTAACATTTTCCGGAAAATGATTTACTTAGTAAAAATCCGTAAGTCATTTTACTTAGAAAAGAGGGAAAACAATTTTTTCGGAAAATATTTTCCTCATTTTCCGGTGCGTAACAAACACCGGAAAATGGGGAAAACATTTTCCGGAAGTTATTTTACGCGAAACAAACGGAGCCTTAGCATCATAAGATTTTAAAATCATAATTAATTTATTGTTAAAAATATTATTGATAATAACTTTATAATTGAGTGAATATAATTAGATTATAAATTACTAGTTTTGGATTTCCTATTGATAAGTCTCATTTTTTCAAATGTTCAACTTTATTCGTTTTTTTAAGTCAGCTTACCACACTTGTCATATCCACACACTCAAATTATGAGTCTCATTCTCAAATGATCACATTCCTCGCAACTCATTTCTCACTCATAATACATTTAAATATATATATATTCTCTCTTTAATTCCCTAGTCCCCCCCCCCCCCCTCTTATTATATTTACCTGACAAAAAAAATCATATTCTTATAGATATATATATACTATAATCAATAATCTCTTTTCCATCATTGTCTAGCATTGTAATTTTCATTGTGAAAATACATACTCCATTCTTCGCATAACAATTGGCACAGACTTCCTTTTTAGGCGTCTTATTGATTAGTCACACTTTCTTTAAATGAAAATTTCATACTACCTCTGTCCTTAAATGAGTGTCCAAATTTCATTTTAAGAGACATCTGAAAATGTCAACTTTTTGTACACTTTGGTGGCAAAGATTCATATATAATCTTGTAATCTCATTTGCAAACATTTAGTTTTGCACGTATAAAGAGACCGGTAAAAAAAATAAAAAAAGGGACAAAGTTATGCTAAAAAAAAGACACTCATTTTGGGACAAATATTTCTTGAAAATGAACACTCATTTAGGGACAGATGGAGTATATTTCTTTATTTAGTGATACTCACTTAATCATATTCACAACAACTATCCACTACTATTCATACCTCACTTTCTCTTTCAACCTCATTTTTCATACTCACATCAACTATCCATTATTATTTTCTACTTAATTATTGTGCACATCCGAAATTATGTACATTATTATGAGATAAGGGGAGTATTTGAAAGTAGATAAAAATAAATTTTTAAAAAAAAGGAAAATAAGAAAAGAAAAAAAGGACAGAGGGAGTAATATGCTTAACAAGGAGTAGGGATGGCAATTTGACCGAACCCGAACCCGAAGGCGATCCGCCCCGAAAAAGTAGGGTTCGGGTTGTGATTTTCATGACCCGAGCGGGTTAGGGTCGGGTTCGGGTTTTGATATTGACCCGCCGTGATCCGACCCGACCCGCACCCTCATGTACAAAGTCAAGATATTATGTTAGGTAATCATATCATATGTTGTTCAATTTATTTTTATAGTTGTTTTTTAGTGAGGTTTGATGATTTTAAACTAATTTATATAACTAATTAAAATTTAAGCTTATACATAGATTGGGCCCAAGCAAATATGCGATAAAAAAAATTATAATTTTGTGCGCCTCGGGTCGGATCGGGTTTCCTTATCTTCGGATCGGGTTCGGATCACACCTTTTGGCATTAGGGTCGGGTTCGGTTTTGTCAAAACCCGCCCCGAACCCGACCCGTTGCCATCCCTAAGAAGGACATTAAATCCCCACCATTTCACGGGTTGCACAACCCACTAGCCTAGCCAATTTGACTACCAAATAAAAGAACATTCTTAAAGTTTTCCAATATGCTCGTGGAATTTTTGTTCAAAACACGTAAATCTTATTGATCTTTAAAGTAAGCAAGCCACCTCATTTTTAAAAAAAAATACAAAAAAAAAAAAAACCCTAAAACATCCCACAAACAACTGCAACGCTGGAAAAAAGTATTCTTCCGAAAATTAATATTCCTGTAAGATGGTATCCTTCAAAATTTATTTGGCCTAGGGACTTATTGGTCAAAGCCTCATAAAAGAACATTGTTAAAGTTTTTCCATATGCACGTGGAATTTTTGTTCAAAATGCGTAAATCTTATTGATCTTTAAAGTAAGCAAGCCACCTCATTAAAAAAAAAAAAAAAAAACCGCAACGCTGCAACAAATTGGTGAAAATCCTACTCCATCTGTCTCAAAAAGATAGTCTTATTTTGACTTTTTATGGTAAAAAAAAATAAAATTTGACCAAACATTGGTGTCAATTTAGTGATCACAATAAAATTCTAAAAATTGTTATTGATAAATCACTTAATGATTTATCAATTACAAATTTTAAAATTTCACTAGAATGATTAGATTGACACAAATGTTTTGTCAAAATTTATTTTTGTTGACCATAAAAATTCAAAATGGGACTATCTTTCTGTGACAGAGGAGTATTATATTATTAATTTATTTGTAAATGAGTGCAGAGTGCCTAATATTATTGAGAAAACTTTGCAATTGTACTATGATTTTCGGCTTTATTTTTCTCTTTTATTTTATTTTATTTTATTTTCTAACGTATGTTATAAAATTGTTTTTTTTTTCTTTCTCAAACTTTCCATCTTCTTCTTCTTCAAACTGATCTTTCTATCCGTCTTTTATCTTTTGGGGAAATCTTCAATCTATTCATCTTGTTCGTTCTGTATTGATTCATCTAATCTAATTTCACATTTATTAATTGTTATTTTGCAATTAATAAATGTGAAATCAAGTTTTTAATTTACGTTTTTAAATCTAGTTTTTAATTATGTTTATCGTTGTTGTATTGTATTGTTGTTTTTCTCTCAATACTCATATGTGAGAGCCTGTGATTTCCCTCCGTTGGTGAGGGCCTGTGTTTTCCCTCCGTTTTTGAGGGTGTGTGATTCCCCTCCATTAGTGAGGGCATTGTGTATTGTTTTTGTTGTTTCTATGATCATGAGTAGTTTGAATCTGACTTAAAGAAGCAGAAGAGGGATAGGGACGCAACACTTCATCAAGATCTTTTTTGAAGTCCAGCGTTTCCATTGGCGGAATCTTTCGAAGTCAGGTTTTGTTAAGATCGTTTGTTGCAAAAAAGGGCTTAGTAGGAATATTCATTTTTCTTTGCAATTGACAAGTCAAAATGCCAATATGTTGGCAAATGTAATATCTAGGGCAGCATTTGTATTTGCGAGCCCCATCGTTTGGGTCGAACTTCCGACTTGTGTGGATAGTCGACTTCTGAACGTTTGTTATTATCACTAATTATATGTTTTTTGGTTTCAAAAACAAAAGCAAAAACGTATGTTATAAAATTAACAAAAATGTTACAAACTTACCAAAAATATTAAAGAAACTTAACATAATCATTACAATGAGAAAAGAAGAAAACCATGCAAATTAACATTTCAACTTGGTCCGTTGGACCACAACGTGAACAATTGAATAAACATAGTTTGAAATAAATTTAAAATAATGTTTCTTATATAAATATTTTAACATCAAATTCTTGATAGTTTTACATACGTATATTTAATAATCTTTAAATATTATAATGAAACAATTTAGAAAAATATTAAAAAAAAAACAATTTCTCATCAACTACTCCTCCTTCGGGAGATATTGCGTCCAGTACACTTGACAATTGAAGTAAGAAAAATTATGAGGCAATTGCCTCATTCAATCAAAAAGTGGATAAATACAAAAATTCCATAACTTTTGAGATTTATTGCAATTTAGCCCAGTGGCGGAGCCACGATTTTTTTGAAAGGAGGGCAAAAATATTTTTACAAAATTGCAGTAACTAATGGGGGCAAAAGTTATTTATAATGTATTTTTTCCTAAACATCAATGGCGGCAATTTACATTAAATCACCTAAATCTACTAATATCACACAAAAAAATGCACTACTAATTTTAGGGGTGTAAATAGCTCGGTTTAGCTCGGTTTGGGGGAATTTAGAAGCCGAACCGCTAGTGGTCGGTTTGAAGAAATCCCAGACCGAGCTAAACCATAAAAAATTTCAAACCGAGCTGAGCTAAACCACCATGGTTTGGTTCGGCTCGGTTTGAACCGCGGTTTGATTTTGCGGTTCAAGCTGCGGTTCAAACCTCGGTCTAAACCACAATAGCTTGGCTTAGCTCGGCTAAACGGTTCGACTTAATGGCTCGGTTTACGGTTTAGCTCAATGGTTCAACTTATAGCTTGGTTTACCGGTTTAGCTCAACATTAGCTCGGCTCGGTCACTTAGAGTTAGGGAATTAGGGTTATAAGAAATCTAACGGTGGATATCAATTTAGAAATATAAGATCGATGGTTCATATTCATGGTTCAATAGCTTGGCTTAGCTCGGCTAAATGGTTCGACTTAATGGCTCGGTTTACCGGTTTAGCTCAATGGTTCGACTTATAGCTCGGTTTACCGGTTTAGCTCAACATTAGCTCGGCTCGGTTTGGTTTGAGGGGTTAAACCGCAAGCCAAACCGAGCTAAGCGGTTTACTGGTTTTTGAGACCGAGCTAAACCATTTATGTTTCAAAGCTAAGCTAAACCGCGCGGTTTAGCTCGGCTCGGTCTCAAACCGCGGTTTGAACCGAACCGCTGACACCCCTAACTAATTTGTTGGTTCTTTTAAACTCAATGGGGGCAATTGCCCCCATATGCATGGCTGTACCTCCGCCACTGATTTAGCAGGTTCAAATCGAGTGGGTTAAGGGGTGGTGGCCGGTGGGTGAAGGTGGCCGCTGGCTGGAGAAGAAGGCGTGACGGTAGAAACGGGGAGGGGAGGGTTTCTTTAGTTTTGGTAGTTTCTTTGGTCAATGCCAGGAAGAGAAGTATATAATACGGAGTATAACTATATAAGGGAGAGATGTATGGGGATTAATTAGTCATTTTTTATTTTTAAACCCATCATGTGCACATAAATGGTCTTTTTTTCTTTTTTAAAGATATTTCCGCAATTGATTGTCAATTTTGTTAATGAAAAGTGACAAAAAAGTTAATTTTATAAAGAGCGTTAGTCACCTGATGGTATGATGATATGTGACCATCATTTGTTAAATAGTTAATGTACATTTTAACGGATTGAGGACATTGCAAAAAATTCGTACTTGAATCGTGACATTCCAAAAAAAATAAACATCAGTGAGGACATTTCAAAAGCAGTGTTTCTTTAGTGACCAAAACATGAGTTTTGCCAAGAAAAAAAACTCACGAAATTTTACTGTCTATTTTTAATTAGTGAAATGATTTTATTTCATTTTAGATTCTGAATTAATCTTATGTAAACCTCAATAACTTAGTTTGACTAAACTGGGCTCTCATTTGACATCAATTTTTCATGTGAAAACTTACACTCGTATTAGCGTAAAATGTATTTTTAAAATACAGTGGCATTTTCACAAATAAGTAGACTTTTTACAATGTGAGATGACATTTTGTAAATAATCGAAACTTGTAAAAATTCAGCAGACATTGTAACAGACATTTTTCAATACTACAACAAGCACTTTTTAACACTAAGACAAACACTTGTTTTGAAACTTATAAAAATTCATCAGGCAATTTTTTGACACTGTAACATGCATTTTTCAATGCTACAATTGACACTTGTAACAATATGAAAGACAATTCTAAACACAACAACCGATTGATCTTTAATACTACCAATTAAATGTGTCTGTTTGAATGTTTATAAGTGTTACTTTGGATGTTTTAACACTTTCTAACATTAACCGATTAACTCTGTCAAAAAGAAAAAAAAAAAAAAAAAAAGAGTTGGTTTTGGGGGAAACTAGTTCCTCCATAAGTTATAAAAAATTTAATTTTTAACCCTTTAACCTTAAAAGGCCTAAACCCTAAATTACTTCAAAACGACACCGTAACCGTCCTCACCAATGAGCCTAAACCGGCCGGCAAGAAGTAATTACTCCGCCTCCTATCTGCAGGGGTTTTGCCTTATTCTCCGTCCACATCTCAATATTTTCCGACAAAAATTTCACGCCGGCTCCGATCTCTTTCCCCTCTACCGATTCTTCTAAACAAGGTCAGCTACTGATCGGTCAATGTTTTTGTTTCGTCTCATAATTTGTTTCCATTAGTGGGTTTTTTTTTTTCTTTTTCTTTCTCAATTTCAAATGTTTGGTATTGGATTAATTAACTTCTTCTTTTGTTGTTTTACTGTAACTCTGCAGTTGGGTCAAGTTTTCTTTGACGGCTGAATGAAAGTTTTGTGTGTATACTAACAGTGATTAACAAATGTAACTTTAAGTTAATGAATTGTAATGAAGGTTAGTCACTTGAGGTCAAGTGACTAACTTTCATTAAGTTTCTAACGAAATTGTTGACGGAATGATGACATTTCAATTTGTTAGGTAGAACTATATTGATGACGGTAGCAAAATATTTAACTTTCATTAAGTTTTTAACGAAATTGTTGACAGACTGATGACATTTCATAATGTTACGTAGAACTGTATTGATGACAGTCAGGAAAATATTTTGTTGAGGGAAGACATTTGAAACCTATCTAAAGTTACCAAAAATAATACTCCTACAGTCTCTGTTTTGCTATAAAGAAACGTAAAATCTACAGAGGTTTATTAAATTGCTAAATACACCACAGAAGAATCTTCTTCTGTTTTATCCTCCTTATCTGACATTCATGTTTAGCTGAAACTTACAACATATTATTCTCAATGATTTAAGAATTTTAGAACAATTAATATTGCAAACCAGGGGACCAATGAAGCTGTAAGAAAATGAAGTATGAACGGAAATCGAAAGTCAAATCAAAAAATAAATGTAATCCTATTTTTCTTGGTCAACTCTAATGCAAGTTGAAAAAATTGTTCTAAACTTTAGTCTGATAGTACCAACTCATAATTGCAATTTCTGGGTTGGTTCCAAGTCATTTCCTCCAGAAAGTGAACCTACCATTAAGACCAGTATAAACCCACGTTTAATTAGTCTCCAATTCATCATTAATTGAAAAACACAAAGTGGATTAAGATTAGTGAAGATAATCATCTCAAATTTGACAAATTCTCCCCACTTTTTCTCTTTGTTTAGAGTCCATGTTCTTGTGTATCCCATCACAAATTCCACACACACACACACATACAATACACACACACTGTGTATGTATGTATTTTTGTGTGTCTTGGCATGTAGTACCATGTTTTTTAGTATAAGAGAAGATAGCAGTCCACTGGAATGTGGAAAGCAAGGTGAAAGGCAAGAAACAATGACAACAATACAGAAGCCAAGTCTGGTTTTTTGTTACATTTTCTTGCTTTGTTTTCTTCCACTAAAGATCAATTCAACAGCAATAACAGAAGCAAGAGCTCTTGTTTCATGGAAGACAACCTTATCATCATCACCATCTCTCAATTCTTGGTCCCTTTCCAATATTAGAAACCTCTGCAGATGGACTGGTATCCTGTGCACCAGAGCTGGTACAGTTTCCGAAATTCGTCTCTCGGGTTCGGACCTATCAGGGACACTTGCCCAATTCAGCTTTTCCTCGTTTCCGAACTTGACTTATTTGGACTTCAGCACCAACACTCTCTCCGGTCCGATCCCACCCACCATTGGCAACCTCTCAAAGATCAAATTTTTGGACTTGAGCGGTAATCTTTTTGATGAAACAATCCCATCAGAGATTGGAAAGTTGTCTGAGCTCGAATACTTGAGTGTTTACTACAACACTCTCAATGGCACAATTCCATTCCAGCTCACCAATCTTCAAAAGGTAACATACTTAAACCTTGGTTCAAATTACTTGGAATCTCCAAATTGGTCAAACTTTTTGAGCATGCCTGCGTTGACCCATCTCGACTTGAATCTCAATTTGCTTGAGAACGAGTTTCCAGATTTCATACCCAAATGCAGGAACTTGACTTATCTTGACCTGTCATTTAATACGCTCAATGGCTCAATTCCAGAGTCAATCTTTCTGAATCTCGGTAATATTGAATATCTCAATCTTACAGAGAATTCATTTCAAGGACCCTTGTCATTTAATCTTTCCAGTCCTTCCAAACTGAAAGATCTTAAATTTGCCATAAACAGCTTTTCTGGTCCAATTCCTCAGAACATAGGCGTCTTGTTCCCCAATTTGCAGCTCTTAGAACTGTTTAACAATTCATTCCAAGGAAGCATTCCACCTTCAATAGGTCAACTCAGAAATCTCCACAGTCTTGATCTTCGAATAAATAATTTGAATGGCTCAATTCCTAATGAGATTGGCTTTTGCTCTAACCTTTCTTACTTAGCTCTAGCCTTCAATTCACTCACCGGAGCCTTGCCACTGTCTATGTCCAATTTAACCAAGATTTCTGATTTGGGCATCTCTGATAACTTCCTTTCGGGCGAAATCTCTCCTTTTCTCCTCACCAATTGGACTATGCTGACATCTTTGCAGCTCCAAAATAATTCATTGCGGGGTAGAATTCCCACTGAAATCGGTCTCTTGGAAAATCTGAATTACCTTTTTCTGTATGGTAACAATTTATCAGGTCCGATTCCATCCAGCATAGGAAATTTGGAAAATCTGTTAGGCTTAGACCTGTCAGTGAATCAGCTTTCGGGTCCAATTCCCTTCACACTTGGAAGCCTCACAAACCTTCAAACCCTAAATCTTTTCTCAAACAATCTCAGTGGAACAATCCCACCTGAGATTGGAAACTTAACCTCATTGTCTACTCTTGATCTCAATACCAACCAGTTGAATGGAGAGTTGCCTGATACCATTTCAAACCTCAGCAATCTAGTAGGTTTCTCTCTTTTCTCCAACAAACTGTCAGGCAGTATTCCTATGGAATTCGGAATGAACAGTCCCTTGCTTACCTATGCTAGCTTCTCATATAACAATTTCTCTGGAGAAATACC
The DNA here is from genome assembly GCA_026119855.1 of Campanula takesimana. Classification (NCBI taxonomy): domain Eukaryota; kingdom Viridiplantae; phylum Streptophyta; class Magnoliopsida; order Asterales; family Campanulaceae; genus Campanula; species Campanula takesimana. Next base: position 2,171,409 of record JAOWBW010000046.1, read on the forward strand.
CCTGGTCTGTGTTCTGGTTTTGCTTTAAACCAATTAACTCTGAATGACAACAATTTCGATGGGCTGCTGCCTGGTTGTTTGAAAAACTGCTCCAAATTATCTAGACTCCGTGTAGATGGAAACCATTTCTCTGGAAACATTTCTGACGCATTTGGAGTTCATCCAAATCTAAATCTCATCATGCTTAGTGGAATCAGTTTACTGGTACTATTCCAGCGGCGCTAGGGAACCTTACTAAGTTGCGTCACCTAAGCCTGCAATCGAATCAACTGAGTGGTAAAATTCCAAGTGAATTGGGTCTCTTGAAAAATCTGATAACCCTTTTTCTGGGAAATAACAAATTATCAGGACAGATCCCTCCTTCCGTTTGTAACTATAGTTCCCTTCAATATCTTATCTTATCTAACAACAGCTTGGACGGTGAGCTCCCACAGTGCTTGGGGAATTTCAGCCGAGTGCTCTTAGTCTTGAATTTGCAGCTGAATCACTTTAGTGGAACCATTCCCTCAACATTCACCAAGGGGAATCAGCTGAATAGACTTGCACTAAGTGACAACCTGTTGGAAGGACAACTTCCTGAATCTTTGAGCTATTGTGCACAACTGGAAGTTCTTGATCTAGGAAACAATAATTTTAGTGGTCTTCTCCCCCACTGGATTGATACACTTACAGAGCTGCAAGTTCTTGTTTTGCGAGGTAATAGTCTCAGGGGTACAATAGGGACTTCCGACGCTAAGCTTCCCTACCAAAAGTTGCGAATCCTTGACCTCTCCAACAATAAGCTCACTGGTCTTTTGCCGTTCAACTATTTCCAGAATTTTAAAGCAATGATGAGTGTTGATATACGCAGTATGAAGAGGGAATACATGGGGATGATTTCAATAAATGGAAGTTATCAAGATTCCCTATCGCTAGTGTTGAAAGGACATGAAGTTACGATTGTCAGAATCCTTACCGTCTTTACCACCATTGATCTTTCAAACAACCACTTTGATGGACAAGTTCCAAGTTCCATTGGGATGCTTCATTCACTTCGGTACCTCAACTTATCTCACAACAGTCTCCAAGGACATATCCCGTCAGTACTAGGAAACTTGTCAGTGCTCGAGTCTTTAGATCTCTCTTCTAACAAATTAGTTGGTGAGATCCCCATGCAACTCACTGGTCTGTCATTTCTCGCAGTCTTGAATCTTTCCCAGAATCAACTTGTAGGAGCTGTACCACACGGCCAGCAGTTCAATACATTCGAGAATACTTCATTCCAAGGGAACCTGGGTTTATGCGGATTCCCGTTGACAAACAAGTGCAGAGATGGTAATGGAGATTCTGAACCAGTGCAGCCAAAACAGCAAGAAGAAGATGATTCAAGTTTCTTTAATGGATTTACTTGGGAATCTGTCCTAATGGGATATGGATTTGGGATGTTGATTGGGCTTAGTGTTGGATATCTGATCTTCTTGATTGGAAAACCAAAATGGATTGTGAGGATCATTGAACGAGAAGAAATCAGAAAAGGGAGAAGATCAAGAAAAAGTGGGCACATTAGACAACTTGGTAGACGGAGAAACTAGCATACACCAAAGAACGTCTAAAAGCTGTATCAGGTCAGTTAATCTAATCTTGTCACATACTAACCTTCAACTGTAACATACTAGTCTCTGTCCCAAAATGAATGTCCGAATTCGCTCTTGATCGCAAATTCGGACATTCATTTTGAGACGGAGAGAGTATTTCCTAATATTCTCACGTGTTCTTCATTCGTGTGAAGGTCTAAGTGGCAACAATGTTGTTCGATATCAGCTGGAGACACTCACATCTGATGAAGCTCAGAGTACATTTTTTACAAAGAGAATAAGAGCCCTGGCCAGAGAACTGGCTTTTGTAATTACTAGCATCTATTAGGCCGTCTGTTGCAACTATGCTCTTTAAGCTGGGACTTTATGTTTAATACCTAAGTCATATATGTATAAGTGTATTGATGATCTTGAGAACGCTCAAATTATAAATTTTTGGTTGCTTTGTAAAGCATATAGTATAAGGTAGGCTAATATATACTCCCTCCGTCCCCGTTGAAGGTTATTAGTTTGATTTTACACGCTTATTAAGGAACCAATGCAAATTTTGGTTAACAATAGTATTATGGGGAGGATATAATTATCCATTCGTAAAGCAAGTGGGTTAAAAGTAGATAGGTGAGTGATGTTTTTTTTTAAATATATGAATTTTATGAGGACAAGCTTGTCCAAAACACTGTTCATATTTTGCCATTTAAGGAATAAAGCAACTAAGAACCTTAAACTGTGATATACCAAAAAGGAAAGTAAGAACCTTAAACTGGGTCAGAGGGAGTAGTATGTTCTTTTCAGTCATGTCAGTTATACTTACTATTACTAGAAGGCAAATACTCTCCCTGTCTCAGAAAAATAATCTCATAGTCAACTTAATTGAACCTTGATCAAAAGTTGATGAAAATTTAATGGTTCCAACGAAATTATAAGAAAATTGTTATAGATAATATTTTTGATGGTGCACCACCAATAACATTTTTTAAAATTTCATAGAAACTCTCTAGTTTTCTTAAAAATTAGGTTAATGTGCAATCAAGTTGACCAGAAAAGTCAAAGTGAGACGGAAAAATGTCAAAAGAGGTCCAGCATGTTAAGTTGTTAACCCTCCATCATTTCCACGGCAAGAGCACATCGCTCACAGAATTAAGCTCTTCTCAAATGGAAGGAAGGTTACATATATCAACAAACAACATTAAGCATGGATGATTTGCAGTGGCAAATAATTACGTAGAAACAAAAATCAAAGTGGATAGATCATAAAATATGATCTTTCAAAGTGATTAAATGTCTAGACACCGAATTCGTTTAATTCATTATCTTGATTAATTGATTGATCATGTTTAGTGGTGGGATGAAAATTAAGATTAAGGTGAAGGAAGTAGTAATGGTGAAGAAGATCCTTCATGCCTTTACATGCATTCAGGTTTACAAGATTGAGTTATGGAATTTAAGCATCGATTTAATGCTGATGATCAGTAAATTTGAAACTTTTTTAGACATTCATTTTGATTTGAGACGGAGAAAACAGTAATTTACTAAATTTTCTTATCGCCACTTTCCCGACCAAATCTTCTCTTTTATTTTGAATGAAAGTATTTACTTTTATTAGGTGAATATTATTTGACCATAGCGAATTGAATTAAGTAAGTTATTAAAATTCAATAAAATTTACCTTATTAAATTAGCGGCAATGTTTGATTCAAACTAAATACTAGTAAATTTTAATATGGTCAGTTTTTTTCAAAAATACAGTACTCGTACTATTTTTAAGACGAAATGTTACTCTTTAGTTGTTACATAATAATTCGACATGTCTCTTTTATTTTGAATGAAAGTATTTACTTATTAGTCAAATAATAAATGTTTATTTCTATTTTAAATTATGAAAAAATGAATGTAAATTTTTAAATGGAAGGAATTATATGCTTAATTATATATATTTCCATCGATTTCAACTAAATATTTTTTTTAAGAAAAATAAAATATTTAAATGAAATAAAATTATATTAGCAAAAATATAGGAATATACTCCCCCGTCCCAGCTCACTTGATACCTTTTGATCAAAACTGGTTAACTTAAGGTCGTTTTGATCAACACTTTATAAAAATATTTATGTTCCAAAAAAAAAAATTAAAAATTGTTATTGAGAGGATTTTTAACGGTGATCATTTTACATTTTTTTTTTTATTTTTATTCGGATCATATTTTTATAAAGTATTGGTCAAACCGACCTTAAGTTGACCAGTTTTAATCAAAAGGTGTCAAGTAAACTGGGTAAGAAGGAGTATGCCACAACCATTGACTTTGGTCTCAATACTTGTTGCAGTAGTCAATTTTGACAACTACGAGGGCTTGGATTTCAGTTTCAAAGGGTGCAAAGTTTGCTGGTCAATTGGTCCAAATCCAAATAATAATAATACTACTACTGCTACTTATTTTTCGAGTTTATTGCCACTTTACGTCAATTGGTCCAAATCCAAATAATACTACTACTACTTATTTTTCGAGTTTATTGCCACTTTACCTGCGTACTATTAAAAGATTGACGATTTACCCTCGTACTAAAGAAACTCACACTATGATCTGCGTACTATGGTTTTAATAAAAAATGCCCAAGGATAACGATGACCCGTTAGAAATCTAACGGGCTGTCAGCATATGTTAAAAATTTAACAGATTTGCAATTAAAAAAATGGGCAATTTGCAATTTGGTTCCTGACATTTACAAACTTTTGCAATATTGCTCCCAATAGTTTTTTTTCTCCAATTGGTTCCCATCATTTACATTTTTTTGCAATGTGGCTATAAAAGTAAATGGGCGTTAGTTTTCTAACAGATTTTATGTCATGTGACTAGCACATGACGTTTTAAAGGACGTTTTAAAATATTCGTAAAGCTACACATATCCGATTGATATGATTCTTTTTTTATATTGAAACTAATATTTAAATCTACAACATAATTTTTTTTCGGAAATTTGTTGGGTATCTAAATTATTTTTACATTTAATCTTAATTTTAAATATTAAAAAAATAAAAAACACGTGAAATATGATCTAAAAAAGATATTAGCCCAAGTATGTTTCATATGAAATAATTTCTATATGTATCTTTCCTAAAATTTATTTTTCTCCACCTATCTGCCACTTTCCCGCAACACTCATTCCACATACACTCTTCTCTCGATTCATCGTCCTCTTCTTCTCCTTTTTTTTTCTATCAAACATTTTTACGAACTGATAATCTACATATAGAATTTACTTCATATAGAACATATTTGGGCTAATATTTTTTTAGATTATATTTTACGTGTTTCTATTTTTTTAATATTTAAAATTAAGATTAAATGTAAAAATAATCCAACTACCCAATAAATTTTCAAAAAAAAATATTGTAGATTTAAATATTAGCTTCAATTTAAAAGAAGAATCATATTAATCGGATATGTGTAGCTTTAAGAATATCTTAAAACGTCATGTGCTAGTCACATGACATAAAATCTGTTAGAAAACTAACGCCCAGTTACTTTTATAGCCACATTGCAAAAAAATGTAAATGTTGGTAACCAATTAGCAAAAAAAACTGTTGAGAGCAACATTGTAAAAATTTGTAAATGTCAGGAACCAAATTGCAAATTGCCCTTAAAAAAATTCAAATGTGTTAATGTTGTAATGGTCCAAAATTTATTTATATTTATAATTTTTTTTTTTAATTTTTTATATTAATAAATGGAACAATTCCTCTAGGGACCCCAGTTCCAGATTTGCCCTCGCACACTCCCACGCCGTCGCCGTCTCCGGCTCCCTTCATCAACACCACGCCCATGTCCGGCCTCCTTCTCCGGGAACCACCATCGACTTTTTTTTTTGGTACAAACTGGAAATGAAAAAGGGATCTCCGATATAAAAGCCGCACAACCGATCTCTGCAAATCAAGATCAAATTCTAGGCACTTTTCCATTTTTTTGGGAGAATCATACGTAAATTAAACAACCAGAAAACCACTTTTGCAAATCGAAGAAGACCTGTTCGATTTTAAAGCGGAGGATTTGGTTCACTGCAGAGTGATAAACGTGAAGAACAAGAACACAACCTTCAGATCTGGCCAAGATCTGAAACTTTTCGGCCATATCTAAGCAAAAACAAGGTGGCGGAGGAGGGGACTACGGAAGGCGATGGTGGTTCCCGGAAAAGAGAGAGGCGGAGGGAGAAGGCGTTGGTGGAGGGGACGTGCGAGAAGGCGGAGACTGCCGGGGAAGATGGCGGATGATGATGACGGCGCCGTTGGGAAGGGTTGGGATGATGGGACGGTGAGGAGAAGAAAGATTTAGTTTTCAGAAAGAGAAATAGATATAAGGGGAGAAATGGCGTTGGGGGAGTTGTACAGTTCATGGGTTTTGGTGAGGAAAGGGAATAGGAGATGAGAGAGAAAGGTTAGGGGTAATTATGTCAACCAAGGGAGAAAAAACTCAAAACTTCAGTTAATTTGGAACAGGATTCCAATGTTTTTTTTTTTTTTTTTTTTGATAACTAACAGGATTCCAATGTTAAAACGTCAAATATAATCAACCGGAGGGAGTAATTATGTGTTAGTAATAAGAGTTTGACTGCTGTTTAACCAAGTTTGACCATAATTGAACAAAAATATCTTTTTGTACCTTTATGACAATAATATCATAGTCCGGATCAGATTTGTTTTTTCTTTTTATTGCAAATCTGTTAAATTCTTAACATATGCTGACAGCCCGTTAGATTTTAACGGGTCATCGTTATCCATGGGCACTTTTTTATTAAAACCATAGTACGCAGGTCATAGTGTGAGTTTCTTTAGTACGAGGGCAAATCGTCAATCTATTAATAGTACGCAGGTCAAAGTGGCAATAAACTCCTTAGTTTTCCACAATAACTATCTCGTCTAATTTTACTCGAGGAAGTTTTGTGTGAGACCGTATTACACACGTTTTTATTATTTTTAGTATTAAAGTTGGTAGCTTTTGATGGCTGAGCAAAAACACTTTTTAACGGGTGCAAAATTATTTTAAGTGTGCAATATTATAATATTTTGTTTAAGTTTGGTTTCAAGAACGCAAAATATTAATGTACTGTTTTTTAAAAAAAATAAAAGGCGAAGCATATTGATTTTTATATGAGTTTTTTTTTCTTAAAATTATTTAGTGCCAAATTACTACATTTAAAAAATAATTGGGGCAACATCCCCCCTTAATGCTTTGCTCTGCAACTGGTTCCGATTCTATTGTAAAAGTTGAGTTCCCACTCTAAGTCTTCAAGTCATGAGAATATGAACAAAGCACTTTTTTTTTTTTTTTTTTTTTTATATATATATCTTCTGCTGTCTGTTTTGAAAAATATATTTATATTTTATTTCTTATCAATTCAATTTAATTTTGAAAGTATTTAATTTAGCATAATTAGCATCATAAGATTTTAAAATCATAATTAATTTATTGTTAAAAAATATTATTGATAATAACTTTATAATTGAGTGAATACATTTAAATATATATATATATATATATATATATATATATATATATTCTCTCTTTAATTCCCTAGTCCCCCCCCCCCTCTTATTATATTTACCTGACAAAAAAATCATATTCTTATATATATATATATATATATATACTATAATCAATAATCTCTTTTCCATCATTGTCTAGCCTTGTAATTTTCATTGTGAAAATACATACTCCATTCTTTGCATAACAATTGGCACAGACTTCCATTTTAGGCGTCTTATTGATTAGTCACACTTTCTTTAAAAAATTTCATACTACCTCTGTCCTTAAATGAGTGTCCAAATTTTATTTTAAGAGACATCTGAAAATGTCAACTTTTTGTACACTTTAGTGGCAAAGATTCATATATAATCTTGTAATCTCCTTTGCAAACATTTAGTTTTGCACGTATAAAGAGACCGGTAAAAAAAATAAAAAAAGGGACAAAGTTATGCTAAAAAAAAGACATTCATTTTGGGACAAATATTTCTTGAAAATGGACACTCATTTATGGACAGATGGAGTATATTTCTTTATTTAGTGATACTCACTTAATCATATTCACAACAACTATCCATTACTATTCATACCTCACTTTCTCTTTTAACCTCATTTTTCATACTCACAGCAACTATTCATTATTATTTTCTACTTAATTATTGTGCACATCCGAAATTATGCACATTATTATGAGATAAGGGGAGTATTTGAAAGTAGATAAAAATAGATATAAAAAAAAAGGAAAATAAGAAAAGAAAAAAAGGACAGAGGGAGTAATATGGTTAACAAGAAGGACATTAAATCCCCACCATTTCACGGGTTGCACAACCCACTAGCCTAGCCAATTTGACTACCAAATAAAAGAACATTCTTAAAGTTTTCCAATATGCTCGTGGAATTTTTGTTCAAAACGCGTAAATCTTATTGATCTTTAAAGTAAGCAAGCCACCTCATTTTAAAAGAAATACAAAAAAATACAAAAAAAAAAAAAAAAGCTAAAACATCCCACAAACAACTGCAACGCTGGAAAAAAGTATTCTTCCAAAAATTAATATTCCTGTAAGATGGTATCCTTCAAAATTTATTTGGCCTAGGGACTTATTGGTCAAAGCCTCATAAAAGAACATTGTTAAAGTTTTTCCATATGCACGTGGAATTTTTGTTCAAAATGCGTAAATCTTATTGATCTTTAAAGTAAGCAAGCCACCTCATTAAAAAAAAAAAAAAAAAAACCGCAACGCTGCAACAAATTGGTGAAAATCCTACTCCATCTGTCTCAAAAAGATAGTCTTATTTTGACTTTTTATGGTAAAAAAAAATAAAATTTGACCAAACATTGGTGTCAATTTAGTGATCACAATAAAATTCTAAAAATTGTTATTGATAAATCACTTAATGATTTATCAATTACAAATTTTAAAATTTCACTAGAATGATTAGATTGACACAAATGTTTTGTCAAAATTTATTTTTGTTGACCATAAAAATTCAAAATGGGACTATCTTTCTGTGACAGAGGAGTATTATATTATTAATTTATCTGTAAATGAGTGCAGAGTGCCTAATATTATTGAGAAAACTTTGCAATTGTACTATGATTTTCGGCTTTATTTTTCTCTTTTATTTTATTTTCTAACGTATGTTATAAAATTGTTTTTTTTTTCTTTCTCAAACTTTCCATCTTCTTCTTCTTCAAACTGATCTTTCTATCCGTCTTTTATCTTTTGGGGAAATCTTCAATCTATTCATCTTGTTCGTTCTGTATTGATTCATCTAATCTAATTTCACATTTATTAATTGTTATTTTGCAATTAATAAATGTGAAATCAAGTTTTTAATTTACGTTTTTAAATCTAGTTTTTAATTATGTTTATCGTTGTTGTATTTGTATTGTTGTTTTTCTCTCAATACTCATATGTGAGAGCCTGTGATTTCCCTCCGTTGGTGAGGGCCTGTGTTTTCCCTCCGTTTTTTAGGGTGTGTGATTCCCCTCCATTAGTGAGGGCATTGTGTATTGTTTTTGTTGTTTCTATGATCATGAGTAGTTTGAATCTGACTTAAAGAAGCAGAAGAGGGATAGGGACGCAACACTTCATCAAGATCTTTTTTGAAGTCCAGCGTTTCCATTGGCGGAATCTTTCGAAGTCAGGTTTTGTTAAGATCGTTTGTTGCAAAAAAGGGCTTAGTAGGAATATTTATTTTTCTTTGCAATTGACAAGTCAAAATGCCAATATGTTGGCAAATGTAATATCTAGGGCAGCATTTGTAATTGCGAGCCCCATCGTTTGGGTCGAACTTCCGACTTGTGTGGATAGTCGACTTCTGAACGTTTGTTATTATCACTAATTATATGTTTTTGGTTTCAAAAACAAAAGCAAAAACGTATGTTATAAAATTAACAAAAATGTTACAAACTTACCAAAAATATTAAAGAAACTTAACATAATCATTACAATGAGAAAAGAAGAAAACCATGCAAATTAACATTTCAACTTGGTCCGTTGGACCACAACGTGAACAATTGAATAAACATAGTTTGAAATAAATTTAAAATAATGTTTCTTATATAAATATTTTAACATCAAATTCTTGATAGTTTTACATACGTATATTTAATAATCTTTAAATATTATAATGAAACAATTTAGAAAAATATTAAAAAAAAAACAATTTCTCATCAACTACTCCTCCTTCGGGAGATATTGCGTCCAGTACACTTGACAATTGAAGTAAGAAAAATTATGAGGCAATTGCCTCATTCAATCAAAAAGTGGATAAATACAAAAATTCCATAACTTTTGAGATTTATTGCAATTTAGCCCAGTGGCGGAGCCACGATTTTTTTGAAAGGAGGGCAAAAATATTTTTACAAAATTGCAGTAACTAATGGGGGCAAAAGTTATTTATAATGTATTTTTTCCTAAACATCAATGGCGGCAATTTACATTAAATCACCTAAATCTACTAATATCACACAAAAAAATGCACTACTAATTTTAGGGGTGTAAATAGCTCGGTTTAGCTCGGTTTGGGGGAATTTAGAAGCCGAACCGCTAGTGGTCGGTTTGAAGAAATCCCAGACCGAGCTAAACCATAAAAAATTTCAAACCGAGCTGAGCTAAACCACCATGGTTTGGTTCGGCTCGGTTTGAACCGCGGTTTGATTTTGCGGTTCAAGCTGCGGTTCAAACCTCGGTCTAAACCACAATAGCTTGGCTTAGCTCGGCTAAACGGTTCGACTTAATGGCTCGGTTTACCGGTTTAGCTCAATGGTTCAACTTATAGCTTGGTTTACCGGTTTAGCTCAACATTAGCTCGGCTCGGTCACTTAGAGTTAGGGAATTAGGGTTATAAGAAATCTAACGGTGGATATCAATTTAGAAATATAAGATCGATGGTTCATATTCATGGTTCAATAGCTTGGCTTAGCTCGGCTAAATGGTTCGACTTAATGGCTCGGTTTACCGGTTTAGCTCAATGGTTCGACTTATAGCTCGGTTTACCGGTTTAGCTCAACATTAGCTCGGCTCGGTTCGGCTCGGTTTGGTTTGAGGGGTTAAACCGCAAGCCAAACCGAGCTAAGCGGTTTACTGGTTTTTGAGACCGAGCTAAACCATTTATGTTTCAAAGCTAAGCTAAACCGCGCGGTTTAGCTCGGCTCGGTCTCAAACCGCGGTTTGAACCGAACCGCTGACACCCCTAACTAATTTGTTGGTTCTTTTAAACTCAATGGGGGCAATTGCCCCCATATGCATGGCTGTACCTCCGCCACTGATTTAGCAGGTTCAAATCGAGTGGGTTAAGGGGTGGTGGCCGGTGGGTAAAGGTGGCCGCTGGCTGGAGAAGAAGGCGTGACGGTAGAAACGGGGAGGGGAGGGTTTCTTTAGTTTTGGTAGTTTCTTTGGTCAATGCCAGGAAGAGAAGTATATAATACGGAGTATAACTATATAAGGGAGAGATGTATGGGGATTAATTAGTCATTTTTTATTTTTAAACCCATCATGTGCACATAAATGGTCTTTTTTTCTTTTTTAAAGATATTTCCGCAATTGATTGTCAATTTTGTTAATGAAAAGTGACAAAAAAGTTAATTTTATAAAGAGCGTTAGTCACCTGATGGTATGATGATATGTGACCATCATTTGTTAAATAGTTAATGTACATTTTAACGGATTGAGGACATTGCAAAAAATTCGTACTTGAATCGTGACATTCCAAAAAAATAAACATCAGTGAGGACATTTCAAAAGCAGTGTTTCTTTAGTGACCAAAACATGAGTTTTGCCAAGAAAAAAAACTCACGAAATTTTACTGTCTATTTTTAATTAGTGAAATGATTTTATTTCATTTTAGATTCTGAATTAATCTTATGTAAACCTCAATAACTTAGTTTGACTAAACTGGGCTCTCATTTGACATCAATTTTTCATGTGAAAACTTACACTCGTATTAGCGTAAAATGTATTTTTAAAATACAGTGGCATTTTCACAAATAAGTAGACTTTTTACAATGTGAGATGACATTTTGTAAATAATCGAAACTTGTAAAAATTCAGCAGACATTGTAACAGACATTTTTCAATACTACAACAAGCACTTTTTAACACTAAGACAAACACTTGTTTTGAAACTTATAAAAATTCATCAGGCAATTTTTTGACACTGTAACATGCATTTTTCAATGCTACAATTGACACTTGTAACAATATGAAAGACAATTCTAAACACAACAACCGATTGATCTTTAATACTACCAATTAAATGTGTCTGTTTGAATGTTTATAAGTGTTACTTTGGATGTTTTAACACTTTCTAACATTAACCGATTAACTCTGTCAAAAAGAAAAAAAAAAAAAAAAAGAAGAGTTGGTTTTGGGGGAAACTAGTTCCTCCATAAGTTATAAAAAATTTAATTTTTAACCCTTTAACCTTAAAAGGCCTAAACCCTAAATTACTTCAAAACGACACCGTAACCGTCCTCACCGATGAGCCTAAACCGGCCGGCAAGAAGTAATTACTCCGCCTCCTATCTGCAGGGGTTTTGCCTTATTCTCCGTCCACATCTCAATATTTTCCGACAAAAATTTCACGCCGGCTCCGATCTCTTTCCCCTCTACCGATTCTTCTAAACAAGGTCAGCTACTGATCGGTCAATGTTTTTGTTTCGTCTCATAATTTGTTTCCATTAGTGGGTTTTTTTTTTTCTTTTTCTTTCTCAATTTCAAATGTTTGGTATTGGATTAATTAACTTCTTCTTTTGTTGTTTTACTGTAACTCTGCAGTTGGGTCAAGTTTTCTTTGACGGCTGAATGAAAGTTTTGTGTGTATACTAACAGTGATTAACAAATGTAACTTTAAGTTAATGAATTGTAATGAAGGTTAGTCACTTGAGGTCAAGTGACTAACTTTCATTAAGTTTCTAACGAAATTGTTGACGGAATGATGACATTTCAATTTGTTAGGTAGAACTATATTGATGACGGTAGCAAAAATATTTAACTTTCATTAAGTTTTTAACGAAATTGTTGACAGACTGATGACATTTCATAATGTTACGTAGAACTGTATTGATGACAGTCAGGAAAATATTTTGTTGAGGGAAGACATTTGAAACCTATCTAAAGTTACCAAAAATAATACTCCTACAGTCTCTGTTTTGCTATAAAGAAACGTAAAATCTACAGAGGTTTATTAAATTGCTAAATACACCACAGAAGAATCTTCTTCTGTTTTATCCTCCTTATCTGACATTCATGTTTAGCTGAAACTTACAACATATTATTCTCAATGATTTAAGAATTTTAGAACAATTAATATTGCAAACCAGGGGACCAATGAAGCTGTAAGAAAATGAAGTATGAACGGAAATCGAAAGTCAAATCAAAAAATAAATGTAATCCTATTTTTCTTGGTCAACTCTAATGCAAGTTGAAAAAATTGTTCTAAACTTTAGTCTGATAGTACCAACTCATAATTGCAATTTCTGGGTTGGTTCCAAGTCATTTCCTCCAGAAAGTGAACCTACCATTAAGACCAGTATAAACCCACGTTTAATTAGTCTCCAATTCATCATTAATTGAAAAACACAAAGTGGATTAAGATTAGTGAAGATAATCATCTCAAATTTGACAAATTCTCCCCACTTTTTCTCTTTGTTTAGAGTCCATGTTCTTGTGTATCCCATCACAAATTCCACACACACACACACATACAATACACACACACTGTGTATGTATGTATTTTTGTGTGTCTTGGCATGTAGTACCATGTTTTTTAGTATAAGAGAAGATAGCAGTCCACTGGAATGTGGAAAGCAAGGTGAAAGGCAAGAAACAATGACAACAATACAGAAGCCAAGTCTGGTTTTTTGTTACATTTTCTTGCTTTGTTTTCTTCCACTAAAGATCAATTCAACAGCAATAACAGAAGCAAGAGCTCTTGTTTCATGGAAGACAACCTTATCATCATCACCATCTCTCAATTCTTGGTCCCTTTCCAATATTAGAAACCTCTGCAGATGGACTGGTATCCTGTGCACCAGAGCTGGTACAGTTTCCGAAATTCGTCTCTCGGGTTCGGACCTATCAGGGACACTTGCCCAATTCAGCTTTTCCTCGTTTCCGAACTTGACTTATTTGGACTTCAGCACCAACACTCTCTCCGGTCCGATCCCACCCACCATTGGCAACCTCTCAAAGATCAAATTTTTGGACTTGAGCGGTAATCTTTTTGATGAAACAATCCCATCAGAGATTGGAAAGTTGTCTGAGCTCGAATACTTGAGTGTTTACTACAACACTCTCAATGGCACAATTCCATTCCAGCTCACCAATCTTCAAAAGGTAACATACTTAAACCTTGGTTCAAATTACTTGGAATCTCCAAATTGGTCAAACTTTTTGAGCATGCCTGCGTTGACCCATCTCGACTTGAATCTCAATTTGCTTGAGAACGAGTTTCCAGATTTCATACCCAAATGCAGGAACTTGACTTATCTTGACCTGTCATTTAATACGCTCAATGGCTCAATTCCAGAGTCAATCTTTTTGAATCTTGGTAATCTTGAATATCTCAATCTTACAGATAATTCATTTCAAGGGCCCTTGTCATTTAATCTTTCCAGTCCTTCCAAACTGAAAGATCTTAAATTTGCCATAAACAGCTTTTCTGGTCCAATTCCTCAGAACATAGGCGTCTTGTTCCCCAATTTGCAGCTCTTAGAACTGTTTAACAATTCATTCCAAGGAAGCATTCCACCTTCAATAGGTCAACTCAGAAATCTCCACAGTCTTGATCTTCGAATAAATAATTTGAATGGCTCAATTCCTAATGAGATTGGCTTTTGCTCTAACCTTTCTTACTTAGCTCTAGCCGTCAATTCACTCACCGGAGCCTTGCCACTGTCTATGTCCAATTTAACCAAGATTTCTGATTTGGGCATCTCTGATAACTTCCTTTCGGGCGAAATCTCTCCTTTTCTCCTCACCAATTGGACTATGCTGACATCTTTGCAGCTCCAAAATAATTCATTGCGGGGTAGAATTCCCACTGAAATCGGTCTCTTGGAAAATCTGAAGTACCTTTTTCTGTATGGTAACAATTTATCAGGTCCGATTCCATCCAGCATAGGAAATTTGGAAAATCTGTTAGGCTTAGACCTGTCAGTGAATCAGCTTTCGGGTCCAATTCCCTTCACAATTGGAAGCCTCACAAACCTTCAAACCCTAAATCTTTTCTCAAACAATCTCAGTGGAACAATCCCACCTGAGATTGGAAACTTAACCTCATTGTCTACTCTTGATCTCAATACCAACCAGTTGAATGGAGAGTTGCCTGATACCATTTCAAACCTCAGCAATCTAGTAGGTTTCTCTCTTTTCTCCAACAAACTGTCAGGCAGTATTCCTATGGAATTCGGAATGAACAGTCCCTTGCTTACCTATGCTAGCTTCTCATATAACAGTTTCTCTGGAGAAATACCCCCTGGTCTGTGTTCTGGTTTTGCTTTAAACCAATTAACTCTGAATGACAACAATTTCGATGGGCTGCTGCCTGGTTGTTTGAAAAACTGCTCCAAATTATCTAGACTCCGTGTAGATGGAAACCATTTCTCTGGAAACATTTCTGACGCATTTGGAGTTCATCCAAATCTAAATCTCATCATGCTTAGTGGGAATCAGTTTACTGGTACTATTCCAGCGGCGCTAGGGAACCTTACTAAGTTGCGTCACCTAAGCCTGCAATCGAATCAACTGAGTGGTAAAATTCCAAGTGAATTGGGTCTCTTGAAAAATCTGATAACCCTTTTTCTGGGAAATAACAAATTATCAGGACAGATCCCTCCTTCCGTTTGTAACTATAGTTCCCTTCAATATCTTATCTTATCTAACAACAGCTTGGACGGTGAGCTCCCACAGTGCTTGGGGAATTTCAGCCGAGTGCTCTTAGTCTTGAATTTGCAGCTGAATCACTTTAGTGGAACCATTCCCTCAACATTCACCAAGGGGAATCAGCTGAATAGACTGGCACTAAGTGACAACCTGTTGGAAGGACAACTTCCTGAATCTTTGAGCTATTGTACACAACTGGAAGTTCTTGATCTAGGAAACAATAATTTTAGTGGTCTTCTCCCCCACTGGATTGATACACTTACAGAGCTGCAAGTTCTTGTTTTGCGAGGTAATAGTCTCAGGGGTACAATAGGGACTTCCGACGCTAAGCTTCCCTACCAAAAGTTGCGAATCCTTGACCTCTCCAACAATAAGCTCACTGGTCTTTTGCCGTTCAACTATTTCCAGAATTTTAAAGCAATGATGAGTGTTGATATACGCAGTTTGAAGAGGAAATACATGGGGATGATTTCAATAAATGGAAGTTATCAAGATTCCCTATCGCTAGTGTTGAAAGGACATGAAGTTACGATTGTCAGAATCCTTACCGTCTTTACCACCATTGATCTTTCAAACAACCACTTTGATGGACAAGTTCCAAGTTCCATTGGGATGCTTCATTCACTTTGGTACCTCAACTTATCTCACAACAGTTTCCAAGGACATATCCCGTCAGTACTAGGAAACTTGTCAGTGCTCGAGTCTTTAGATCTCTCTTCTAACAAATTAGTTGGTGAGATCCCCATGCAACTCACTGGTCTGTCATTTCTCGCAGTCTTAAATCTTTCCCAGAATCAACTTGTAGGAGCTGTACCACACGGCCAGCAGTTCAATACATTCGAGAATACTTCATACCAAGGGAACCTGGGTTTATGCGGATTCCCGTTGACAAACAACTGCAGAGATGGTAATGGAGATTCTGAACCAGCGCAGCCAAAACAGCAAGAAGAAGATGATTCAAGTTTCTTTAATGGATTTACTTGGGAATCTGTCCTAATGGGGTATGGATTTGGGACGATGATTGGGCTTAGTGTTGGATATCTGATCTTCTTGATTGGAAAACCAAAATGGATTGTGAGGATCACTGAACGAGAAGAAATCAGAAAAGGGAGAAGATCAAGAAAAAGTGGGCACATTAGACAACTTGGTAGACGGAGAAACTAGCATACACCAAAGAACGTCTAAAAGCTGTATCAGGTCAGTTAATCTAATCTTGTCACATACTAACCTTCAACTGTAACATACTAGTCTCTGTCCCAAAATGAATGTCCGAATTCGCTCTTGATCGCAAATTCGGACATTCATTTTGAGACGGAGAGAGTATTTCCTAATATTCTCACGTGTTCTTCATTCGTGTGAAGGTCTAAGTGGCAACAATGTTGTTCGATATCAGCTGGAGACACTCACATCTGATGAAGCTCAGAGTACATTTTTTACAAAGAGAATAAGAGCCCTGGCCAGAGAACTGGCTTTTGTAATTACTAGCATCTATTAGGCCGTCTGTTGCAACTATGCTCTTTAAGCTGGGACTTTATGTTTAATACCTAAGTCATATATGTATAAGTGTATTGATGATCTTGAGAACGCTCAAATTATAAATTTTTGGTTGCTTTGTAAAGCATATAGTATAAGGTAGGCTAATATATACTCCCTCCGTCCCCGTTGAAGGTTATTAGTTTGATTTTACACGCTTATTAAGGAACCAATGCAAATTTTGGTTAACAATAGTATTATGGGGAGGATATAATTATCCATTCGTAAAGCAAGTGGGTTAAAAGTAGATAGGTGAGTGATGTTTTTTTTTAAATATATGAATTTTATGAGGACAAGCTTGTCCAAAACACTGTTCATATTTTGCCATTTAAGGAATAAAGCAACTAAGAACCTTAAACTGTGATATACCAAAAAGGAAAGTAAGAACCTTAAACTGGGTCAGAGGGAGTAGTATGTTCTTTTCAGTCATGTCAGTTATACTTACTATTACTAGAAGGCAAATACTCTCCCTGTCTCAGAAAAATAATCTCATAGTCAACTTAATTGAACCTTGATCAAAAGTTGATGAAAATTTAATGGTTCCAACGAAATTATAAGAAAATTGTTATAGATAATATTTTTGATGGTGCACCACCAATAACATTTTTTAAAATTTCATAGAAACTCTCTAGTTTTCTTAAAAATTAGGTTAATGTGCAATCAAGTTGACCAGAAAAGTCAAAGTGAGACGGAAAAATGTCAAAAGAGGTCCAGCATGTTAAGTTGTTAACCCTCCATCATTTCCACGGCAAGAGCACATCGCTCACAGAATTAAGCTCTTCTCAAATGGAAGGAAGGTTACATATATCAACAAACAACATTAAGCATGGATGATTTGCAGTGGCAAATAATTACGTAGAAACAAAAATCAAAGTGGATAGATCATAAAATATGATCTTTCAAAGTGATTAAATGTCTAGACACCGAATTCGTTTAATTCATTATCTTGATTAATTGATTGATCATGTTTAGTGGTGGGATGAAAATTAAGATTAAGGTGAAGGAAGTAGTAATGGTGAAGATCCTTCATGCCTTTACATGCATTCAGGTTTACAAGATTGAGTTATGGAATTTAAGCATCGATTTAATGCTGATGATCAGTAAATTTGAAACTTTTTTAGACATTCATTTTGATTTGAGACGGAGAAAACAGTAATTTACTAAATTTTCTTATCGCCACTTTCCCGACCAAATCTTCTCTTTTATTTTGAATGAAAGTATTTACTTATTAGGTGAATATTATTTGACCATAGCGAATTGAATTAAGTAAGTTATTAAAATTCAATAAATTTTACCTTATTAAATTAGCGGCAATGTTTGATTCAAACTAAATAAATTTTAATATGGTCAGTTTTTTTCAAAAATACAGTACTCGTACTATTTTTAAGACGAAATGTTACTCTTTAGTTGTTACATAATAATTCGACATGTCTCTTTTATTTTGAATGAAAGTATTTACTTATTAGTCAAATAATAAATGTTTATTTCTATTTTAAATTATGAAAAAATGAATGTAAATTTTTAAATGGAAGTGTAAACTTTAGAGGGGTATGAATCACTTACTTGATTGATTTTTGTGCGGAAGCGTAGATCGATACCGTGGATTTTGATCACCGAATAGAACTTGGTACAACACTTGCAACGTTGATCGGGAGCGAAATCACGAACGGAAAACACCCACTAGTTCACAACACTTGTTTGCCTTTTTTTTGATCAGCCATGGATGGAGAGAGGAAGATGAATAAACAGAGGAAGAGCCGAAAACCGAACGAGAGAGGGAGACCAGTTTTATGCGTCATGTTCTCAAAACCTCTCGTCTAACTTCCCGTAACCTCTCGTGCAGTTACTTGAAATTCCCATGTGTTTATAATTCTTGTAAAACACAAATGGGCTGGGAATTGGTTTTGGGCCAGGCCATCTTGGGCGGGCCATTAATTCCAACATCTCCCACTCGCACACGATGGCCTTGTCATCCAAGGTCTATCATTCAAGCAAATGTGTCGTGTGACCAACGAGCGTGCATGTACGTGGCAGCTTTTAGATTATTCACCCGTTAGGCATGACATAATAGCTACGTCCACTACAAGTTCACCATTGACTCATTATACCCCAGACTAATTCGATTAAACCAAGTCCAAACATACCTTGGTCCCTTTAAGGCTATATTTGACTTTTACGATCGTAAAGTGTGTTTATAGCTATGTCCGTGACATAACTGGTCGACCTATAAACACAATCATCAGGTATAATCAAACTTGTCTTCCTTTCTCACTTATCACTTTTAGATCATTAAGGCAATCGCTTTCCTAGACATGTACCATCCAGCCGAATTAGTTCATGGCTCTAGGTAGTATGCTAAAGTAGCAGACATTGACTTAATACCTTTTAAGTATAGTTGAAAGTCACATAGGGTATCATGCCCATATAAATGGCATTTTAGAGACTTCACACAATGAGCAAGAGGGACATGTTGCTCATTTCTCTTGGTCAATGCACACTTATTACTAAAACAAGTGCTACAGTGGTATAACCCCTTTCAAGGGGCGTATGTCAGCAATTAACCCACTGTACAGATATTTAGTTCGGAGACACTTCTTAATCCCCAACTATTTATATCTGGCCCGTCTTTTATTTCCAGACATATGAGAAGTGTCTTGTTTCTCATGCGGTCTTCACTTTGACCTTCTCTTGATTTTCATCAAGTCGACATATGTTTACGTGATGTACTTAGCATACTCCTTTGGTATCTCAAGTATCATTGTCTCATCTCAGCTTGCTTTCGTGGCTCCTGAGGCGGTTACTCGTGTGAGAGAGTTAACCTGTGTCTGTTGACATACTCTTATATAGTGTAATGTATGTATCAATATAATAGAACAAATTATTTATACATCTCAAGAATATAAACTTGATATTCATCAGAAAGTGCATAAACAAACATAGTTCCACAAACGTAGTTCAGATTGAAGTAAAATGTAAACTTGTTTTCCTTAAGTACATCTACACCCTTCGAAGACCCATAGCCCTAACATGACTTAGAAAGACATCTCTAGCAAGGGGCTTAGTCATAGGGTCAGCTACCATCATATTAGTAGAAATGTACTCTAATGTTACTTCATTACTTGCTATAGTCTCTCGAATGTAGTTATTCCTTAGATCAATGTGTTTGGTTCTTCCATGATACTTTGGATCTTTCGTGAAAGCAATGGACGCTTGATTGTCACAATAAACTGTCACGGGGTCAGATGTACGATCGACCACTCCAAGATCCTCCATGAACCTCTTTAACCAAACAGCCTCCTGAACAGCTCTTGTGCATGCAGTGAATTCAGCTTCCATGGTAGAGAGAGATACACTTGTTTGCTTCTTGCTATTCCACGTGATAGCTCCGTTATTAAGCAAGAATACATAACCCGATGTAGACTTTCGGTTATCATTATCTCCTCCCCAATCAGCATCACTATAACCAACTATCCGTGAGTTAGATCCTTGATAACACAACATGTAGTCGACAGTTCTTTTTAGATAACGTAATATCATTTTGACTGCTCCCCAGTGTGCTCTTCCGGGATTAGATTGATAACGACTAACCATGCCAACTGCGAAAGCTAAATCTGGACGAGTACACATGACTGCATACATTAACTTGCCAATGGCACTGCGATATGGAACTCTAGACATCTTATTCTTTTCTTCCTCAGTCTTAGGGAAATCATCAAGACTCAACTTTTCATTCTTAGCCATAGGAGTGTCAAGGGGTTTGCATTGAAGCATACCAAAGTGTTCAAGAACTTGTTTAAGGTAAGTCTCTTGAGACAAACCAAGGAGTCTTTCAGAACGTTTCCGATAGATTCGAACACCCAGTACGAATTCAGCTTCACCCATGTCCTTCATCTCGAAATTTGAGGACAACCACTTCTTAGTGGCTTTCAACAACTCCAGATTGTTTCCAGCGATTAAGATATCATCCACATAAAGTGAAAGGATAACAAAATCACTTTTAGATCGTTTGAGATAGACACAATGATCTTCTTCGATCATTACAAATCCATCATTAATGATTGGGTGGTGAAATCTTAAGTACCACTGTCTGGATGCTTGCTTGAGACCGTATATGGATCGTTTGAGTTTACAAACTTTGTTTTCACTTCCTTTTACAGTGAAACCCTCAGGCTGATCCATATAAATCTCTTCATTCAATTCTCCGTTGAGAAAAGCTGTTTTTACATCCATTTGATGAAGTTCTAAGTCCAAACGAGCTACAATAGCTAGAATCAATCTTATTGAGGCAAACCTTACTACAGGAGAGGAAGTTTCCTCGTAGTCTATACCCTCTTGTTGAGTATAACCTTTAGCTACTAAGCGAGCCTTGTATCTTTCAATGGAACCATCCACTTTGCGTTTGACTCGTAGGATCCACTTATTTCCTACAGTCTTTCGCCCTGGAGGTAAATCAACTAATTCCCAAACATTATTGGTTTTCATTGATTCCATTTCATCATCCATTACTTTCATCCAATTTTCACTAGTAGGTGATGCGATAGCCTCTTTATAGCTTCTTGGCTCATCAACATCATGTGCATCAGCCATGAATGATTCATTTTCGATGTCAAAACGACGTCGAGGAATATGTCCACGCTGACTTTTACGTAAGATAGGCTCTTGAGATTCTTCTTCTAATGGAAGTGTGCTACTCGATGATGGATCCCTCCCACTATCGTTAGGAAGGTGAGGAACTTCTTCCTCTATCTCTATTTGATGAGTAGGCATACCCGCTTCGGGTTCTTCCATTTCATAAAGTTTAATCTCCCTATCTATTTCACCCCTACTAGGGAAATCGTTTTCCAGAAATTCCACATTACGGGACTCAATTTCAGTCAAGCTTCCATCCGGTCCTTCACCTATAAACACATATCCTTTGGAGTGTTCTGAGTACCTAATGAAGATACACTTTTTACCCCTAGGACCTAACTTCCCGTGCTTATCGGAAGTGTTATGTACATAGGCTGCCGATCCCCATGGACGCAGATTTTCCAAAACTGGTTTTCTGCCCTTCCATAATTCGTATGGGGTGGAACTTACTGATTTAGAGGGGACAGGGTTAAGAATATATGTGGCAGTCAGTAAAGCATCTCCCGAAAAACTTATAGGTAGATTTGCTTGTGCCATCATAGATCTAGCCATGTCTAGCAATGTCCTATTCCTCCTCTCAGCAACACCGTTCTGCTGTGGAGTCCTTGGAATAGTTAATTGCCTTTCAATACCTTTTTCATCACAAATAGCCTTGAATTGCTCAGACAAATACTCACGTCCACGGTCTGTTCTTAAAGCCTTGATGCTTTTATCTAATTGATTCTCGACAAGGCAAGTATATCGTTTAAAACAATCTAATGCCTCAGACTTGTGAGAAAGTAAATTGATATGACCAAAACGTGTGTAGTCATCTATGAATGTGATGAAGTATGAGGCTCCATGCCTTGCCCTCACGTTCATTGGCCCACAAATATCGGAATGGATTAGTTGCAATGGAAAAGTAGCCCTAACTGATTTTCCAAACGGTTTTCTTGTTGCTTTCCCTGCTAGGCAACTTTCACAAGTTGGCAATAACACTTTGTTAAGTGAGCCTAATAGACCCTCTTTTGCCAACCTGTTCATTCTTTCTTGTCCGATATGCCCTAAGCGAGCATGCCAAACAGATGCATCTACGTTGATGCTACTAGAAGATGCCATTAAAGAGAAACAACTTTTATCATTAAACAACGTGTGTTCAACATCCAAAACAAGAAAACCATCAACTAGATGTCCAGAACCATAAACAACAGAACCATAACAAATGTCTACAGAAGTTCCATGGAAATTAACAGCAAATCCTAACTTAAGAAGAACAGTAACAGACACAAGATTCCGTCGGATGTTCGGAGCGTAGAGAACATCATGTAGCAACAACTTTTGGCCTCCTCGTAGGTCTAATTGGCACGTACCAATTCCTTCTACACCAATTCTTGAGTTGTTACCAACATAAATCCACTTTGTACCCTTTGGAACTCGACGGTATTCTTGGAATGCTCCTCGGTCTCTAGTTATGTGGTCCGTGGCTCCTGAGTCTACAGTCCATAAAGGATAAGAGTCAGTCAGCAAAGCACAACTAGAAACAAAGGTGAAATTAGAGGTAGGGCATCTTTTTACCTTGGCTAGATTTTTTACATTCAAAAGCCAGGTGACCCAGTTTGCCACAATTGTTGCATTCCTTCTTAGGATCAGGACAGTCACGTGCAAAATGACATGTCTTGCCACAATTGTAACATCTCCTCTCAACTTTGTTCTTCCCTTTGCCATTGTTCGCATTACTTTTGCGATTTCCATACTTTGCCTTCTTCGGCGCCGATCCGCTCCCGTTCCCTTTCTTTTGGTCATCACCTCTTCCACGCTTAGACCCAGAAGCTTTACTTGCACTCGCTTCAGCAGCAAACACTTGAGATGAGGATTTTGAGGCTGAAAGACGCTCATCCTCCAACTCCAAGTGAGTCTGCACATCGTTAAAGGTCTTAACATGTTCATTATGGGTGAGGTTCATCACCATGTGATCCCAGTTACTAGGAAGAGAACGGAGAACAGATTGAACCTGTTGTTCATCTGAAAGAAAGTGCCCCGCAGACTTTAGCTCCCTTATCATGTTTGACATCGCCCTTAAGTGCTTCCTCATGGAATCATTAGGACGCTTGCTTGCGTTGTCAAACTTATAGAGAAGCTTCTTCAGCTTCGTAGCCGAAGTTCCTCCAAACTTCTCTTTTAGGGCAACCCACATATCTTTGGCAACTGAATATGTCTCATATTCACACATAAGGTCATCTTGCATACTGCTCAAAAGCGTGATTCGAGCCTTGCTGTTCCGCTTCTTCCAAGCTTCGAACGCAACAAGATTCCTCCTATGTTCACCAGCGGTCCTTTCATCAGTCATAACAGGCTCCTCCATGGAACCTGTCAGAGTGTCAAGAACTTCTTGTTCTTCAAGGACATATTGGATCTTGCGGTGCCACATATCGTAGTTGTCACCGTCCAATTTGTCACCATGATTTAGCTCAGCAATTATGTTCTTAACAGAGGTCATGATTAGCAACTACATAGAGACAATAACAAAGAGAACATTATTGACACATATACGTTTCATTACACTTTATTACAACAACAAATGATCATTAAATTAATAATCTAACTAACGATGCGAAACGAAAGGTCACTAAGTTCACAATCAGCTTCACATTACCAAAGTCATATCATCATCTAATTAATCATTTTCATTGTGTAATATCTTATTTTCTCAAGAGAATACTTCTTCATCTCTTAAAGACTCTTAGGTACATAATAGCAAATTGCGTAGATTTTAGCATATAGATCACTTTATGATAAATGCTAATACTATTATGCAACACTTAACATAAGATAAATGCTCCCACTCAACAAAAGCAAATTTCTGATTATCATTGTTAATACATCTCTCGTAATCATTAACAAAACATAATAATCAAACTTATTTTAAGGAACATTAAGAAAATCTGGAAAATTAAACGTCTTCAGAAAATTCCAGAAAAAATTCAGAAAATCTTAAACTGAAAAACATGGCTACTGTATTTTTTTCAGAATTTTCTGACATCGGGAAGACCCCCAAAACAGTCCGTAAGCTTGACTGGTCAAACAGTTGACCAGAAAGTCAAAGTCAACGAAAAATTTCCAAAAAATTCCAGAATACAGAAAACTTGAAAACTTAATTTCTGTATTATTTTCATAATTTTTCGATATCACTAATACCTTCAAAAATAATTAGCAAGATGTAATTATTGACTGCGGGACGGAACGAGTAAAAAAAACGAGTTTTAGTCTTTTTCTTCATCCATCAGAGTCCACGAAAGGAGTTCCCTTTTTTTTTTTTTTTCTCAGTATGTACAGTACTTCTCCAACGTACAACAAAAACATACGTATTCATCAACGAAAAAAAGGAAAAACCCTAGAATTTCAAAATTTCATAACTTTTTCATCTTTAATCCAAAAATCATGAAACAAAATTCTGCGAAAAGCCCTTTTAATCCTCTTTCAAACCATATCAACAATTCATACCAATTCTTAAAGCATGAAAAACGAAAATTAAACCCATTTAACATGATATGGAAAAAACTTCAATCATGGCTTCAAAGAACAATTCGAGATCAAATCCAACCAGGCTCTGATACCAATGTAAACTTTAGAGGGGTATGAATCACTTACTTGATTGATTTTTGTGCGGAAGCGTAGATCGATACCGTGGATTTTGATCACCGAATAGAACTTGGTACAACACTTGCAACGTTGATCGGGAGCGAAATCACGAACGGAAAACACCCACTAGTTCACAACACTTGTTTGCCTTTTTTTTGATCAGCCATGGATGGAGAGAGGAAGATGAATAAACAGAGGAAGAGCCGGAAACCGAACGAGAGAGGGAGACCAGTTTTATGCGTCGTGTTCTCAAAACCTCTCGTCTAACTTCCCGTAACCTCTCGTGCAGTTACTTGAAATTCCCATGTGTTTATAATTCTTGTAAAACACAAATGGGCTGGGAATTGGTTTTGGGCCAGGCCATCTTGGGCGGGCCATTAATTCCAACAGGAAGGAATTATATGCTTAATTATATATATTTCCATCGATTTCAACTAAATATTTTTTTTAAGAAAAATAAAATATCTAAATGAAATAAAATTATATTAGCAAAAATATAGGAATATACTCCCCCGTCCCACCTCACTTGATACCTTTTGATCAAAACTGGTTAACTTAAGGTCGTTTTGATCAACACTTTATAAAAATATTTATGTTCCAAAAAAAAATTTAAAAATTGTTATTGAGAGGATTTTTAATGGTGATCATTTTACATTTTTTATTTTTATTTTTATTCGGATCATATTTTTATAAAGTATTGGTCAAACCGACCTTAAGTTGACCAGGTTTGATCAAAAGGTGTCAAGTAAACTGGGTAAGAAGGAGTATGCCACAACCATTGACTTTGGTCTCAATACATGTTGCAGTAGTCAATTTTGACAACTACGAGGGCTTGGATTTCAGTTTCAAAGGGTGCAAAGTTTGCTTGTCAATTGGTCCAAATCCAAATAATAATAATACTACTACTGCTACTTATTTTTCGAGTTTATTGCCACTTTACGTCAATTGGTCCAAATCCAAATACTACTACTACTACTTATTTTTCGAGTTTATTGCCACTTTACCTGCGTACTATTAAAATATTGACGATTTACCCTCGTACTAAAGAAACTCACACTATGACCTGCGTACTATGGTTTTAATAAAAAAGTGCCCAAGGATAACGATGACCCGTTAGAAATCTAACGGGCTGTCAGCATATGTTAAAAATTTAACAGATTTGCAATTAAAAAAATGGGCAATTTGCAATTTGGTTCCTGACATTTACAAACTTTTGCAATGTTGCTCCCAATAGTTTTTTTTCTCCAATTGGTTCCCATCATTTACATTTTTTTGCAATGTGGCTATAAAAGTAAATGGGCGTTAGTTTTCTAACAGATTTTATGTCATGTGACTAGCACATGACGTTTTAAAGGACGTTTTAAAATATTCGTAAAGCTACACATATCCGATTGATATGATTCTATTTTTATATTGAAACTAATATTTAAATCTACAACATAATTTTTTTTTTGGAAATTTGTTGGGTATCTAAATTATTTTTACATTTAATCTTAATTTTAAATATTAAAAAAATAAAAAACACGTGAAATATAATCTAAAAAGGATATTAGCCCAAGTATGTTTCAAATGAAATAATTTCTATATGTATCTTTCCTAAAATTTATTTTTCTCCACCTATCTGCCACTTTCCCGCAACACCCATTCCACATACACACTTCTCTCGATTCATCGTCCTCTTCTTCTCCTTTTTTTTTCTATCAAACATTTTTACGAACTGATAATCTACATATAGAATTTACTTCATATAGAACATATTTGGGCTAATATCCTTTTTAGATTATATTTTACGTGTTTCTATTTTTTTAATATTTAAAATTAAGATTAAATGTAAATATAATCCAACTACCCAATAAATTTTCAAAAAAATATATTGTAGATTTAAATATTAGCTTCAATTTAAAAGAAGAATCATATTAATCGGATATGTGTAGCTTTAAGAATATCTTAAAACGTCATGTGCTAGTCACATGACATAAAATCTGTTAGAAAACTAACGCCCAGTTACTTTTATAGCCACATTGCAAAAAAATATAAATGTTGGTAACCAATTAGCAAAAAAAAACTGTTGAGAGCAACATTGTAAAAATTTGTAAATGTCAGGAACCAAATTGCAAATTGCCCTTAAAAAAATTCAAATGTGTTAATGTTATAATGGTCCAAAATTTATTTATATTTATAATTTTTTTTTTAATCTTTTATATTAATAAATGGAACAATTCCTCTAGGGACCCCAGTTCCAGATTTGCCCTCGCACACTCCCACGCCGTCGCCGTCTCCGGCTCCCTTCATCAACACCACGCCCATGTCCACTGTAACACCCCGAATTTTCTTAATGTATCTTAAGCATTTAATGGCATTTAATATCAATAAATAACAATAATAAATACTTCAATTTAGGGTTCACAACGGCCCCTTATTTAACCATAAATTCAAAACAATAGCGGAAGCGTAACTTAAACTTGTCTTGGTAGGTAACAACCCTAACCATCAATGTACTTCAACTTACATCAAAATAAATGTATTTAAGACTACTAAATTAAGAATCTTCAATCCACCGTCTTCCTACGGCTGCTTTCCCTGACTTGTCCTTCTACTTAAATCCTGAAAACAAAATTTATAGAGAAGGGATGAGCGAACGAATGCTCAGTAAGTTCATACGTGGCCTCTCCGGTTACTAAGGAGAGACGACCAGAACGAATACTATGAATAACTTTACAAGGATAGGTTCAGTTACTTTTGGATTCAAGACTGCAGAACAATACAGTCTTATTACTTTTAAGATTTTTACTTCCAAAGGATTATGGCACTACAATCCAAAGGGATTCATTCAAATTCCGTCAATTCCTTGGTAACGTACATTATAACCTCAATGCCAAAGGTACAATTTGTACACCTAGCTTCTTCAGCCAATAGTGTGGGTCGTAACATATATGGTATCCACACACATATGCTCGGGGTCTAGAATCATCCTTGTAATCAGACAATTCCTGAGAGAAGGCATGTGATCACTCATGCAATCCCTAGTTTAAGGACGAGTCTTTTCTAACTGGACTGTCCGTCAATGTCTTTTCTAACTGGACATTGGATGCCTTAACGAGTAAGTGGTTAACTCACAAGTTAAAATTGAGAACATACCATGGTACAAGTATGTGATACAAGTTTCAAACTTCGATACTTAGTAGATCGATGGGGACATCACTAAGTATAGATTCTTTCAAGGAACGTTCAATAACGCAGAGTTCATTCAAATACTATGCCATACTGATAGCTAACTTTAGAAAGAAATACCGAATTCCAATAAACAGGAGTTCAAATACTGTAAGGAACGTAATCCCTTACCTGAATTGCTTTTCCTCGCAATCTCCTCTCTGTGCAAATCTACAAGGCACGGAGTAATTTACTTTAGTACTCTCTACATTGTTAACTATTTCTACTTAGTTAACTGAGAGATGCGTTTTAACTTCGTTACTTCGTTACTTCTTTCTTTACGTTTAAGTTTCTGACTTTGATTTACTAGTCAGTCCTTTAACTTGATATAATTGCAATTAAGTCCTCTAAGTTTGGGTTAATTACAATTTGGTCCCTCCACTTTGGGTTAATTGCAAATTGGTCCTTCAACTTTGGATTAATTGCAATTTAGTCCTTCAACTTTAGTTCAATTACAATTTAGTCCTTCAACTTTGGATTAATTGCAGATTAGTCCTTCAACTTTAATTCAATTGCAATTTAGTCCTTCCACTTTGGATTAATTGCAGATTAGTCCTTCAACTTTCTTTTAATTACAGAAAGGTCCTTGGACTTTGGTTCTATTCACAAGGTCCCCTAAGTTCTCTTTTTTAATCACTTAGGCCCCTCTATCTTCAAGGTTTTCCTTTTTATTTCTTTTAACTTTAATTCTTTTCAGTTTAGTCCTTTTCCGTTAGGAAACTAACTGAAACTTCTAGTCTTTTCCTTTCTCGTTAACTTTTTTAACTTTCAAGGTCTTCCAAGTACTATTCTATTTTCTCAAGTTAATTTTCTAACTTGTTAACAATACTTTGAACGATTTTGTTTTCTTTCCATTAGAAACTTAACGAAAACACTAACTTTCCGTCCCAATTCTTAACATCCTTAATCAAGAATCAACACCCAAGTTAGGTCATCATTGCCGAAACATGCTTCATCAAGATCCTTTGATTTTGATCAATTTTTTCTAATTCTTTAAATTTTTCTAAATTCCCAAACATCAATATTATTCCCAATACACTTAACAAGGATCATTTAAATCAACAAAATAATTTCCAATGGCCTAGGGCCATTCGGCCGAACCATGTTCTTGGGGAATCCATATTTTTTTCTTCTTTTGATAAACCCAATTCAACCTCAATGATTTATATGTTCAAATCCCAAGTCATTGTATAATATAAATCAATTCAATCCATGATTATATAATCAATCAAAAAGAAACAAAATTAACTAGTATCAAGATTTCTAATTTTGTTTTCTCCATAGCATCTAGATCAACTCCATTAACATTTAAAATTTTATCATAAATCCTTAGCATGCAACCCTAATACTTGTATTCTTAAAACATGCATAACTTATGTTTTAAACATCCAAATCCAATGAAATAAATTTTAGGATGTGAGTTTCGATATTACCTTGAGTTAGAACGGATTAATCTTCAACAACAATTGCTGAATTTTTTCTTCTCCTCCCTTCCTTGGTGCGGCTGCTGCTAGAATTAGGGTTTTTTTTTTTTTTTTTTTTTTTTGAGTTTATGATAATAAGGAATTCCTAAGTTGACTAACTCATTAATTTATACCTTGGGTTGATTCCTAATTGGGTTAGGTTTACTAATACAAATTTTGGGCCAATCCAAATTCTTTGGGCCCACTTCTTTCGATTACTTTGTAACTCTAATTATTATTTAATTAACTTTGTAAAACCGAAAATAAAATAAATAAAATTAAAAAAAATCCGGCTATTACATGTCCGGCCTCCTTCTCCGGGAACCACCATCGACTTTTTTTTTTTTGGTACAAACTGGAAATGAAAAAGGGATCTCCGATATAAAAGCCGCACAACCGATCTCTGCAAATCAAGATCAAATTCTAGGCACTTTTCCATTTTTTTGGGAGAATCATACGTAAATTAAACAACCAGAAAACCACTTTTGCAAATCGAAGAAGACCTGTTCGATTTTAAAGCGGAGGATTTGGTTCACTGCAGAGTGATAAACGTGAAGAACAAGAACACAACCTTCAGATCTGGCCAAGATCTGAAACTTTTCGGCCATATCTAAGCAAAAACAAGGTGGCGGAGGAGGGGACTACGGAAGGCGATGGTGGTTCCCGGAAAAGAGAGAGGCGGAGGGAGAAGGCGTTGGTGGAGGGGACGTGCGAGAAGGCGGAGACTGCCGGGGAAGATGGCGGATGATGATGACGGCGCCGTTGGGAAGGGTTGGGATGATGGGACGGTGAGGAGAAGAAAGATTTAGTTTTCAGAAAGAGAAATAGATATAAGGGGAGAAATGGCGTTGGGGGAGTTGTACAGTTCATGGGTTTTGGTGAGGAAAGGGAATAGGAGATGAGAGAGAAAGGTTAGGGGCAATTATGTCAACCAAGGGAGAAAAAACTCAAAACTTCAGTTAATTTGGAACAGGATTCCAATGTTAAAACGTCAAATATAATCAACCGGAGGGAGTAATTATGTGTTAGTAATAAGAGTTTAACTGCTGTTTAACCAAGTTTGACCATAATTGATCAAAAATATCTTTTTGTACCTTTATGACAATAATATCATAGTCCGGATCAGATTTGTTTTTTCTTTTTATTGCAAATCTGTTAAATTCTTAACATATGCTGACAGCCCGTTAGATTTTAACGGGTCATCGTTATCC
This sequence comes from Campanula takesimana, assembly GCA_026119855.1. Lineage (NCBI taxonomy): Eukaryota > Viridiplantae > Streptophyta > Magnoliopsida > Asterales > Campanulaceae > Campanula > Campanula takesimana. The sequence goes on from JAOWBW010000046.1 coordinate 2,202,549, forward strand.
ATGGGCACTTTTTTATTAAAACCATAGTACGCAGGTCATAGTGTGAGTTTCTTTAGTACGAGGGCAAATCGTCAATCTATTAATAGTACGCAGGTCAAAGTGGCAATAAACTCCTTAGTTTTCCACAATAACTATCTCGTCTAATTTTACTCGAAGAAGTTTTGTGTGAGACCGTATTACACACGTTTTTATTATTTTTAGTATTAAAGTTAGTAGCTTTTGATGGCTGAGCAAAAACACTTTTTAACAGGTGCAAAATTATTTTAAGTGTGCAATATTATAATATTTTGTTTAAGTTTGGTTTCAAGAACGCAAAATATTAATGTACTGTTTTTTTAAAAAAATAAAAGGCGAAGCATATTGATTTTTATATGAGTTTTTTTTTTCTTAAAATTATTTAGTGCCAAATTACTACATTTAAAAAATAATTGGGGCAACATCCCCCCTTAATGCTTTGCTCTGCAACTGGTTCCTATTCTATTGTAAAAGTTGAGTTCCCACTCTAAGTCTTCAAGTCATGAGAATATGAACAAAGCACTTTTTTTTTTTTTTTTATATATATATATCTTCTGCTGTCTGTTTTGAAAAATATATTTATATTTTATTTCTTATCAATTCAATTTAATTTTGAAAGTATTTAATTTAGCATAATTAGCATCATAAGATTTTAAAATCATAATTAATTTATTGTTAAAAAATATTATTGATAATAACTTTATAATTGAGTGAATACATTTAAATATATATATATATATATATATATATATATATATATATATTCTCTCTTTAATTCCCTAGTCCCCCCCCCCTCTTATTATATTTACCTGACAAAAAAATCATATTCTTATAGATATATATATATATATATATATATATATATATATACTATAATCAATAATCTCTTTTCCATCATTGTCTAGCCTTGTAATTTTCATTGTGAAAATACATACTCCATTCTTTGGATTTTTTTTTCAAATAATTCATTTTTAAATCAATATCTACGTAAATGACACTAGAAAAATTTTATGTACCAAAATGACCAGATTTTGTGAAATCGGCATTGGCAATGCCGATTTTAGGATGAAGTCGGCATCACCAATACCGACTTCACTTTACGCAAAAAAACCATTAAGAAAATCAAATCAAAACCCAATTTCGAATTCAAAATCAAAAAGGAGATGAAGAAGAAGCTGTTAAAGAAGAAGTAGATATGCCGTCATTGGAGGAGCAATTGTTTCCGTCGACGCCGGGGAAATTCAAGATCGACCGTTCACACAACATGAATCGGACTTTCCACCGGTGTTTCGCCTCCACCAGCACCATGTTTCTCTGGGCACTTTTCTTGATTGCCTTGACCGCCTCCTACCTAAGTTTCTTAATCCCTGCATCTGTTTTTAAAAAATTCAAGAAAATCAAAACCCAATTTCGAATTCAAAATCAAAAAGGAGAAGAAGAAGAAGCTGTTAAAGAAGAAGAAGATATGCCGTCATTGGAGGAGCAATTGTTTCCGTCGACGCCGGGGAAATTCAAGATCGACCGTTCACACAACATGAATCGGACTTTCCACCGGTGTTTCGCCTCCACCAGCACCATGTTTCTCTGGGCACTTTTCTTGATTGCCTTGACCATGGTTTTTTTTTTGCATAAAGTGAAGTCGGTATTGGTGATGCCGACTTCATCCTAAAATCGGCATTAGCAATGCCGATTTCACAAAATCTGGTCATTTTGGTACATAAAATTTCCCTAGTGTCATTTAGGTAGATATTGATTTAAAAGTGAATTATTTGAAAAAAAAAATCCCATTCTTTGCATAACAATTGGCACAGACTTCCTTTTTAGGCGTCTTATTGATTAGTCACACTTTCTTTAAATGAAAATTTCATACTACCTCTGTCTTTAAATGAGTGTCCAAATTTTATTTTAAGAGACATCTGAAAATGTCAACTTTTTGTACACTTTAGTGGCAAAGATTCATATATAATCTTGTAATCTCCTTTGCAAACATTTAGTTTTGCACGTATAAAGAGACCGGTAAAAAAAAAAAAAAGGGACAAAGTTATGCTAAAAAAAAGACATTCATTTTGGGACAAATATGTCTTGAAAATTGACACTCATTTAGGGACAGATGGAGTATATTTCTTTATTTAAATCATATTCACAACAACTATCCACTACTATTCATACCTCACTTTCTCTTTCAACCTCATTTTTCATACTCACAGCAACTATTCATTATTATTTTCTACTTAATTATTGTGCACATCCGAAATTATGCACATTATTATGAGATAAGGGGAGTATTTGAAAGTAGATAAAAATAGATATAAAAAAAAAAAGGAAAATAAGAAAAGAAAAAAAGGACAGAGGGAGTAATATGGTTAACAAGAAGGACATTAAATCCCCACCATTTCACGGGTTGCACAACCCACTAGCCTAGCCAATTTGACTACCAAATAAAAGAACATTCTTAAAGTTTTCCAATATGCTCGTGGAATTTTTGTTCAAAACGCGTAAATCTTATTGATCTTTAAAGTAAGCAAGCCACCTCATTTTTAAAAAAAAATACAAAAAAATACAAAAAAAAAAAAAAACACTAAAACATCCCACAAACAACTGCAACGCTGGAAAAAAGTATTCTTCCAAAAATTAATATTCCTGTAAGATGGTATCCTTCAAAATTTATTTGGCCTAGGGACTTATTGGTCAAAACCTCATAAAAAAATATTGTTAAAGTTTTTCCATATGCACGTGGAATTTTTGTTCAAAATGCGTAAATCTTATTGATCTTTAAAGTAAGCAAGCCACCTCATTTAAAAAAAAAAAAAAAAAAAAAACTGCAACGCTGCAACAAATTGGTGAAAATCCTACTCCATCTGTCTCAGAAAGATAGTCTTATTTTGACTTTTTATGGTCAACAAAAATAAACTTTGACCAAACATTGGTGTCAATTTAGTGATCACAATAAAATTCTAAAAATTGTTATTGATAAACAACTTAATGATTTATCAATTACAAATTTTAAAATTTCACTAGAATGATTAGATTGACACTAATGTTTAGTCAAAGTTTATTTTTGTTGACCATAAAAATTCAAAATGGAACTATCTTTCTGTGACAGAGGAGCATTATATTATTAATTTATTTGTAAATGAGTGCAGAGTGCCTAATATTATTGAGAAAACTTTGCAATTGTACTATGATTTTCGGCTTTATTTTTCTCTTTTATTTTATTTTCTAACGTATGTTATAAAATTGTTTTTTTTTTCTTTCTCAAACTTTCCATCTTCTTCTTCTTCAAACTGATCTTTCTATCCGTCTTTTATCTTTTGGGGAAATCTTCAATCTATTCATCTTGTTCGTTCTGTATTGATTCATCTAATCTAATTTCACATTTATTAATTGTTATTTTGCAATTAATAAATGTGAAATCAAGTTTTTAATTTTCGTTTTTAAATCTAGTTTTTAATTATGTTTATCGTTGTTGTATTTGTATTGTTGTTTTTCTCTCAATACTCATATGTGAGAGCCTGTGATTTCCCTCCGTTGGTGAGGGCCTGTGTTTTCCCTCCGTTTTTTAGGGTGTGTGATTCCCCTCCATTATTGAGGGCATTGTGTATTGTTTTTGTTGTTTCTATGATCATGAGAAAGTTTGAATCTGACTTAAAGAAGCAGAAGAGGGATAGGGACGCAACACTTCATCAAGATGTTTTTTGAATTCCAGCGTTTCCAATGGCGGAATCTTTCGAAGTCAGGTTTTGTTAAGATCGTTTGTTGCAAAAAAGGGCTTAGTAGGAATATTCATTTTTCTTTGCAATTGACAAGTCAAAATGCCAATATGTTGGCAAATGTAATATCTAGGGCAGCATTTGTAATTGCGAGCCCCATCGTTTGGGTCGAACTTCCGACTTGTGTGGATAGTCGACTTCTGAACGTTTGTTATTATCATTAATTATATGTTTTTGGTTTCAAAAACAAAAGCAAAAACGTATGTTATAAAATTAACAAAAATGTTACAAACTTACCAAAAATATTAAAGAAACTTAACATAATCATTACAATGAGAAAAGAAGAAAACCATGCAAATTAACATTTCAACTTGGTCCGTTGGACCACAACGTGAACAATTGAATAAACATAGTTTGAAATAAATTTAAAATAATGTTTCTTATATAAATATTTTAACATCAAATTCTTGATAGTTTTACATACGTATATTTAATAATCTTTAAATATTATAATGAAACAATTTAGAAAAATATTAAAAAAAAAACAATTTCTCATCAACTACTCCTCCTTCGGGAGATATTGCGTCCAGTACACTTGACAATTGAAGTAAGAAAAATTATGAGGCAATTGCCTCATTCAATCAAAAAGTGGATAAATACAAAAATTCCATAACTTTTGAGATTTATTGCAATTTAGCACAGTGGCGGAGCCAGGATTTTTTTGAAAGGAGGGCAAAAATATTTTTACAAAATTGCAGTAACTAATGGGGGCAAAAGTTATTTATAATGTATTTTTTCCTAAACATCAATGGCGGCAATTTACATTAAATCACCTAAATCTACTAATATCACACAAAAAAATGCACTACTAATTTGTTGGTTCTTTTAAACTCAATGGGGGCAATTGCCCCCATATGCATGGCTGTACCTCCGCCACTGATTTAGCAGGTTCAAATCGAGTGGGTTAAGGGGTGGTGGCCGGTGGGTGAAGGTGGCCGCTGGCTGGAGAAGAAGGCGTGACGGTAGAAACGGGGAGGGGAGGGTTTCTTTAGTTTTGGTAGTTTCTTTGGTCAATGCCAGGAAGAGAAGTATATAATACGGAGTATAACTATATAAGGGAGAGATGTATGGGGATTAATTAGTCATTTTTTATTTTTAAACCCATCATGTGCACATAAATGGTCTTTTTTTTCTTTTTTAAAGATATTTCCGCAATTGATTGTCAATTTTATTAATGAAAAGTGACAAAAAAGTTAATTTTATAAAGAGCGTTAGTCACCTGATGGTATGATGATATGTGACCATCATTTGTTAAATAGTTAATGTACATTTTAACGGATTGAGGACATTGCAAAAAATTCGTACTTGAATCGTGACATTCCAAAAAAAATAACATCAGTGAGGACATTTCAAAAGCAGTGTTTCTTTAGTGACCAAAACATGAGTTTTGCCAAGAAAAAAAACTCACGAAATTTTACTGTCTATTTTTAATTAGTGAAATGATTTTATTTCATTTTAGATTCTGAATTAATCGTATGTAAACCTCAATAACTTAGTTTGACTAAACTGGGCTCTCATTTGACATCAATTTTTCATGTGAAAACTTACTCGTATTAGCGTAAAATGTATTTTTAAAATACAGTGGCATTTTCACAAATAAGTAGACTTTTTACAATGTGAGATGACATTTTGTAAATAATCGAAACTTGTAAAAATTCAGCAGACATTGTAACAGACATTTTTCAATACTACAACAAGCACTTTTTAACACTAAGACAAACACTTGTTTTGAAACTTATAAAAATTCATCAGGCAATTTTTTGACACTGTAACATGCATTTTTCAATGCTACAATTGACACTTGTAACAATATGAAAGACAATTCTAAACACAACAACCGATTGATCTTTAATACTACCAATTAAAAGTGTCTGTTTGAATGTTTATAAGTGTTACTTTGGATGTTTTAACACTTTCTAACATTAACCGATTAACTCTGTCAAAAAAAAAAAAAGAGTTGGTTTTGGGGGAAACTAGTTCCTCCATAAGTTATAAAAAGTTTAATTTTTAACCCTTTAACCCTAAGCCTTTTAACCTTAAAAAGGCCTAAACCCTAAATTACTCCAAAACGACACCGTAGCCGTCCTCACCAATGAGCCTAAACCGGCCGGCAAGAAGTAATTACTCCGCCTCCTATCTGCAAGGGTTTTGCCTTATTCTCCGTCCACATCTCAATATTTTCCGACAAAAATTTCACGCCGGCTCCGATCTCTTTCCCCTCTACCGATTCTTCTAAACAAGGTCAGCTACTGATCGGTCAATGTTTTTGTTTCGTCTCATAATTTGTTTCCATTAGTGGGTTTTTTTTTCTTTTTCTTTCTCAATTTCAAATGTTTGGTATTGGATTAATTAACTTCTTCTTTTGTTGTTTTACTGCAACTCTGCAGTTGGGTCAAGTTTTCTTTGACGGCTGAATGAAAGTTTTGTGTGTATACTAACAGTGATTAACAAATGTAACTTTATGTTAATGAATTGTAACGAAGGTTAGTCACTTGAGGTCAAGTGACTAACTTTCATTAAGTTTCTAACGAAATTGTTGACGGAATGATGACATTTCAATTTGTTAGGTAGAACTATATTGATGACGGTAGCAAAAATATTTAACTTTCATTATGTTTTTAACGAAATTGTTGACAGACTGATGACATTTCAAATTGTTAGGTAGAACTATATTGATGACAGCTATAAAGAAACGTAAAATCTACAAAGGTTTATTAAATTGCTAAATACACCACAGAAGAATCTTCTTCTGTTTTATCCTCCTTATCTGACATTCATGTTTTGCTGAAACTTACAACATATTATTCTCAATGATTTAAGAATTTTAGAACAATTAATATTGCAAACCAGGGGACCAATGAAGCTGTAAGAAAATGAAGTATGAACGGAAATCGAAAGTCAAATCAAAAAATAAATGTAATCCTACGGAAACAAAATTTTTCTTGGTCAACTCTATAATGCAAGTTGAAAAAAAAGTTCTAAACTTTAGTCTGATAGTACCAAGTCATAATTGCAATTTCTGGGTTGGTTCCAAGTCATTTACTTCATTTCCTCCAGAAAGTGAACCTACAATTAGTCTCCAATTCATCATTATTGAAAAACACAAAGTGGATTAAGATTGAGTGAAGATAATCATCTCAAATTTGACAAATTCTCCCCAATTTTTCTCTTTGTTTAGATTCCATGTTCTTGTGGATCCCATCACAAATTCCTCTCTCTCTCTCTCTCTCTCTCTCTCTCTCTCTCTCTCTCTCTCTCTCTCTCACACACACACACACACACACACACACACATACACATACAATACACACACACTGTATGTATTTTTGTGTGTCTTGGCATGTAGTACCATGTTTTTTTAGTATAAGAGAAGATAGCAGTCCACTGGAATGTGGAAAGCAAGGTGAAAGGCAAGAAACAATGACAACAATACAGAAGCCAAGTCTGGTTTTTTGTTACATTTTCTTGCTTTGTTTTCTTCCACTAAAGATCAATTCAACAGCAATAACAGAAGCAAGAGCTCTTGTTTCATGGAAGACAACCTTATCATCATCACCATCTCTCAATTCTTGGTCCCTTTCCAATATTAGAAACCTCTGCAGATGGACTGGTATCCTGTGCACCAGGGCTGGTACAGTTTCCGAAATTCGTCTCTCGAATTCGGACCTATCAGGGACACTTGCCCAATTCAGCTTTTCCTCGTTTCCGAACTTGACTTATTTGGACTTCAACAACAACAGTCTCTCTGGTCCGATCCCACCCACCATTGGCAACCTCTCAACGATCAAATTTTTGGACTTGAGCAGTAATCTTTTTGATGAAACAATTCCATCAGAGATTGGAAAGTTGTCTGAGCTCGAATACTTGAGCGTTTACTACAACAATCTCAATGGCACAATTCCATTCCAGCTCACCAATCTTCAAAAGGTAACATACTTGAACCTTGGTTCAAATTACTTGGAATCTCCAAATTGGTCAAACTTTTTGAGCATGCCTGCGTTGACCCATCTCGACTTGAATCTCAATTTGCTTGAGAACGAGTTTCCAGATTTCATACCCAAATGCAGGAACTTGACTTATCTTGACCTGTCATTTAATACGCTCAATGGCTCAATTCCAGAGTCAATCTTTTTGAATCTCGGTAATCTTGAATATCTCAATCTTACAGAGAATTCATTTCAAGGACCCTTGTCATTTAATCTTTCCAGTCCTTCCAAACTGAAAGATCTTAAATTTGCCATAAACAGCTTTTCTGGTCCAATTCCTCAGAACATAGGCGTCTTGTTCCCCAATTTGCAGCTCTTAGAACTGTTTAACAATTCATTCCAAGGAAGCATTCCACCTTCAATAGGTCAACTCAGAAATCTCCACAGTCTTGATCTTCGAATAAATAATTTGAATGGCTCAATTCCTAATGAGATTGGCTTTTGCTCTAACCTTTCTTACTTAGCTCTAGCCGTCAATTCACTCACCGGAGCCTTGCCACTGTCTATGTCCAATTTAACCAAGATTTCTGATTTGGGTATCTCTGATAACTTCCTTTCGGGCGAAATCTCTCCTTTTCTCCTCACCAATTGGACTATGCTGAGATCTTTGCAGCTCCAAAATAATTCATTGCGGGGTAGAATTCCCACTGAAATCGGTCTCTTGGAAAATCTGAACTACCTTTTTCTGTATGGTAACAATTTATCAGGTCCGATTCCATCCAGCATAGGAAATTTGGAAAATCTGTTAGGCTTAGACCTGTCAGTGAATCAGCTTTCGGGTCCAATTCCCTTCACAATTGGAAGCCTCACAAACCTTCAAACCCTAAATCTTTTCTCAAACAATCTCAGTGGAACAATCCCACCTGAGATTGGAAACTTAACCTCATTGTCTACTCTTGATCTTAATACCAACCAGTTGAATGGAGAGGTGCCTGATACCATTTCAAAGCTCAGTAATCTAGTAGGATTCTCTCTTTTCACCAACAAACTGTCAGGCAGTATTCCTATGGATTTCGGAATGAACAGTCCCTTTCTTACCAATGTTAGCTTCTCAAACAACAGTTTCTCTGGAGAATTGCCCTCTGGACTATGTTCTGGTTTTGCTTTGGACCAATTAACTCTGAATGGAAACAATTTCAGTGGTCTGTTGCCTGGTTGCTTGAAAAACTGCTCCAAATTATCTAGACTCCGGCTAGAGGGAAACAGTTTCTCTGGAAACATTTCTGAGGCATTTGGAGTTCATCCTAATCTGATTTTCATCAGCCTTAGTGGGAATCAGTTTACGGGTGAAATTTTGCCTCGGTGGGGAGAATTTGAAATGCTCACCAATTTGCAGATGGATGGAAACAAGATTTCTGGTACTATTCCGGCTGAGCTAGGGAATCTAACTCAGTTGGGTGTTCTAAGCCTGCAATCGAATAAACTGAGTGGTGAAATTCCAAGTGAACTGGGAAAGCTAAGCCAGTTGTTCAATCTCAATGTCAGCAACAACCATTTGACTGGAGAAATTCCTCCTAATATGGGTAACTTGACAAACCTTCGGTTTCTTGATTTATCTGCAAATAGGTTGAATGGGAGCATCCCAGTGGAACTTGGTGAATGCGATAATTTATTGAGCTTGAATTTGAGCAGTAATGCATTGTCAGGGTCGATACCATCTCAGCTAGGCCAATTAATGAGATTGCAAATCCTTTTGGACCTCAGCCGTAATTCCTTTTCAGGGACAATCCCTCCAGACTTGGGAAAGCTTAACACATTGGAGAATCTGAATCTTTCACACAACAATCTTTCTGGTGGGATTCCTTCTGGACTAACTGGTATGATCAGTTTGCTGAATGCAGATGTCTCATACAACAAGTTGTCTGGACCCATTCCGACAGGAATCCCATTCCAACGATTCCCAGCAAGTTCTTTCGTCGGAAATGCAGGTTTGTGTGGGAATGTGACAGGGTTGTCAACTTGCAGTACAATCTCCTCATCTCGAAATTCAGAAGGGGTCAATAAGAAAGTGCTTATTGGTGTCATTGTTCCAGTCGTCAGTGTCTTGATCTTAGCATCGGTATGTGTAGCATGTTTCTTGATGCGCAAAAAGCAAAAGCAGCGTGATGAAGAAACTAAAAGCTCTTACAAAGATGAGAGCTCCGAGTCACTGATTTGGGAAAGAGAAGGCAAGTTCACGTTTGGTGAGATAGTGAAGGCCACTGAAGACTTTGATGACAAGTATTGCATTGGGAGAGGAGGTTTTGGAAGCGTGTACAAAGCAGGATTGATAAAAGGGCAGGTCGTGGCAGTCAAAAAGCTGAACTTTTCGGATTCAGGCGACATTCCTGCCATCAACAAACGAAGCTTTGAGACGGAGATTCGTACTTTGACTGAAGTTAGGCACCGGAATATCATTAAGCTCTATGGATTCTGTTCCAAGGAGGGAGAAATGTACTTGGTTTACGAGTATTTGGAGAGGGGGAGTTTAGCAAAAGTGTTGTACGATGAGAAGGGGGCAAAGGATTTGGGGTGGGCTGAAAGGGTGCAAATTGTTCAAGGAGTGGCTCATGCACTTGCTTACTTGCACAACGACTGTTCTCCCCCTATTGTCCACCGTGATGTGACACTAAACAACATCCTGTTAGAGTCAGAGTTGGTGCCTCGGCTCTCAGATTTTGGTACAGCTAAACTTTTAAGGTCAGACTCGAGTAATTGGACCCAAGTTGCCGGATCTTATGGCTATATTGCTCCAGGTACACCAAGCTCTCTCTCTCTCTCTCTCTCTCTCTCTCTCTCTATGTGTGTGTGTGTGTGTGTGTGTGTATGTGTTCTAACTCTATGTTTCTTTGTTCTGCAGAGCTTGCGCTTACAATGAGGGTGACTGAGAAATGTGACGTGTACAGCTTTGGGGTAGTGACGTTGGAGATTATGATGGGGAGGCACCCAGGAGAGCTTTTGACTACGCTGCAGTCATCAAAAACAAGCACCTCGTTGTCCAATGATCCGGTCCTCTTCTTGAAAGACGTGCTAGACCAAAGGCTCCCTCTTCCAACCGGGAAATTAGCAGAGGACGTCGTGTTTGTATTTAATGCAGCCATAGCTTGTACTCGTGCCACTCCAGAATCCCGTCCCGCCATGCGATTTGTTGCTCAGGAAATATCTGCTACTGTTCAGGCTTATCTTCCAGAACCAGTGGACTTGATACCTGTCAGCAAACTTACAAGCTTCCAGAAATAGAAAGCAGTTGAAATTAGCCATACTGTTAGTATTTTCCTTGTTAAAAAATTGTATTCTTCTTTTTGTCATTCTATATATAGAAAGTATAGATATAGAAACATGCTTGTATCATATATAAATCTCTGGAATTTGATTTACAAGTGTTAATAATCAAGAATTAAATTTTCTGTTAAGGGAAATTCAGGCCCATTGTACATTCTTAATATTTTCTAATTTATAGAAGCAATTTTCACTCGAAACTCGGGAGTAACAACAAAAATTTCCATCACCAACGATGAACAGATGAACCTTTGCGAGTGCTATGATCAAGTGTCAGAGCTCGACGACATGGTCTAGCACTCGACTCCACATTGCTTAAGAATGGGCCCGGTTTGTTTAGGCAAGAACGGGTCGATTCTGACCCAAACCAGAGAGAAAATCGAAGCAAGAAGAATGGACCACAGAACAACAATGGTAGGAGTCCTGTTCTGTCTTCCCATGAGCCCTTTAAGGAAAGGGTAAAGATGGACAATGACCCAAAAGGAGAAAAACAGCTTCCCAAATAACGGGCCCCACGATCCGTACCCATTATTTATGGCGTCAGAAACTCCGGCAACAACTCCGACCATGTTCAAGATTATCAGAGTGGTCGGTGGGATGAGAAGAGTGGTCCATTTGAAGAGATAAAGCTCCCCAAACTCAGCATCATCAGCTGCTTTGTTTGTGACTGTAAAGTTTGTGTCTACTCCACCAAGAACTTTAAGAAGGCCCTGAAACACTGCAAAAAGATGGGCTGAGACACCTCCGATGACCCAGAATTGCTCATTACGCCACCAATCGGTGATGCTGACATTGCTCCACCTTAGCTCGAGCACACCCGTTACTATGATGGAGAGGAAGAGTGCAAGAAACCACACACTAGCAAGATTGTTCAGCTGCAAGAAAAGAAAATATCATGCCCTCAGTAAGAAAATCTGGAATTATAATATATACTTTTCAGGTGATCTGGTCATACTTACAGTTGGGATGATGAACTTTCCGGTGAGAAGACAGACGGCAGGAAGTATGCAATAGGCGAGTAAAGGGATAGAAGTGAAAGGGTAAACAATGGTGTTGATATAGGCTAATCTTTGTAGCGTTTTCAGCTTCCCAGCATAGCCATACCAAAGAGGGCAATGACGACTGAGAAAGATTTCAACTGAACCAAGAGCCCATCTCAGAACTTGGTGCAACCTATCTGACAGATTGATTGGAGCTGAACCCTTAAATGCAGGTCTTTTTGGCATGCAGTAAACTGATTTCCATCCTCTGCAATGCATCTTGAATCCTGTCAGAATATCTTCTGTAATGGACCCGTAAATCCATCCAATCTGCGAATCAAAACAAAACGGATGGCTGTTAGCTTACGCGAAAAAGATCGTTTTTATCGAATGATATTTATGTATATATTTTCACCTCTTTTCCCCATTCGGTCTTTTCTTCGTAGCCAATGCTGATAACATGAATAGCTTCTTTGATAAGAGAAGTGCTGTTTGTTCCTTCTGGGAGGCCTCCGTTTTCCATGAGGGTAGAAGTGATGAAAACAGGTGATTGCCCGAATCGTTTTTCGAAGTTCTTTTGAGACATGAGAGATGATTTTTCAAGCTCATCGTATCCCTCAAGTCCTTCTTCTATCTCCTCAAGATCAAAAACGGGTCCGGAAGGTTTTCTTGAGTAGTTCTTTCCCATCATCTTCTTCTTGCTACGTAGTCCCCCAAGACCAAGGAGAGCTTTAAGACCTTTCTTCTTTGATTTGGCTGTCTTTTTTCTCGAACCACCACAGCAGCAGCAGCACCATGCAGGCCAGCAATCACATGTCATCTTGGGTCGTTTCTCTGATGCGGGCGGGTCGTACCCGTATAGAGCCGGGCGGTTGAATACGCAACCGGTTCCGACGTATACTGGGCCTTGAATCCCATCAAGGCCTCTCATATTGATCTATAGCCAAAAAAGAACATCAAAGTTAGCCCATTGGAAAGAAAATTATACAGTTTTCGGATGGCAATTAGTGGAACTTACATCAAAGAAGACAACGTTACGATTAGCATATCTATCGTGACGATCTATACCATCGAATCTTTGAGGAAATTGTACGTAGCAGAGCTTCTTCCCGAGCTGAGGGTCCATTAAAAAGCACATAGCCTCCCTCAGAGCTTTGCTGTTGTTTATGTAGTGATCGCAGTCCAAGTTCAACATGAAGGGTGCATTGGTCAGCACTGCAGATACTCGAACCTAGAAAGAGAGAGAGAGATCATTCTTTCTGCCATTAACAGAGATTCTGCTGAGCTTATACTAGACTGTTAATTACTATACTCACAAGGGCATTCATGGCTCCAGCTTTCTTGTGATGCTGATATCCAGGTCGTTTTTCACGCGAAACGTAGACCAATCGGGGCAGCTCCTTGCCTTCTACATCAAGTGCACCCGCGCTTCCCAAGTAAACCTGTCAACCAAAGTCAACTTATACAGAAAAAAAACGCTTTCCAAGAACCCGAAGGAGGGCAGAATGGACCGAAATAAAATGTTTACCTGAATCATTCCAGGATGATCACGAGTATTGTTCCCGGGCCATGGAGTTCCATCTTGCATAACCCATCCTTCTTCTGGCTTCTTCATTGCCTTTGCTACCAACGCGTTAATTCTCACTTTAAACTCTTCATACTCCCTCTGCATTACCAAAAGCACCATCGTTGATCAAACCTAAGACTTCTGACTTTACGATGTATGTTGGTTTTAAGGTTGTTAGAATGAAATTATACCTTCATGGCTCTACGATCCTTGACAAATGTGGGCTCCACCTTATCCTTCAAGTAATCGATCTTCTCAGAGAAGTAAAACTCAGGTGCCCTTGGCTCAATGCTGTACTTCTTGCAGAAAGGCACCCATCTCCTAGCAAACTCTGCTGTCTCTGACAATGTATCGAAAAGCAACATCGACGCACCATCATCTGACACATAGCAGCTCACCTTCTCGACTGGGTAATCAACGGACAAGATCGATAGAACAGTGTTTGCTGTTATAATGGGTGGTTCCTTTAAAGGGTCAACTGAACTCACAAACACATCAACCGGTAATAGACCGTTGGGCTCACCCTCACGCTCGAACCTCAAGGACAGACGGTCCAAGTATGTTTCTCGGTTGATCGGAGCCCATTTAGGGAACTGGTCAAGAATCCAGGAGAATCCGAACCATATCTCACAAATAACAGAAATAAGCCAGAGAGGGTAAGCATCATAAGCCGGAGTCAAGATTCGAAAACGGAAGAAGAAGATGAGAATGATGAGACGGAGAATAATGATTATTCGATACGGGTTGATTAAGTTTGAGGAAATCGGGACTTTCCTCCATAGTGGTTGCCGAGCTTCAGCCATACTGAAATGAAACAGAGTGTTAATAATACCAAAATTTTGTTTTTTTCAAAAAGAAAAAAAGAAAAGAAAAAAAACAGGTACAGGGGAAGAAGCAGAATTTACAGGTACTCGTCTTCTTCATCATCGCCTTGATCATTTCCTCCATCGTCTGCTTTGTTAACCAAGCCTCTCTTCTCTTGCTTGGTCTTCCATTTCTCGACCCTCTCTTTCCATTCAGCATTCGTGTAATTTTCTCTCTCGGCTTCAAAGTCCTTTCCAACAACTGTACACAAGTTCATTACGAACATAAATTTTTATGATATATATATATATATATATATATATATATATATATAAGTTGAGAGATCCGTGATAAGAATGGAAGAGATTATTTACCACTTCCAGCAATGGAAGAAAAGGCGGGTCCGTTTGGATGATACTGCTGTGGATTATAGTCTCCGTTTTCCTACAAGAAAATCAGCAGTTTGAGTTAAGGCGAGATAAAAAAAAAATCGGCCATGGAAGAAGTTTCAGTAAACATGACTCACTGAAAGAGTAGTGGGATGCTTCTTTTCTGTATCTTGATGATTCTTCATCTGAAATTCATCATCAAAATCATCTGCATCAAACTTTTCTTCATCATCTCCCGCAACTCTTGGACATCCTGTAGAAAGAATGCCTCACAAAATATTAGTTCATTTTTCCATGACGAGATACTGAACATACAATGGGAAAAAGCTATATATGTATACAGATATATATATATACATGTGTGTGTGTGTGTATATATATATATATATATAGAGAGAGAGAGAGAGAGAGACCTTTGTGACGCTTATAGCGGGTGTTGCATTGAGGACAGCATTGGCCACCTTCACTTCTCTCGTATTCATAACAAGGGCGACAAACTGGGAATCCACACTCAAGACATGCCACAAACAGCTCTCCGTTTTCCTTGAAACCGATCTCATCTCCACATACTCTGCATACTTTAGACACTGATTCTCGTGTTGGAGGCCGATGCTGTAAATATATAGTACAAGAAACGGACAAACAAGATGATCAAAATGTGCTTTCCATTTTTCTTTCCGCGTCATATTAAAAAAAGAGCAAGTCTTGGAATTAGTACGTACCTCATCAGCGCCATGCAGAATATGGAGCTCATTTCGGCCATGAGAACCCGTAAACAGGCCAGCCATGGCCAAGGGAGAACTAAGTTGAAGAGAGAGAGGGGGAGAGATTTTTGAGGTGGGAGAGAGAATGGTTTAGAAGGTCTTTTTAAGGAATGAGAAGTTTGTTGAACTGTGTGTGTCTACCAACTGATAGTTGAGGGGTCATAGGTTTGAGTTGAAGAGAAGCAAAATGCAAGAAAAGGTGGCAGTTTGCTTCTTCCTTTTGCCACTTTTCAACCCAAAATACCTACCAAAATCTCTCTCTCTCTCTCTCTCTCTCTCTCTCTCTCGATAGATCGATTGCTTCAACTCAAAGGTGTTTCAAGTTAGTTTGCTGTATTAAGTACTCCCTCCGTCCCACTATAAGGTTCCTATTTTGACTTTGCACGGGGATTAAGAAAAAATAAATGTTGTGAATGGGAAAAGTAAAGTAAGAGAGAGAAAGTGGGTGGAGAGTTTTTGTTGTGAGAATGATACGTGTGTCCCATTTTCCATTTTAGGTAGTGAAGTAATAACTTTAAATTGGGACAGACTAAAAAAGAAAGTAAGAACCTTAAATCGGTTCGGGACAGAGGGAGTATTAACAAACAGTTTCCATTAATAATTCAAATATTTTCTTACTTTTTTCTCCTGAGAGCAGTTTGATTTGTTAGGTATTTCCTCAAGTAAGGCTAATGAGAAATATTGTCAAAACCCATTGTACTAATAATCACAATTTTCTTTTTGTTCCAACCCAAAATAAATGTCAAGTGTTTATTGTTGTGCAATTTTACACTGGTTCAAAGCATTCCGGCATACACAGATCATCAATCATCTCCAGAAGGAGAGCCAAAGTACAGAATCAAGGGGAACAAATAAGGAAGGCTCAATTCTCCGGGCTCGAATCCCAACTTTGCTATAAAACCATGAATATGGAGCTCTAGAATCATCATAACTTTAAAAACCACTAAGCAACTCAAGGACGGACAGCACGAAGTTGTCCTAAAAGATTGAGAAATCCCAGGTCACAATAGTTCGTCAGTACTTCTAAAGATGATTTGGTTTACCATAACGCGCTTTATTCATCAACTTTCATCCGCTTTGAGGGTTGGGAGTCAGAAAAGTCAACAACTCCTTCATCAAGATTGCCTAACGGTTCAGTCTCAGGTGCCTTTTGCTTATCTCCAAGCTTCTTGGATCCTTCTGACGATGATGATGATGATGGTGCAACTGCAATGATTGGGTTGCATCCTGTTTCGTTATGCTCTACCTGAGAAGTTCCTGGTTCATTTTTGGTGGGGGAATCGGGAGTTGACTCGGTCAGCGAAGTCTTGTCGAGGGTAGATGGTAAAGCCTTGAGCTTGTCAATACCTGATGACTTGCATTGCTTCTCAAACATCATCTGAAGGTATCTCCCTTGTTCTTCTATCCTCAGCTGTAAACTTCTTTGAATCTGCAGAGTTATGTTAGAAAGATTTAGGTTTTCACAATAAGACAGGATAAATGAGTTATAAGATGCTTAGATATTTTCAAAGAAAAAAAAAAGAAAAGAACCTACTAATCCCTGCATTAATAATCCATTTATTGAGGAAAACATTGTTCCACCTTTTACCACAAACACTATTTTTTAAGGAGCAATGCTAGGGGCACAAAATAAGATCACAAAATCTTGCTCACAAAATGCTAGGGGCGATATTTTATTGGTTGCATCGATAATGGACCCGCCACACTCTAATTAAAAATAGGGACATTTTCTTAAAAGTCCTTCATTCTAACTTTTATTTCTAAAGAAGACACAATATTTTTCTAATTGCTCAAAAACCCAAGGGACAAAAATAGCCAAGAATACCCCTAACTACCCCTTATAAGGGTGCTCCCCCTTTCCAGCCCATATTTTCAAGTCATATTTTCATCCCGCTCTGAGATTCATGTCTCAGACTCTTAGAAACACTGAGAATCATGTCTCAAACCTATAAAAACACTACAAAGTCATATCATAAACGTATAAAAACACTGAGAGACATGTCGCATGCCTATAAAAACATTGAAAGTCATGTCAGATACCTATAAAAACACTTAGAACCATATCACATACCTATAAAAACACTTAGAACCATGTCACATACCAATAAAAACACTTAGAACCATATCACATACCTATAAAAACACTTGGAACCATGTCACATGCCAATTAAAACACTTAGAACCACGTCACATACCTATAAAAACACTGAGAAACATGTCACATACACATAAAAACACTTAGAAACATATCACATACCTCTAAAAACATTGAAAGCCATGTCACAAACCTATAAAAACACTGAGAGTCATACCGCATACCTATAAAAAATTTGAGATACATGTCACAAACCTATAAAAACATTGAGAGACATGTCTCCGACTTGTAAAAACACTAAGACACATGTCACATACATATAAAAACACTAAGAGCTATGTCACAGACCTATAAAAATACTGAGACAAGTGTCTCAAACCTATAAAAACACTGAGAGACATATCTCAAATCTATAAAAACATTGAGAGAGGTGTCTCAGACCTATAAAAACAATGAGAGACGTATCTCAGACCTATAAAAACACTGAGACATATCTCAGGCCTATAGAAACACTAAGAGACGTGTCGCAGACCTATAAAAACACTGAGAGACGTATCTCGGACCTATAAAAACACTGAGAGACATGTCACATACCTATAAAAACACTGAGAGTCATGCCACATATCTATAAAAACCCTAAGACACATGTCTTAGACCTATAAAAACACTGAGAGACATATCTTAGACCTATAGAAACACTAAGAGACATGTCGCAGACCTATAAAAACACTGAGAGCCATATCACATTATAAAACATTGAGAGACGTGTCGAAAACCTATAAAAATTGAGAGACATGTCACATACCTATAAAAACACTGACAATCATGTCGCTGACCTATAAAAACACTGAGAGACACGTCTCAGACCTATAAAAACACTGAGAGTCATGTCACAGACCAATAAAAACACTGAGAGCCATGTTACAGACCTATAAAAACAATGAGATCCATGTCTCAGACTTATAAAAACACTGAGAGTCATGTCAGAGACCTATAAACACACTGAGAGCCATGTCAGACACCTATAAAGACACTAAAATCCATGTCGTAGACCAATAAAAACACTGAGAGCCATGTCAAAAACCTATAAAAACACTGAGAGATCCATGTGACAGACCAATAAAAACACTGAGAGGCATGTCACTTGACTATTAAAACACTAAAAGCCATCTCACATACCTATAAAAACACTGGGAGCCATATCACAAACCTAAAAAAAACACTGAGAGACATGTCAATACCTATAAAAACACTTAGAATCATATCACATACCTATAAAAACACTGAGATTCTTGTCACATACTTATAATAACACTGAGAGCCATGTCACAAACCAATAAAAACACTGAGAGTCATATCTCAGACCTATAAAAATACTGGGAGACATGCCACATACTTATACAAACGCTGAGAGTCATCTCACAACCCTATAAAAACACTGAGAGACATGTCCCAATCCTATAAAAACACTTAGAACCATATCAGAAACCTATAAAAACATACTGAGAGCCATGTCAGAAACCTATAAAATATACTGAGAGCCATGTCAGAGACTTATAAAAATATACTGAGAGCCATGGTAGAAACCTATTAAAACATACTGAGAACCATGTCAGAGACCTATAAAAACTCTGAGACTCGACTCTCAAAGCAAAAATGTCACTATTAATTGTCTCTCAGGAAAAAAATAATAAAAAAATGAAGAGCTTGAAAAAAATATTTTAAGTCTTAAATGGAAAAAATAATCTGAGACACAAGTCTCAAATAAGGGTGGTCAATGGTACGAAGCCAAACCAACCTACCATATGCCAACAGTACTAAGTGCACTTGGTATACGAAAAAATGGTACGTGATACAAATATTCGATTTTAGTTGATGGTATGTATTTTTGACATTGGTTGGTATACCACATACCAACATTATTTAAACAATAAATTGTTATTTATATACCAAGATAGCCGATTGGTTGAGATTAGAGTCGTCAATTCAAGACCGTTCCGTCGAGACGTCCCGTCTCGCTATACATATGGGACGGGATGGGAGAACATGTTCTAAGCCTGTTTAAAAGTGGGCTATATGAGACATACCATTTTGGACGCGTGACAATGAGGGATGGAACGGGATGTCTCGCATTTTTTCTTTTAATTTTTAATTTTTATTAATTTAGTTTTTAATTTTAAAATTAATTTTAACCTCCCATGCCCAATTTTCATTCAATGCGAGTTTTGTATTGAACAATAAAGAAATGGTAATTTTATTAGGCTTCAACATAAATAAGATGAAAAAAAAATGACGGGTAAAAGAATCATGAAGTTCAGCAGATCCCTTCCATTCAGCGTGGCTTCAAAAACTGGTTGAAGGGAAATAATTAGAATCGGTACAAGTTTGTATGGGATTATTTCAATAGAATATAATCATGTCAATACATTTGAAGGAAAATAATTAAAAATGGGGTAAGAAATGGTCTTGAATGATATGAGCATTGAACCTACCTAAATGATAATTTGCTGCTTCAGCATGTACCAAGTAAATGAATTCAAAATGTCAAACACGATCAAGCATTAAAAAGGATATGAATTTCAGAATGCATTTAAACGGTTCATATTGGCAGAGGCTATTTAAACTAGTAATATCTACTCACCATTCATTAATTCACAATACTACAAACAAAATACTAGTACTAAATCATCTAGCCAGATGACTTTCACAACTACAGAAGAAAAACCCCTAATTTCATAGCCTAATTATCAACATCAACAAACCCCTGCTCCTTTATAGCCGGGATCAATTTCTTCATGAAATAATTATTACTACAAAAAATTCTGGAGAAGCATTGAAGCTGCAAGAAGGTCTTCAGAACCTTTAGATGATCAAACTTAAATAAACAAAACCATAGCTCCTCCCAACTAGTGCTTCCGGGGCTCCAAAGTTAATAAATTACAGAATGATCTAGAAAAATATGTCGGGCAGAGTCGGATGAGGGAGATGGCGGGTGTGGTTGTGTTGCTGAAGGTCTGGTAACAGGAGTGGTGGTGGCGATTTGACGAAGGCCTTGACAGTTCTGGACTTGAAGAAGGAGAGAGGCTTCAGTCTGCCGACAATTGCAGGGGAGATGATGGGGGTGACGAAGATCTCGACATCGACGGAGAGCCAGAGACGGAGGTAAGAGCGCCGGTAGTCGAGGGATATGCGGAGAGAGAGGCGACGACCTGTGAGGTTGAGGATACTGGTGATGGTGGGGGCTGGGATGCCGGCGAGGGTGTGGTTGGGACGCCGGCGTAGGTGGGGGCTAGGGCACCGGTGAGACCGGGAGAGAGATGAGAGAGTGAGATTTTTTTAGAGAGAGAGAGAGAACGGAAAAAACGCAAATGAGCGAGGGGAGGGTTTACACGTTTTAAGGTTGGATGGGAGGGGTAGTTTCGGGAATACAATATTTCATTAAAAAAACCGAGGACCTAATGGAAATAAGTGTTCCATCTAATGGACCCGGATGAAATAAACGAAATTGTTTGTCCTATTTAAAAAAATTGTTTTCTTTAGAGGACTTTTGAGAAATTTTTCCTTAAAAATACCAATAAAATCATTACACCTAAGATTTAGTGAGCAAAATTTTGTGTCTTTTTTGTGCCCCTAGTATTATTCTTTTTTTGTTTTTTAAGTAAAAAAAAACTCGAAAATAGTGTCGAGGTAAGTTCGAACAATAAATGTGGCTATTCCATTCTTCACATACTAATTCTGACAAATCTAACATTTGTAATGAAGTTTGGATATAGCCTAAAAAATCACAAGAGGAAATCTCATCAGAAGACTCCAATGGGAAAACTTGAGCGAAAATGGGAATAAAAAACTAGACTCCATTGGGATAACTTGATCAAAAATATGAATAAATTCAAAGAAATACAATACTCCCTTTGTCCCTAAATGAATGTCCAAATTTCCATTTGCGATTTTTCATTGTCCCAAAAAGTTCTTCCAATTTCTACAATTTGGGCATAAAAGTATATAAAAATATCATGGCTAGTGAAGCAAGTGTTGATATTCTTAAACAGTTTAAATAGTCAAATGTGATCATTTTGGGACGGAGGGAGTATATTCTTGTATTCCTCTTTCCAAAGATACAGTTTTGCAAGTATAAAGAGACTAGTGAAAAAAATTGGTAAAAAACATTTAGGGAGAAAGTTTTTTCCAAAAAAAAAAAAGAAAAGAAAAAGACATTCATTTTGAGACAAGAATTTCTTGAAAATGGACAGTCATTTAGGGACAGAGGGAATAATAAAGTTACATATTTAAACTAGAATAACCAAATTACTAATAATCCCCAAATAAGAGAACCAGAACATGACTTATTCCTAAATACTAATGGAAGGCAGCTAATTACTACTCGTAGCTCAAATTCAATCCCATTATCTTGTCTTTGTGCGCATAATACCAGGTTTTTAGTCTAACTGTCACATCCATAACTGACAGTTGCAGTAATTCCTACCTTAAATCCCACAGAAGCAAACAATTGTAGGAACATATAAGGGTGAAAACCTGGATTTGACACCGCAGAGCTAAGTGCAAGTACACGCAAAAACACATTAGCAACAATTATATCATGCCTGCTTCATATTTCTATGGAACTCATCAAAAGAGTAATGAAGAGGTGACAGCACTAAGAAGCGTTTTAAGCGAAAAAGAAGTAAAGCACATTTCCCACATGAGCACTTTGATTAAAGAAGTCACAACCGATGATTACTCAGTCAAGAGTTTGTGTATACCTCAAGCTGTTCATGTAATCGCTTCTGAACTTCCATCTGTAGTCGTAAAGCTTCAGTGATCTCGGCACCCCTGTTAGAATGGCAACAATATGAGAATTTCGGGTGAAAAAACATTAAGCAATCATGGTTACAAGATAAAGTGTGTGTTTTTCTCAGTGATTTAATTAGTATTTTATGATTTTTGACTTTTTTTGAAGTAACAAGGTAAGAATAAATGAGAGAAATCTGGTGGGAACGGAAAATGAGAAAGATGAAAACCACAAAACAAATAATTAAAACACAAAGGAGAACAAGGCCAAACAAGCAAATTTAATATGTCCTATAGCTAAAATGCATAAACATTTGAAACTTGAAACAGCACATGGCAATTGAATAGGATATGCACTAAACTACATTGGAATAATGCTAATTCTTAAATTCCGGTAGCACCGTAGCAGCTTAAGCAATAAAAAGTTAATAATGTTAAAAATTAACTCTGCAACAAGGCCAGACTCTACAGATATCCTTAAGCGTTAAACCATTTCCACAATTGTCCGTCTAGGTTATACTCTCTCCGTCCCAAAACAAATCTCCATTTTGGTTTTAAAAAATGTCCCAAAATGAATGACCTTTTTTTTTGTTGGTGAAGTTACATAAAGCTCCTGTGTGATAATAATGTTTTAGTTTTACTCTTGTACTAATAATGTTATATGGTGAGATCACTACGTGTATATGCTACTCCCTCTGCCCCAAATGATTGACCACTCTCAGGAAAATTTTGTCCCAAAATGAATGATATTTTACGGAAAACTTTGTCCATACTGTCCTTTTACCAAATTCTTTCTCAACTCATATATACTTGCAAAAGTCGAAGTTTTGAAAATAGATAGAAAAGATTTTCATACAACTTTGTAACTAAAATTTACAAAAGGTTGAATTTATTTAATTATCTTCAAAATGAAAATGGACATTTGGGACGGAGGGAGTACAAAAAATGCCTAAATGTCAACTTCCTTAAATTTCCCTAAAACTCAAAAGTGGACATTTGATTTGGGACAGAGGGAATAATAGTCTGGCATTATATTATACTCCCTCTACCCCTAAATGATTTTTTCTAATTTGTGGGAAATTCAATAAAGTTGACATGTTAGCACTTTTTAGTAGCATATGTACATAGATACCCTTAATGAGCTCCCTCTATAACATCACGAATATAAATGTAAACTAGAAAATGATGATTGGCAAGGAGGATTCAGTAAACTTACAAAAAATGGACATTCATTTAGGGACGGAGGGAGTATATGTTTCGCAGTATTCAAGCTATAAGCAAAACATTTGTAATATTTTCCCTCTAGTATAAGCATTAGACCAGACAATAATCATTTCACCAATCAAGATAGTGAGATAAGCAGGTTTATTCCCTAAGATAATTAATGTTTAAAAATGCTTTGGATGGCACAGAAGTATGTTAACAGCAAAATGGAGACATACTTCATACCAAGTAACAAGCTAAAACAACTTACGTTTTCAACTCCAGCGATGAGAACTCTTCCAAAGGTGTCAGTTTTTTCTCGGAAGGTCCTGCAAGATGTGGATGATCAACTTTATAGAGCTACACAATGCACATAACATGGGGGAAACTTAGTTGCCAGGACGTGGAATCACAAAGAATGAAGACTTATTTACCTTCTGATGAAGGTTCTGGTTTGTATCTAGCTGTTCGGTATTTCTGCAACCAAAAGCAAACAAACTCTGTAAAGATGAAGTAGCGGACTCATATCTTAGAATATTCTATGAATAAATATGATTAGCAACAAACCTGCAGATGACTCTTTACATGATAAATTGTTAACCCATCAACTTTCATAAGCTTCAGAACACCTTTAGGAGTAGCTCCTGTGGTTGAACAAGATTATCAAATGAAAATCGCAATCCCTCATTTGCAATTTCTAAAATCTGAAGAAATATAGAAAGAGAATGTATTGTTTACTTTCACTGCCACCCAACTTGTTGACTGACTCCACAAAGGCTTCATGAAGTTCTGGTGTCCAACGCATACGTGACTTGCTGGGGCCACCACTTCCAGAGGGCGAGGGTGCAAGTGCACCACCAGTTTCAGCAGATGATGCAGGAAGCATCAGAACTTGGGGCTGCTGCACTGGGTTTGTAGATGATACCGGAACATGATACGCCATCTAAAGTCACAAACTAGAAGTAAGCGGCAAAATCTTTTTTCTTACATTCCATGCAGATTATGGAGGCAAATGAAAATATTGAGCGCATAAAATTATATGATCCCACAATTCCGCTTACAAAAGTCCACTTCCAAAAGTCAAACATTTCAAACAATTACAACAATTATTTATTTATTATTTTGATTAATTACAATAAGGTATATTCAGAAAATTCAAAAATTTGATTAACTTGTTTTTTTTTTTTTTGAATCGTGACTTTTCGATTGGCAAATTTCAAAATAGGAAGTAAGACGTTTTTAGCAAAACTGAAAGAGTAGCTATAACAGAATCTAGGTTGAGCTAAAATACAAACCTTCGACTCTGGGTCTGCAACACTGGTATCAACAAGTATTTCGTTCCAATTAGGAGTCATAGTATCATCTTCAGTGATTAGCTGGTCGGCCCAATCCTGCCAATCATTTGGTTTACCAATGTCTTCTGATGGCATGATACAACAATCACTGTTCCCCCGCTCAATTTGATTATTCTGCATAGGGGTATTAACAGGATAATCGAGAAAATCAGGTAGTGAATCTGTACACCATGAATCGTTGCGGTTCTCCTTCACGTATTGGCTAGATGCTGTCGACTGAAGAACTCCAGACGGACAGGATTGTTTCAAAAGAGCAGATGCCCCTGCATTTGATGACTGAGAAATGAAAGGGTGATTTCTTGAGTTCTTTTCATGGGGTGAAACGGAAGAAAATTGAAGATCTGAGGAGAGTCCTGATGATGAAGAAACAATGTGACCAACAGCTCCGCTACTCGATGATAAAGAAGGAAGCACGACAAAAGGATGTGGCCTAGTTTCTCTCTCCGTATAAACCTGTTGACTTTCAGGCAACATTGGATATTTCTCTTCTGCACTGTTATAGTGAAGAGGTAAAGATGAAGCTAATACTCCTCCAGATGGTCCAAGATTGCTATGTTGTCTTACACCAGACCTTTGAAAGGATAAAGATTGTCGAGCCTCCATAATTACTCTTCCTACCGAGTAATAAAACAATAGAGCTCCGCACTCAAGCAAATAGATATATTAATTTAGTTCCCCAGTCCACCTTTGCAACACTTGATACCTATGAAATAAGTGGTTACAAAAAGAAACGTCAGAGAGGTTTTTTTTTTTTTTTTTTTTTTTTTGGGGGGTAGGGGGGAGGGGAGAGGAGCATATTAGTACTTGAACAAGCCAGAAGACGGACATGATTCAAGAAACTACAAAAGCATAGTTGTACTCTAAAATACCTCCATTCGCGTCATGGAGAAGCAGCTCAGAAAGTTTGTAAAAATTGTATGTCCTAACTTGAAATGTAAGAGTGCAAAATTACGTTTCAAACAGAACTAGCTTCAGGTTGTCAGCAAGCGTCAACAAAAATCTTCCCATTACTGAGCAATTCCTAAACTTCTCCCCTAAAAAAACTCGAGATGGTGGCATGCCAGTTCTCTCATGAACAATGTCTAAAAAAACAACTCAGAGCAACCAGTCAACACATAAACTGATATATGTTGGCATGCCAGTTCTATCAACATTCAACAAACATACCAACTATAAATTTTCCAAAATCCTCAGTTTTGGTCCAAATATGGAATAGCATGCATCCAATTACTTTAACTAGTTATTACTTTGACTAAACAGTAGAGAATCTCCCTTGTTTTCAGCCAAGGTTTGAAACCTCTACTCCAATGACCTTCCCAACGTGTCTTTATGTAGCCTCATAGATAGGCTAAGCCTATTAAACAGCGTTAGAATTCAAAATATATGGATACACTAACTACCTACGACCTCTCCTCCATGTTGTATACCATATTTGATCATTAAGAATTCAACATACTAAACCTAGGAAAATCGAGACTAATATCATGCATCCATCAAATAGTAAACATAGTATAAACGTCCCACTGACTATATCCTAAAACCTTCAACTTTGCTACTTTTCACCCATTCTGTCCTCCACAGGAATACAGATAAAGTATTTGAAGGGGGTTTTATCTTGACGTAGGTCTGCCTATGGCCTAGTTTGACCAAGTCAAATGACCTCTCCCTCAATATGTCAACAATTAAATATGAAAATTCAAACACCTTAAAGCTCTTAGGAGGTAAAGAGATTTATTGAGGTCCTTATACTCATTATGCGTAGCATAGTGATGTGATCAACTTATCAACATGGAAAATCAACAATGGTTAGTGCATGCAAACACCTGACATGAACCAAACTATTGGTTTTGTCAGGGGGCAAGTATTCTGTAGAGTAAGACATAGAATCCTCAGTATGACCAATTATTTGATTGCATTCGGATATCGCTGTACTTCTACCAGGAAAACCTTCAACAACACATCTATGAAAAACCCTCAAAAAGTATTAACTTCCTAATTCCCAAAGTATGTATTACCTAAGATGACAGTAGCCATTATTTAATGCTTCCACCGACTATAATTCAAATCATCCATGTCGTGCATATGTTCTATACATTCAACTCCAACTCGCCTAAACCAATTTAAAGCCCTAGAGCAGACCACAGTTAAATCTTTTACACCCTTCACCCCCATCCAAAGCCATAACCATAAATATTGTTAAACCTAAACAACTGCACTTCACACAAATAAACAAAACATCAGCTCAAACCCAATTACTTGAGTGTCTCATATTTTCCACAAAAAAGAAATTTTCTAAATAATCAACCCATGACCAGTTGACCATGAAAATTTATTGCTAACATTAGACTGAACTGTTCTTGATATATACTATATACATACATACCCAAATCACACAGATATACATATAATTTTGGAGAGAGAAAGAGGGGGAAGTACCAAAATATGGAATCATCAATAATGATTAATCAAAAAACCAACACCAAACTTTTAAGACTGTTGAAATTCATATAGCAAATATAATCGACATTCAACAGAAAAGGTGTTATCTTTGGGGGAATTAAACCAAAATCACGAAATGGGTATGGTGAATTCTTACCAGAAATCATAGGAGGGGCCGAGAAATAGAGACCTAAAATTGAAAAGCTCCAAAAAATAGAAATAAATCGCAGGGCTGTTGCTGATTTGTGATGCGGCGAAAATAGAAAGACCAAATAATAGGGGGGGAAGGTGTGATGACGTCAAGAGGGTTTTCTCAAAAACGCACGGGCGGGTGCCTTTAGGGGTCCGTCACCGGCGTAACTCCGGCGAGAGAAAAAAAAACAAGAAATCAACGGCGGACGGATTGAGAGTTGAGAGCCTATCATTGTGATTTTCTCTGTCGTGTTGTGGTAGGAGTTGGGAAAGGAGTTCACGCGCGTTGGGCGGCACGTGCGGAGGAGAATCTGAGGATAAAGGTCTGTGATTGGGTGGTGATGGAAGAGTGTGGGTGACTTTAGCAAAGTGTGGTGTGAGTGTAATCGTATGCTCTTTCAGTTGGCCAAAAGGCCAAAAACGCTGGACCAGAAAAGATACTTTTTTATTTTGTTTTTTAAAAAATTTGCATTATTATTGTGAAAGGGTTTGGGTTTCGTCCACTCAGATGGGATGGGAATGTGGTCTTTTTTGTACCCCTCTTGCGATCCAAATTATACCACCATACATTTAATTTATTTGGGCTATTTTCTCAAAAGTTTTAAAGCAAGTGTTTATATTTTATAAAGACTATATAATATTAATTATTATGAAGCGTTATTGTCTGTATGAGAGCTCGTACTGGTGTAAAATAGGAGATAGAAAGAGGATATATGATGAGAGATTGGACGACTATCAATTCAACTACTAAAAAGTGTTACTGCTTATAGTATACGGCGTTGGAACAATCTTAACCCTTAATGCCTACTCAATTCTGGAATGAGTTTGAGAAAGGAGATGAAGGCGGAAGCGAGATAATACCTGTTGAATCCATTATGAATGTTGAAGGGAGAAATGAAGAACAAGTAGGGAGAAGTGTTCTTCTAAATGATAAGTGTCTTCTAATCTCTCAAAAGTCTTCCAACAATATGAAGTAATTTAGATGAGAGAAAGTAAGAATGTAGTATGTTTTAGGCTTGATGGAGACCTTTAAATAGTAAACATGGTGACACTTCATTTAGGGACCACACCCTTTCAAGCTTTAGCAATGTTAATTTACCATTTTGCCCATCATAAATAGATAAATTACATTTTAGGAATTCTACACATTTATTTACTTTAATTTACTACACTTTATATTTACATTATAATCATGATTTCATAAATGGAATATTAATGACTTGTTGTGCAAGTCATGTTCTAACAATCTCCCACTTGGGTTGCAAAACAAAGTCTTTCCTTTAAAATCATAAATATAACACAAATGACAACCCTTACGTGCGCACTTTATTGTCATTTATAACAATCTCGTCCATTAGTCCTCCAAGTATAAGGACTAAAGGGGCAGTCGTTGTAATTGATTCGCAACTAAACCCACAGTAATCACGTATACAAATCCAACTAAATGACATAGATCAAAAGTGTAGATGTGTAGCATGGAACATAATGAATTAATCCATATTCTTCCAACTAGTCCAACTTAATCAAATGAGATCAAAATTTTAAATAATAGAACAATTAATGAAAGAACAACACAAACTCCCACTATACTAAATGTTATCAAAAGTTGTTACACCCATATGAGCAACATGCTCGTGAAACACTGAAGATGATAACGCTTTCATAAATGGATCCTCTAAAATGGAGTTTGTTTCTATAAGTTGTATTTCTTTTGTTCATTTTCCTTCACAACAACAAACTTAATGTCTATATGCTTAGACTTTGATTAACTCTTGTTGTTATAAGACTACCGTCTGATTGTCACCATAAAACTTAAGCGGTCTTTCGACACGTGTTGACAATTCACAGTCCTTTTAATGAACTTATGCAGCCATATATGTTAACTAATGTCGGAATACCTAATGATCTCAAGATGATCCGACTTCAAAACATAGGCACGTAGTTCTTTAGTGTTTTGCAAATACTTCTATCATTCTTTTGGCTGCTACATAAAGTGCTCTCCCTGATTGCTTTGGTATTGACCAAGCATCCCAACATTAAATGCAAGATTTATGCATATATTAAGCTTCCTACTGCTGATGCAAATAAGGGATATTTTCCATATACTTGGATTCGAAATTACTTTTAGGACACTGTTTGAGACTTAAACTTGTCTCCTTTAAAAATAAGGGTGTCGAGTGGTTTACAGTTTTGCATGCTTAACCTTTGTAATACCTTTTCTATATAGGCCTTTGTGATAATCCTAAAACATCTCGTGAGCGATCACGGTGAATTTGAATTCTTAATACAAAGATGCCTTACCAAGATCTTTCATTTCAAATAAGAAATTTCTTAGTTTCCTTAAAAAGGTTCATATCATTACTAGCAAACAAAATATCATCCACATATAAGACCAAAATTATAAATTTACTCCCACTGAACTTATGGTATACACAATCTTCATCAAGATTCATTTCAAAACCAAATGAAAGAATAACTTGATTACGTACCATTGATGAGAAGCTTGCTTGAGCCCACGAATGGATTTCTTAAGTTCACAAACTAATTGCTTAGTTTGATCCAAATCAGCCATGGATTCCTCAATGTCTCTATTAAGGAAAGTTGTCGTTATATCCATTTGATAAAACTCAAGATCATAATATGCCATATGTGCCATAATGATCCTAAAAGAGTTTTAGAAGATACCGAAAAAAATGTTTCTTTATA
This sequence comes from Campanula takesimana, assembly GCA_026119855.1. NCBI lineage: Eukaryota > Viridiplantae > Streptophyta > Magnoliopsida > Asterales > Campanulaceae > Campanula > Campanula takesimana. The sequence goes on from JAOWBW010000046.1 coordinate 2,232,860, forward strand.
ATCAATGTCTTTCTTTTTGAGTAAAAATCTTTAGCAACTAGATGGACTTTATATCTTTCCATATTACTTTGTGAATTCTTTTTGGTCTTTAAAGACACATAATAGGTTTCACATCTTTAGGTATTAGAACAAGATCTCAAACGTTGTTATCTTTATAGATTTTAACTCTTCATTTATGACATTAATTCACTTTATGAGAATTAGGACTATTAATGGTTTCATGAAAGGTGAGAAGCTCATCTCCCACTAAACCTAAGTGTCCTTCATTCTCGGCAAGATACACTTTATAAATATCCGGAATAGCACTTCTTGTTACTCTATTGGATCTCCTTAAGAGCACCGATTTTTCCTCATTTTGAGGTTGTTGAATTTCCTTTATATGACCAACATTTTCATGTTGTTCAATATTTATAGGGAAGTCATTATTTTGAATTGTATGTTCTTCTTGAGTGTCAAGTATAAAACTTGATATCCAATTGGAACTATGGGAAAAGGTAAAGAAATGGATGCCTCTTCCTCTTCAAATTCAAAATATTACTTAATCTCCCACTAAATTCAATATCCTCAAAGAACCTAGCATTTCTCTTTTCAAAATGTTCTAGTTTTTGGGTTGTAAAATTTATATCCCCTAGATCTCTTAGCATACCTCACAAAAAATAGCTACTAAAATTCTTAGTGTCCAGTTTGCCCTTATTAGGCCTAGCTTTTATTGGATAACCCTATACATGAAGAATTTAAGGACGGTTTCTAAATTGTCCATAATTCATAAGGGTTTTTATTTAGTAACTTTAGAGGAAGCTCTTTTGAGAATTAAATATGCGGTTTTTCAATCTATCGCCCATAATGAGTGAGGTAAAGAAATCATATTTCTTACCATATCCTTAAGGATTCTACTACGTCTCTCATCTACACTATTCATGTAAGTCGTACCCGGCATAGTGTATTGAGGGACAATCCCACACTCTTCTAGATAGCGAGCAAAAAGGACCCGGACGTTGTTCCCCAAACCGTTATTCCGATCATAGTATTCACCACTACAATCGGACCTAACGTTCTTAATAGTCTTCCTAAGTTGACTTTCAACTTTGGCCTTATAAGACTTAAAAAAAAAATCCAAAATTGAGACTTTTTATGAAGTAAATAAATGTACCCATAATGAGAGTAGTTCTCTATGAACATAATAAATTGTTGTTGACCATTCTTTGAAGGGGTAGTGAATGATCCACAACTATCCATATATATTAGTTCTAGAACACTTGATGCTCTCGAATATACCTTTTCCTTTAGTGTTTCTAAATTTTAAGGCATTTAATGCAAAAGTCTTTTCCGAAATATCAAGGTGTTTTAAAAAGATCCCTTTTGACACAAGCTTGTCAATTCTCCTTAAGGAGATATGACTCAAATGCTTATGCCATAAAGTATAAGAATTTTCACTTGATAACTTTTGTTTTCTAGTTTGGTTTCATTATTATGGAACTCATTTATTGTTTGAATAGTGTCAAGTAAATAAAGAATACTTGACAAAGTACTAGTACGAATAACCTTGGAATTGAATAAAGATCACACTTATTATTATCAAATGAACAAAATTAACCTTCCTTGTTCAATATTGTGATATATATTAAATTCCGTTCAAATGACGGTACAACAAATGTATTATTTATTACAAATAATACTTAGTACTTTTACAATAATCTAAAAGTCCATTTGCCTATAACTTCATCCGGATTCCCATCTCCCATATAGATGAATCTCTCATCTTCACTGGTTCTTCGGTAATCCAGGCAATCCTACATAGACACACTTATGTGAGTTGAAACACCAAAATCCAATCACAATGTATATGTAGAAATTGAAACCAAATTTAGCCTTAGTACAAACATGACCAAATGACATACCTTTCTTAGCACGCTAAGCGTGATACTTAGGGCAGTCGAACTTCATGTGAGTGAGGTCCTTGCAAAAGAAGCATTTCTTTTCTTTATGATCATTAGATGATCCTTTAGGCTTCTTATTTCTTGCAACCACAATTTCCTTCCCTCTTCTCTTTGTCCCATGAGAAGAGGTAGATGCCAAACGTTCCTCAAGAATATCAAGGAATGTTTTAGCATCAACATCCTTGAAGACACCTTTCAAAATGGTTTCCGGGACAACAATGTTCATGATCATTAGGCTCACGAGGTTGGAGCGTTTCCACTTTACAACATTTAAGCAATGTTCTTAAGTGCTTACATTAGAGAGAGGAAGAGGAAACAGTTCCCTTAATGCGTGATCTATGTCCATATAGCGTAAGATCATAATCATTTTATTTTTCCAAGTTTTAAAATTAGTCTCATTTAGCATCGGTACGGTACTCATAGCAGTAATAACGGATGAAGCAATAAGTAAATCTGTTGGGTTTTTGAGAACATAAGAATGAAAACAAAACATAAATAAAAAACTACACAATGAATAAATGATTAATTATATCAATGAAATCCATTAATAAGGTAATCAACATGACATCAAAACTAATCTTTGGATTGCGAGTTGACTCATAAATGATTGCCTTAGGTAACAAGCAATTTGAACAATGTTTTAATCAAATGCTTAATCTTCATTTGGGCCGACATAAGCATCTAACAAAACCGGCTTAATGTTCATTTCATTTGTTACCACATGAATGACCAAGTTTAGTCAAATGTCAAGATTTTCTTTGGAATATTCATGTAATTCACATATCAACTCAAACATTCAACACTTTAACAATTTTGGGTTTAAATAACGTTAATCACTTAGGCGATAATATTATTTAAACAATGAATAAAATTATTTAAGCATATAATTAATCAAGACTTTTTAAGGTTTGAAAAAATGTATATTTTGTTTAAAAGGGGAAACAAAATGGTGCAGAAACTTAAAAAAATCCAAAACCTGTGAATAGTGTCTGCTCGGCCGAGCATAAAGAAGTGCACGACCGAGCACACATTACAGAAACATTTGGCCTTTCGACAATTAGTGCACGACTGTGCAAAATTTAAAAACCCGGCCGTGCCAGACAAGAGGTCCGCCCGGGCAGTTACTAAGACCCACCCCCGGATATATGCATGGGGTCCGATCGGACTGGGCTTAATACCCAGCCGGATCACCCTTTGACCAAAGTCCACGGTTCAAAATTATGGAGGTCCACCTGACCGGAATTTTGCTGAGGTCCGACCGGGCTATTTAGAGGACCCGTCCGGATCAACCAATAAGATCCGACCGGACTAATACAAAGATCCAGCCGGACCACCTTGTCCAGGATGCCACCGTTTCATAACCCTAGGGGGTCCGGCCGGACCACCCCACTCCAGTAGCACCGTTTCAGTCAACTTTTCTGCACTTTTTCCAAATTTTTGACCCAAAATGATGAACAACAAGTAGATCCACATAGTATGTTCTTTACAGCATAAAACCATGTTATTTAGGGATAATCTTGTTTTAAAATAATGGAATCAAGTGAGTAGATCCACATGGTATGCACAAGACATAAAACCATGTTATGAAGGGATAGTCTAACTTGAACCATTGTATTCATTAACAAAACTTTTCAAACCATTTCTTTAAAACTTATATGATGAATATCAACACTATATGAATGAATTAGTGCTTCTAAACAACATCAAAACTTGATGATTCAACAGGAAAAAATGAATCAAAATTTAAAGCGTTTGAAGGCTTTCTTAAAGAACTCAAACCCAAACCAGAAAATGAGCGGGCTCTGATACCAATTGTTGGAACAATCTTAACCCTGAATGCCTACTCAATTCTGGAATGAGTTTGAGAAAGGAGATGAAGGCGGAAGCGACATAATACCTGTTGAATCCATTATGAATGTTGAAGGGAGAAATGAAGAACAACTAGGGAGAAGTGTTCTTCTAAATGATAAGTGTCTCTTAATCTCTCAAAAGTCTTCCAACAATATGAAGTAATTTAGATGAGAGAAAGTAAGAATGTAGTATGTTTTAGGCTTGATGGAGAGGCCTTTAAATAGTAAACATGGTGACACCTCATTTAGGGACCACACCCTTTCAAGCTTTAGCAATGTTAATTTACCATTTTGCCGATCATAAATAGATAAATTACATTTCAGGAATTCTACACATTTATTTACTTTAATTTACTACCCTTTATATTAACATTATAATCATGATTTCATAAATAGAATATTAATGACTTGTTGTGCAAGCCATGTTCTAACATACATACGGACCCCAAATTCATATATACCTACTTAATTTAGCTTATGCTAATCTATGTTGGCATAAGAAAAGATTATATCACACACTTAAAGAGAGAAAACATACCTTAAGATCACAATCACAAAGTTTATTTTTTTCAAGTGTTAACATCATTAGCCAAGTCAAATTATGTGTACTTTGGTTGCATTTTGTACTTTGTGATCGAAATGGACAAAATAGTATTATTAGTCACACCTATTTATATTTATATATTGTGGAGGATTAGGTCATTGTCTATAAATGAAACGAGAATGATTGCTAGTTGGTCACATGCATGAGGTGGTGCGGGTCTCATTCATGAAACTCAACTTGGCTGGGATTAATCACTTTTGCTATAACCTATTATCAGACTCCAACACGCCCTCCCCCCCCCCCCCCCCCCCCCCCACACACACACACACACGCACACACATGAACTTTGGGCTTACGCGTGGACATATAATTAGGTGACGTGTGGCTCTGATACCATGATAAAGTCTGAGGTTCTATCCTAAAACCAATTGGCAATGGGATGAATGGCCCTGGATCTTTATATAGTCAGACTTTGGCTAGTTAATTCCCAATGTAGGATAAATGCTCCAACACAGACCATATGTATACATGTGTATATATTTAAGTGTGTATATATACAATGATATTAAAGGTCTTAGACATTATGTATATATGTGTGTGTATATATTTAAGTGTATATATTCAAGGGTATATATATAATGATGAGACCATATGTATATATGTGTGTATATATTTCTGTGTATACATAGAATGATATTAAAGGTCTTAGACATTAGAGTTGGTAATAATTTTGAAAGACAGGGTGACCTTTTTCTGGTGTAATGAAAAGAAGAAGACAATAACTTAGGCCAACAACAACAAACATAACATTCATCTCCCTGAAGCTTGTACAGTACAAGCAAACTATAGATACAACCAACACTCCATGAAAATAAACTGTCCTCGCGAACGATACAAGTAAAACAATGCATCACTAGTTCAATCAAACACGCAAAATTTAGACATAGTACAAGGAATTTGGCAACTTGAATGTTCTTTTTGGCACGGATTGTCCCTCGAAACTGCTCCATTGATCCCCCACTATGCCCCATAGCCGATATCCTTCGTCCACTAATCTTTTCCTTGCCTCCGCCTTGTAGTTTCTCACTTCTTTATATTCATCGTCAAGTCCCCTGCATTCAAATTCCAATCCTTCGCATTCAAACTTCCAATACAAAATAATATCTTGGCCTATACAAAGACTTCTGCATTTTTGTGACAGAGAGAGGGAGGGAGATTATGGAATTATACCTCAAAATGAGGCCACTCCAACCATGATATCCGGCACTGATGAGGTTGTCAACAGTGGCATCTCTGAGGGTTTCACGTCGGGTGGAGATCAAGAAAATCTTAACTCCACTGTCTTTAATATTATGGAACAATTTCTCAATGTGTTGAACTGCTGGTGCCTTGCACTTTCTCATCCATTCTTCCCATGAGCTTGAATTGATTTTCTCCCCTCTATAAGTTACAGTTTATCAATCAAGTTGCAAACACTCGCATACTATCTCAATTCAAAACAAATCAATTGAACGAATAATGCTGAATCTGACAAAGAAGATGCAATTAAACGTGCATCGTGATTCATAATCTACAGCTTGATAAACTAATCGTGTTTACGCCATAATCAACTTAAAAGTACACCTTAAAATTTTCCAATTTAATCAACCAATTTTGTGTTCAATACCCAGTGACTTTCACCGAGCCCATTAGATCTAAGTAATGACTAGCTTTAAACAGTTTACCTAGTTCATTACATTATTAACAATCAGTGTGTCTAAAGGAAAAAATCTTTACACAAGACGTTTGATCCGCAATGGCGCACTCAGTGGGTCCCACAGATTAGTATTTTTCCCTTATTAGAAACTAATGGAGCAACTTCTTACATCCTGTCAGACAAATTACTGTGAACATGAATCCTGCAAATGAGATTGGAGTCGACACAATCTAATATTAACATGACCAACGGTGGATTCATTTACGAGTCCGACAAATATCTCAATTTCAAAAACAGTGTGTTTTAGTCAGTATTAGCCTCGATCATAAGAGTGTCACGATAAAAAACATAAGATCCAAAAACATCGTTGTAAGAAAAATGAAACATACCCAAAATTATGAGCCTTGAAGTAAGGCACGGTAGACAAAAGGGTGTCATCAACATCAAAGATCCAAGCATCCTTGCCATCACCTTTCAAATGGCAGCAACTGCTAACATAAACAGCAATCTCTTCAACGGCTCTCTCCAAGTCAGCCTTGTACTGAGACGATGTCATGTATTTACCAATGTACTGCGTGCATTCTTGTGGGACGACACCAAACCCTCTTATGTTGTTCAACTCAACATTAATCCTCCAACTCTCACAAAAGTTCTTCAAGTTTCCTACATTGTTGTTGTTATTTCTTAGATTCACAATGTTCCAATCTGCATTGGCTAAGCCTAAGATTAGACTTGACAAAGATAGCAAGATCAAGAAGAGATCCCCTCCACTTTGCATCCTTACCAAGTGTGTGTGTTTATGTGTGTGAAAAGAGAGGATAATTTTGTTAAAGAATAGTAGGGTTTATGATTAGTGGGAAGGATGGGTATGAGTAAAGGAGCACATGGGTTGTGACCGGTGGGGATATATTGTTCATGATTTCACACCTATCCATTAATACCAGTTTTATCATTTATGAAAATAATACACCCTATGTCCCGGAATAAATGTCACATGTGGTCAACTAAGTTGAACTTTGACCAAAAAGTTACGAAAATCTGAGCATTTTTATACTATTTTGAAAATGGTTATTGATACATCAATAGAAACACTATTCATAACTATTTTTGAATTTCAATGAAAGATACATAATTTTGCATTAAAAATTGGTCAAAGTTTAACTTAGTTGACCATATACGACATTTATTCGGGGACAGAGGTAGTAATGATTTTATTTTATTTTTCTTGTGTGGTCATGTTTTGACTTGGTTAACCAAACCAACCACACTTGCACTCTTTAAATTCATTTTAAATGTAAATACTAAATAGTTGTATAAATAGTTAGGACAAGTTAGGATTAGGTGAGGTACGAGACAAACAGAAAATTGCATAAAGTCAGAACAGTTGTGGTGATTGGGATCATATTAATTCTTCTTTCTATTTTGTTATTTCTTTACTTTTATCATCTCCGCGAATTTCGCTCAACTAAAACTAAATGAACAGTGGCTGGCACATTTTGTTCAAAATCAGTCGCTCTATTATATTCTTTCAGGAATCACTATAATTTATTTTGTTAAAAATAAAGTTTGCATAATGTCTTTTAAAACAAAGGTGCCAATACAATAAGAGGTTTTTCATTTTTATTAGCCAAGTTTATGCTATATGGACATTTCAATTTTACTACACAACACTCTAGATGGTATATATTCCCTTTTCTTTTTCCATCCCAAACTAAGTGTCACAGTGCTATATATAAAAATAGTTTTACTACAGTTAAAATAAAGGAATAAAATATATTTCTAAAATAATTGACAAGATAACTGTCTTACATACTCCCTCCGTCCCAAAACAAACTTCCCATGGAATGTTGGGAACGGGAATTAAGGAAAGATGTTGGAAAAGTAGGTGGATGTTGGGAACGGGAAGAAAGGAAAGATGTTGGAAAAGTAGGTGGTGTGAGTGAGAAGGAGAGAGAAAGTGGGGTATGGAATAATAAGTGGATAGTGGTCGTGAGTGGGAAGGAGAGCAAAAGTAGAGAGAATCTTTTCCTTTTTATGTACGTGAATCAATGCTCATAAGAAAATATAGATATCCAAAAGGCATTATCTATGGAGCTGATTATTTTTCCCTCTTCATCCTCACAAAAGACCAAAGTATTTTAAAATAATAAGCAATCTCTAGAAATAGATAGGTATAAACAAAAGATAGTGGAGGTGGGGACTGATGGCCCACCTATTATTACATTAGTATATCTTTTTCTTTCTTCAAGCTGTGAATTAGGAAATGCATCTTTATTCTTCTTCTACACTTCTGTTCTATTTGAAAAGCCCAGTTTTACCTTCATTTCTAAATGAATATGAACACGGGGGTCCGCACTGAAAGCCCACTTTCACTCTTACTTTCACTTTTACTTTCACTTTCACTAGCAACCCTTTACATCACTACCCTTAAACTTATATTCAATCTCACTTTCACTTGACAAGAGCACGAAAACTAGACAAGGATATGAGCAGGTCTAAAGAACACAAAGGGAAGCGCAGAAAAAAGTTTATAAAAGGGATAAAGAAAGAGGGGAGGAAACTGGTATTTATACGAGAGATATACCCTAGAGATACACAAGAACAAATGTGACAAGAATCCAAGAACTTTGAGATGCCTAAGGGCTAACACAAAAAAATTACTTGAGAACTCGTGTAGCGTAAAATTCAAATACCCTATCCATCACATTTGATCATCAATACCCAACTAATAGACAGTATAAATATGGCAATACAATGGCTTCATAGCTCTCTCACTTACCCCGGATTCTACAAAAACAGCTGGAAAACGAGTCGTGGAAAGAAAATATGAAATAGCACCGGAAACAACCTAGTTCAGACAATTCAATCCAAGCAACCATCATCAAAGTTCTGAGTATAGCTTTTGGGATCATAGCCATATTTGTACAACGCTTCTTTTCCATCCTACCACTCGATTCCATTGCGACTTGAATCTCCAAAACAACTGCCTCACCGGATAAAATCCAGCGCAGCTTTTTAGTGAGCCTCTTCTTTTGACATTCACAAAAGTAACTTTAGAGATGTAGCACAAAACCACTTCTGTAATTGGAATTTCTTCAAGCCTAACATATCCACAAATTTCATTCTAGCTTATCTCACGTTATAGCCTATCACAATAAATAAGATAACACCTTTCATTTATACGAATATACGAATCGAATCGGAATTCGATTCCGAATCAAAACGCCCAAATTCGCGACTGAGTTCGCCGGAGACGCCGTATTGCCGTCGGACACGGCCGGAAACCTAGTTTCCTCAAAAGACGTACGTACGGCACTCTAACCTCGGACACGACAGAGAAGGAAAGAACACGGTAGAGAAGGAATGTGAAAAACAACTACGTAAGACGAGCAAATGTACCTGAAAACCCTTGCAGATCGATAATTGAAGAGGTGAATGAAATTGAAGGATAACCAATCTGTATTTGCGTCTAGAAGGAGAACCCCTGCGGAATTGGTGACCTCCGGCGCCAGCTCCGGCCTCCGGGCATCGTACAAAAAGGAAGAGTTTCGCTTGCAAAAAATTCAACTAGGGCATAGAGGGAGAGAAAGAGGCGAAGGAATGGGGAACTGGTTGGTTCTGTTTTGGAACTTGGAAATCGTGGGTCAACGGAAAATAAATTAGTAAAGGAGGATGAACCGTACCGTGTAATCATTTAGTATGTAATTTATTTATATAAGAATTTCTTTTTTAATATTTTTAATTAAAGAATTTCTTTATTAATCAATAGACATATATATTGTGTTCATTTTTTGGTTTTTTTTTTTAATACGGATGTATATTGTGTTTAATAAATATAGTGTTTTTTCTTTGAATTATATGATTTAGTCCCATTTATTATGAATTGAATTCTTAACGAAAATACCTAAGCGAATTGCATTCACTCAGGGGTGGCGAATTCCGTATGCGAATTCGTATCGCGAATCGGACCGCATGCCGAATTATGTGACGCTGCTTAACACACCTTTCTATGCAAGTCCTTATGGCCCTAGTATTGACATAGATTACAGGAATTCACTATGGTGATGTAACATCATATAGTGACACAGCGCTTTCAATATAATAGAATTTTGTGAACGTGCTCTTTTTTTCCCCCTTTTTCGTTCTTTTGGGCAGGGATAGTTCACGATTTGTCCTGTGGGGCTGTACCTTAGGGTCGCAGCAAAATGAGTGACTCTAATGAGATATTGCTCACATAAATCTTTGTAAGATTGATAATAAGTAAAGCTGATTTTGCCCTAATCCACTGACAAAGGGTAACTGGTGGATCCCCACGAAGGTTTTAGTCCAATAGGATGTCAATTTGGCTTGGCTTTGATATCTGCCTTATCCCATGCTCATGCCTAAATAAATGACCAATATCTATTTTAGCCACACTCGTCATCTCTCTAAGGAAACTGACAAGCAAAAAAAAAAAACAAAAAAAAAAAAAAACTACTAGCAAACTAGTTAAAAGGAAAAGAAAAAACAGGACCTGCCGTTCTTCTAATGAAGTTAGAAGAACCATGGTCCTTAGCAATGCATAATTGAGCAGAAAATCTTACCCGACAGGCTATTCCTACAAAGCAGCTCTCAGGCTGCATTGGTGCCAAAAATTATGTCGAACGACGAACATGAAAGATGTAAATGCACCAAAGTCTCTCAGCAACCTCACCTGGAATTATGGTTAGTTGTAACTTGTAAGTGAAGCTGCTGGTTTAGAAAGATTAATTATAAGTAAAGCTGATACATAGGAATAAAAGTGCATGCAAAAAGGAGCCAATTTTCTTAAGACTTTTAAGATATTTAAACAATCAACATGACAAAAAGAAAAAAGATATGAAGTGTAGAAAAGAAAAACCATTTATAATGGTGTGTGTGTGTGTGTGTGTGTGTGTGTGTGTGTGAGAGAGAGAGAGAGAGAGAGAGAAACCCACAGTCTCTGTGCTCCTTGCCATCTTTAATACAACTGCAGCATCTACAGGGAACAAATATAAATGTAATTGTTAGTTGGAGATAATCCTGTCAAAAAAAAAAAAAAAAAAAGTGCAAAACAAGATTAAAAAGAATTTAAAATTATAAGCAGAAAGAACCTAATGGTTGGAGACTTTCCTTTGAATTGACTCTCTAATTCACTTAAATACAATCTGAACAACGTCGAGCTGCAAATAAAATTACCCAAATATTGGTTCTAAGAACAAGTGAAAACACAACACCATTTAATGTTTAAAAGAAGGTTCCAATGCCATTATAGGATCGTCAACAACAATCTTAAGTATACCAGGAAGGCAGTGACATTGCAACAAGGACTGGGGATAGTTTCCACAGTTGATGAACTTGACAGCTTAATAACACTTCCAGATACTCGAGAACTTCTTGTTCCTAAATTGATAAAACAGATCTGTGTCAGCCAATAACATACTTCAACAGCATGTTGCATAATACATGAACGAGAAGAGCATAATTCTTGATAGAAAATCATAATACACCAAAACTATCAACTGAATATTTATATAAATCATCAGACAATTTATAACTCTCATTCTAGATGTACATACTTCTTAATCTGACACGTGAAGCAAAGTGATTAAGCAATGATCTCATGTAAAGCATCAGCAGAGTAGTATAAGATAGAAGCCTAAAGTACAAAAATATTGCTTCAAATACACTTTGTACTCAAATGCGAGTACAGTTTTAGGGTTGAGACTTGAGCACTAATGTAAGATTGTTAATAAGAATGGTATATCTTATTGCCTTCATCAACCAGCAGGAATAAGAACTATCGCCGTATTATATTGACACACTAGAAGAAGGAAGCGTTCTAAGCTCATACGAGCACTTTAATGATTGGAAATTTGGAATGTTAACATCTGCACCGGATCAAACTACTAAGACAGCATCATTCTTGCCATGGATTTGATAAAGTCTCAAGCTGGATTCTGACAAAAATGTTAGTCACCAGATTCAGATAAAGAGAATAAAAGCTGAGGCGACAGCAATGCTGTGGACAACTTTAACCCAAGCCATGGTGCTAAAAATCTGTTACTTGCAGCAATGCTTGGCTCATTAGGTTTGAAGTTGAGGGCCAGTCGTGTAGTGTGGTGGTGGTAGTAACCTAAAGATGAAGCAAATTAAACTTGCACATTAAGAAATCAGAAGGCATCCAATTCAGGCTGATAATGCAGGAAGTGAGTCCACACCTGTTCACCCAATACTCCTCCCTGTACTCTTGGGGTTGGGAGTTACTATTTTATTGTCCTTAAAAACTAGCATGAGGATATCGACATGTCTAAGTATTGTAAATCAGAAGTTACCTTTGAGCTCTTCATTTCCTCTTTCGATTGACCATTCTGATAATTTTCCAGGAATAAGTTGTGCACTTGATGGTATAATGTGTGTATAGTAAGAGAACCATGGAAATCATTGGAAACTGACATGAAATGCTGAAGAAGAAGGGTCCATCTGCTAGTAATAAGTCCTATCAATAAGAGCTCCTGTTGGTAATGACAAGAGCAAATGTCATCAGATTAGAGAGAAGTTTGCCATTAACATGGTATTGAGGCAAGAAGGTTTTGCATCAAGACAGCATTGCACCCAAAATATAAATAAAGACATCAATAGATACAGCTTGACCATTTGGTGGTGGTTGTGGACAAGTGGGCCTTTAAGAAGGGGAGTGGAGTTGGATGCAAGTTAGGGTTAGAGAACATATAGTTCAGAGTGTGGACTAACTTACAATAGTATCACGCAAATCATAATCAGTATTTGCAGACATATTCAGCCGTTCAAACACTTGTACCCATTGAACCTTGGGGGCTGAAAAAATCATACTGGCACCTGAAACCAATCTCATAATCCTGTTATCAAGCAGATATGATAGATTCCTGGTTCTCCAAGTCAACAATTTCAGCAACTGTTCTTCGGCGCTGCCACAATGAGAGAAACTAAAACTTTATTGCGCATAGACTAAGGATAATCAGTAAAATCTACTGGCGTCGAGTTCAATACAACATAAACAAGCACTTATATGACCAAATATAAGACACGTAAGAAAGAGCATATTTGTGTATCATAGATGTGACAGCCTCACACCCACCCCTCAAAAAAAGAATGAAATATACCACTTTAGCTTACTCCATTAAAATTAATCACCTTGTCTTATGTTCCATTATACCATTAACTGAAATAATAGCCCCGCACCTATTATAGAGTGAAGATCACTGAAACAATAGCCCCCAGCATCAGTAAAGATTGTAAAAGGCACGTAAAGAAAAGAGCAGATTTGTGTATCACAGATATGCCAACCTCAACCTCCTCCCCCCCCCCCCCACAAAATATTCTCAAGGAGTGGCTCAGTGATAGAGCCAAGCTTCACAATGTGTAAAGTCTAGGGTTCCCTTCCCACGCCTCCAAAGGACACCATAATGACGGGGTAGTGCGGAACCACAATTGATCCTCGGAAAAAAAATATCAAAAGAGGAATGAAAGATACCACTACAGCTTACTGTCTACGGTATTTTAGTTTTATCTTTAAAATTTAAATTTTCTCCGTTCAAAAGTTGATCACAATTTGTGTTCCATTACACCACTAACTGAAAAAATAGCCGAGCACCTATTTTAAGAGTGGAGAACACATACACAGGAGCAGTTGCTTGCTTTAAATGATCACGACTTGCTTTATTGCTGAACTCACTCTGACTGCATAGATTTACGATCTTTGTGAGACAATCCATGCCCGTCTCTGTTGCTGATATGCACGACACAGCTAGTTCCCTCCTCGTGATTTCTTCGATTGTAGACATGGTAAAATCAGCATGAGTAAGACTATCAGCTTTTCCACGTGAGGCATTGCCTGGACGGGGAAAGGGCAAAACCTCCATGGTACCCCTGCCAGGATTTGATGTTGCAGTCTGAAGATTCAACTTGTCAAGATAGAGAAGACAGTTGTTCTCAGTCTTTTGAAGCTCGTCAAGATCCATCTCAATGGTTGCTTCTACAAACGCTTTCAGATGTGGGTCACTCAATGGTAGAGTATGGATAAGATGTTCTAATACAAACTTTCTTGCTCTGCTAAGAGTAGCTGACGATAGTTCTTTAAGACCCTGTGATATCATAGAATTCTCTCAAAGAAAGAAAATGAATAGAGCATTTGCTTAAATTATGATAAATTAAAAATCAAAAATTCATATAATGATCAGAGAGGATAGAAAAATTCCTAACCTGAGGAAAACAAGGATTAGATGTTAGTTCAGATAACGCGGTATCAAGTTCCTCAGCAGAGTCTTGGTTGTCATCTAAATGCCTTAACACCTATAATGATACGACAATTCAAATGTTTAAACTACTGCAAGCTTAAATATTTAAACATACACTTTGAGCGAAGAAAAAAAAATCCCAAAACAGAAAGTAGAACAGTCGGACTGGAAACAAATGACATTTAAAGAACCAAAATTGCACACATATGAACGAACCCTTAATTTCAAAATCTACCTAATCAACAATACACAAAATTCATGGAATTTTCAAAATTAATGAGTAAGATTCAAGAGTGTAAACATGTGAAATCAAAAAAATAGAAACGAAAAGGGACGATTACTCACATTTTCAAAGAAGAGACCCCATTGAAATGCTTTTTTGATATTTTGAGGATCCCAATGCGCGAATTGTCCCGACGATTGGTACCCGGAAGCTAGAATTAGGATGTCGACGAACCCTTTGACCAATCTTATTAGGTCTTCCAGTGAAATTCCCGGATGAGACCAACCTCCCATCGTCTTCTCTTCTCTTCTCCGCCGGCGAAGGGTCTGATTTTCCCGCCTTCTAAAGAATTGGTTCGTGGTTCGTGGGCTGCGGCCGTAGCTACATTTCGTTTCCAAGCCCGATTGGGTTCGGCCCAATGTTTGGGCTTAATGGCTTATTGATAAAAGCTACTGCCTTTCTATCTCTCCCTCCTCCCAAAATTAATGCCCAAAATCTGTACCAAATTTATGGATCCGGGCCTCGCAGTAGCTTGCTTTACAGTTCAGTTCATTGTCGTTCGATTTTTATTTTTATTTGTTTATGACCTATGTGTCGGTGCTTGCTCCCGGCGCCCCATAATCTTCTCCCACCAGAACCTCTCTTACCATCCCTCACCGCCGTTCGATTTTTATTTTTATTTTTTTATGACCTATGTGTCGGTGCTTGCGCCCCCATAATCTTCTCCCACCAGAACCTCTCTTACCATCCCCACCGCCTTACCGTTCGTTCGATTTCTTTTCTCATACTTCTTTTTAGTAAGCTTGTATCACATCATTTAAGGCAATTGACATCGTGTTACAAACTCCTATGAAGCCTATTACAGATCTATTGCCCTATCTATTACAAATCCCTATATTGGAATCTATTACAGTGATACTTGCCGCTCTAGAAATCTTTGTTGATGTTCCTTACTGCGCCGCCTGGTAGTCTGCTTGATGTCCTTGCCATAGGCGTCCTCGCGTCTTCAATACTTTAACTTCGGTCCATATATAGAAATACTGACAATCTGTAGTTTGTTAGGATTTGATACTTTTTAATCTTTAGAAATCTATATATATACATATTAAAGTTGGTGAGGAGAGCCATGGTGTTGCCACATAGACAAGTCTTAGAGAAAGGTTGCATTTGGTTTTGCCACATCATTACCACTCTTATAAATAAGAGACTTTTCAAATTCTTTTTCTTAGCTAATAGTATTAGTTACTATATAGGGTAACTATTATAGTTAAATACTATAGTTAACTAATATTTATAATAGTAATAGTTACTATAATAGGTAACTAATATAGTTAACTACTATAGTAACTAATACTTATAATAGTAATAGTTACTATAATAAGTAACTATTATAGTTAACTACTATAGTAACTAATACTTATAATAGTAATAGTTACTATAATAGGTAACTAATATAGTTAACTACTATATTAACTAATACTTATAATAGTAATAGTTACTATAATAAGTAACTATAATAATAGTTAACTATATACTTATAATAGTAATAGTTACTATAATAAGTAACTATTATAGTTAACTACTATATTAACTAATACTTATAATAGTAATAGGTACTATAATAAGTAACTAATATAGTTAAGTAACTAATACTTATAATAGTAATAGTTAACTATTACTACCTACGTCCCATAGTAGGAGTCCTACTTTCTATTTTGATACGTCACAGAGTAAAAGTCTTTTTCCTAAAATGACAAAGAATCTTTACTATTCATCTCAGTCATTCTCTCTCCTACTTTACTTTTATCCTCACAAAATCAATCAACTTATTATTCACTCTCACTCATTCTCTCTCCTAATTTACTTTTACACTCACAACATTTACTTTACTTCCATCATTTCTTAATTTTCGTGCAAATGGGAGATAGGACTCTTACTCAGGGACGGAGAGAGTAATATTTAATTATTATAACTAACTAATACTATTAATAGTATTAGTTAATTATAATAGTTAAATATAATTGTTAACTATAATAGTTATTATATAAGTTAATTATTATTATTATTAGTATTAAATAATCATAATTGTTACAATAAATATTAACTATTACTATTAATTATATTATTTAATCATAATAGTTACTATATATGTTAACTATTACTATTAATACCATTAGGTTTTTTGAAATATTCATACAACAGACTTAAATGTACTTCTAAATTAATTAAAAAATATATTTATTACAACTATGTACAACCAAAGCTATGCAAATATTTTGATTAATTTAAAATATACATGTATTTTCAAATAAAATTATTATGTTAATTTATCAATTAAAAACATAAAAAAAGGAAAATACAAAAAACATTAACGGAATAGATTATCGTGCAGAGCACGGGTTACCTACTAGTGCATATAGAAACTTTAAAGAAAATCCACACAATAGTACACACTCCTTCTGTCCTTAAATGAGTGTCGATTTTCAAAAAATCTTTACCCTAAAATCCTAAAATGAGGGGTTTTTTAGCATAACTTTATCCCTAACTTTTTTTTTTTTTGAAAAAAAAAATCACCAGTCTCTTTATACGTGCAAAACTAAATGTTTAGAAAGAAGATTACAAAATTATATATGAATCTTTGCCACCAAAGTGTACAAAAAGTCAGACATTTTCAGATGTCCTTTAAAATGAAATTTGGAGGTGGTACTTTTTTTTTTCCCAGATATTCCACAGTTCAATGTGCCATAGAGCATGAAGACTTTAAACTACCTCGATTTGACTATGATTATCGCTGATAAAGATTTTAGAGTCCTAAAGTACACATGGTTTATTAGAGTACCGGGGTTGATCAACACATCTACGAAAATCTGGTAATAGAACATAGAGTTTGACTAGTTTGTCGAGAAAGAACATAAAATGTATCTAGTAAATGCTCAAAGAAAATATTACACCAATCAATCCCCACTTGCGCAACCCTTGCAACCGCAATGCACACACTCTATCACCTTTTCCTCCCTTAGGTGCCTCGGGACTCTACAAACACACGTCGTCTGGAAGTTGTGATCCCGTGGCTGAATGCATCTTAAGCAGCAAAGACGTTCATAACCAGGCTGCAATTCCAAATCAAACCATGAGAATACATTAACACAGAGGGTGATTAATAAACAAGAAAGATGCAAGTGCAACGAGATTTTGTTCTTGATTCTTTCTTTCAATCCAATGTTTTTTCGCTCTGTAATGTTTTGGGGAAGGAGGGATTTCCGTGCAAATATTAACATGTATCAATGACTGCTTACAGAAAGATTGTCATTATGTGTCAATTATAAAACATATAATGGCTATAACTTGTACTCCCTCAGTCCCAAAATATATGTCACACTTTCCTTTTTGGTCCGTCCCAAAATAAATGATGTGTTTCTAAATTACGAAAGAGTCTTGGTGCAACGTTAGCATTGTACATATTACATACTATGTCCAAATAAGTAAAGCACATTGCTTTAAAACGTTAACTAGTCAACTGCAACATTTATTTTAAGACGGAGGGAGCATATACGTTAATTATAATCCAACTCATCCATCCATCCATCTTTCTCACTGAAAGATGATGTGTCTACAAGTGTCTGCATCCAGTCAAGTATCAGGTTATGTTGAAACAAGTACATGAATGTCATGTCATAAATGATGAAATGTGTTTTGCTTGTCGTAAAGAAGCATTGTGCCTAAAAGAGAAAGATGCAAGTGCAACAAGGAACTCTATGCCACGAAAATTTCAAAAAGATCGTAAGACAAACCTTCTTCCACTTGGCAATGATATTGCGGTCAGCATAGCCTTGATCTAAGCAGAACTCGTACAATTCACTGGAAATCTCTTTCCTGCGATGGTAAAGATCAAAGATGTAGCGACTCTTCTGATGTGCAATTTTGAATATGGGCCACAGCGTCTCACATTTTCTTTTCCCATCATGTGGATCGTTCTCCGCTGTCAACATCATATGTTCATAACATAAAATTTTAAACAAAAAAAAAGGACTATATATAGGAGCTGGATTCTCGTATAACAAGGAAATGATCAAACCTTCTCTCATCTTTCCTTGTAACTCGCGAAGAGTCGGCTCAATCAATTCCCAGCCCTCTGGGTATTTAACACGGCTTGTCTTCACCTTAGGCATTCTCCTAACTGCTCTAAAAGTTTCAAATTCCTGTACGATAAATTAGAACTTTGAGCGACTTCAATGATTCTCCTCAAATAGATCAAGGGTTGTCATACACACCCGTAAAACTTATGAATACACCCGTAGAATGCTTGAAATTTTAGATGGTACAACACTGTAATGCACTGTTACGGGTGTATTCATAAGTTTTACGGGTGTGTATAACAACACCCTAGATCAATTAGAGTAACTGCCATTAAAAAAAAAAAAAATCATAATAAGACTATATGAAGAAAAAATAACAGAAATTATTGAGGATCGAAGCAGGTCGGTCAAGATAAAAGCAACGATTAGGAGCTGTCCAATCATAAGACCATTTGCAGAATACTAAACTTTAAACTTTTGGAGTTGCATTCACCAACAAAAATGGCAAAACCTAGCTCTTCTACATTAGTATTGGATATATTTCAGATGCCATTGTTCTTAATTAAATGACGATTTTTAGCTATGAATTTCAATTATATGCACAAACCAACAAGAAACTAAATCGGTACCGGAACCCTAGTAAATAAGCACAGAAAACCCTAATTTTGAAATCTTAAAACAAATGAGCACGGAGAAAATCAATAACAATCAGGAAATTAGGGTTTACCGCAGATGGAAAGAGACTAGCGGATTGATTAGCCGGGAAGAAGAGAAAGATGAACGCACTTTAGTAGAATGAAAGTCTGAGATTAAAGTTCAAGAACGGCTTACTGGATAATGGATACCACGAGTACGAGTACTATATTTTTGGGTCGGGTCCGTCCCACTTCGATTTTATTTGTCTCACCTTCTCCCTTTTTCCCTTTTTTTTTTTTTTTTTTTTTTCGGTTAATGACAATTTTTAGACCCCATTCCAAACGAACCTTTATTGTTTTTTTTTCACATATTAAACCTTGATGTGCAAAATATTAGTCAGTTAAGGTTTTTTTTACGAATTTCGTTAAAAAAAAGTCAGTTAAGTACCATGTACCATGCACGTGACTAACATAATTGGTTCGTTTGAATTATCAAAAATTTTAAGGGGTTACGATAACATAATTTAAACAAGAAGTGGTGAACAATTTATTTTATCCTTTTCATCTCCATCTCTTTCAAACTCACACCTTACATGCCGCCACCACCACCACCCCATCGTTGCTGCCATTTAACCGAAGCCACCACCATACCACCATCGCCACCATTTAACCGCCATCACCACCACCCCTCTTTTTTCCATCTGCACATTTTTAATTTAGATCTAAAAAAATATCTTGAGAGAGAGAAGAGATTGGGGATGATAGGAGAAGGGTTTGCGGGAGATGAAATTGATTGGAGGGAGGGGTGCGTATTACTGGGATTGATTGGGTTTGTGTTTTACAAAAACAAGACATTAAACTTCACATCTTTCATACCCCACTGAGTTTTCTTGAGCAGCATCACCACCACCATGTGTGTACTGCAGAACAAGTTTGTGATGGAATTGAAGACCTCTCTCTCTTTCCAATCACGAGTTCATTGTCATTAGAATCAAGAACCTTGGCTTTTGAATTCTCATAACACCCAGCAGATTCTCAATCTATTTGCAATTGCCAATTTGTTCTGTTAGGATTCTTTGTTAGTACGCCCACTTAATTTGATTGATCCATGCCACGTGTCTTTTTATGGACTTTAGGATCTCATGTAATGAAGTTATACTTCAATCTTTAGATAAGTTCATTTGTAGATTTTTGTTTGTCTTAGGCTGATTATGATCGGTTTGAGATAGTGGTTTAGTTCTTCAAGCCGCACTCGTTGCTACTCGAACCGCAGCATGGTGCTGCTAGCCTTCATCAAAACTGCGTTGCTCAGTTTTGATGAAACCGCTCTTAAAGTTCACTCATGGAACCGCACATGCATCTGGTGGAACCGCTGATCAGTTATTGAAGAATTGAAGTATGTCATTTATTCCTTGAGGACAAACATTCCCTTTTCAACCGTAAAGAAATGACTTATGACTTAACATATTAAGTTCAAGTCAACTTGGATCTTCTATAAAGAATGTCGGTTTTGTTCAGAAATTCAAAATGTTACCGTTAGTCCTTTTTCTGCTACAAAGGACAAAGTCAGGTAGTAGGTGCAATAACTACCCCAGACTACAAGACAAAACTAAGGACGAAAATGACAGCTCAATCAATGGGATTTCGACAGCACATTGTACCGTCAAGAGTGTGTCAAATCCCTGTCCAACGGTCACAAGGGTGGTCTGCCTTAATAGCCTTCATTTTCAACATTGAAGGTTGTTGAGCTTCAAGAGAGAAATTCCCCAAGTGTTCAAAGTTTGCTTTGAAGATCTAACCCAGATATTCATATCTTCAACCATCTCCTTAGCAAACCCAGAATTCTTCATCAAAGCTTCAAGCCATACAACCTTCCATACTCAGCCTTAACACAGAGAGATTTCATTTGCTCACCATCACTTAGATCCTTAGAGCATTTGATTCATTTCCACACATACACCCGATTTGTATGATCACATAGATTATACACTTCGAAAGCACAGGTTGTTATAATAGCTTAGTTAGGTTAGATTGATTATTTAGAGTTTAGATTCTTCTTTGTAATCTTGTAAAAGCTCCTAAAAATTAATACAAGTCTAGTAGCTATTAGAAAATCCTAGGCTAGCCACCTAGGTAGAGGGTGTAGTTCTTTCAAGAACGAACCTCTTCAAATTTGTGTGTTTGATCTTTAATTTCTGCTTTGTTGTTTATATTTCTAGTTTGTGGTCTATAACTTAATCCTTCTATGAAATGACTTGAAATATGACTTGTGTTATTCTTTGATCTGTTTGTTGTGGTTGTCGGTTGCATTATTGTGTTTTCAACCCAGACTAATTGCCCAACTATTTCCTTATCCACTTTGGCCGAACCGCAAAACTCAGCTATGCATTTTATCTGTGCGGTTCTAGTGCTTTAAACCACAATAGGCCAAACTGATAAGTACTAGGTTGAATTTCAAAGGGTATTGAACGGAATATTCTATCTCCTAAAATTAAGGAATAAACTCCTACTACGATTGGTGTACAAAGGGACTCCTATCGAGCTAAGGATCCTAAATTATACAAGGACTCGGTCTCCTAATACATGACAACTATGAATCTCCTATTCTTGGTGGATACTCCACCCCAAATCTATAAATAAGGGTCCTAACCCTCACACAAAGGTACACACAAAACACCCTCTCAATACTATAATACGCTTTTCCTTCCGGTTTATATCATCTCTATACACGATGCTTATTCTCACACCGGAGGTTTTTTGCGGGGGTAACTCCCTCGCACCCTAACGGTGTTTGTTTTGCAGATCGTCCGTTCGTTCGTCCAGGATTATCCATCGCCGCGTTCCCGACTGATTAGGTACCCCCGGTACCGTGCTTTTTATGCATCATCAGGTATTTTCGAAAAACTTTGGACCGCTATTCACCCCCTTCTAGCGGTTTTATACCCTTGTTGCCCTCTGGGACCAACATGTTCCATGTAAGCAAATTCAATTACTTGATCCACTTGGTACTTCCTGCTCTAATCGCCTAATTTTGTGGAAAAAATAGTTTCTCGCTCACTTGATTTGAAAACATTGTTGATAATTCAAAATGGGTTTTCTTGATTTGAGATGGGTGTTGCTGTGGAAAAGAATTGAGGGAAAGACGGCAGAAGGAAAATGGGTCGAAGGTGTCTGATTTGAAGATGGGGATGGAAGGTTGTTGGTATTGTATGCTCTAGGCACGTTTTGTAAAACGATTAATGTTATTTATATTAAAGATATTGAATGTTTGATTATTATATACTTTGCATGTTTATTATAATAATCCCCGTCCCTGATAATTATGATTAATTGTTAGTATAAGTTTAATAGATAATCATAAGATGGGGATGGAAGGTTGTTGGTGTTGTATGCTCTAGGCTTTTGGGTTTATTCCGACTCAAAGTTAAGTGAAATATGGATCTTAGCCCATTTAAATTATATGATGCATTGGATGCATTTGAAGGTTATATAATTTAGTGGGAGTATTTATGAAATACTATTAATTTAATATCCTTAATTAAATCGGTACTTATATTTAATTATATGTTTGCATAATTGTAGATAATGGCTCAAAGTACAAATTTATCACTGCGATCTATCCTTGAGAAGGAGAAACTTCATGGAGCTAACTACACGGATTGGATCCGTAGCCTTAGAATTCTTCTAAAGCATGAGGACAAGCTCTATATTCTTGATGAGCCCGTTCCTGAAGAAGAACCTGCTTCTAATGCACCCAAGGATGAGAGAAACGCCTACAAGAAACATGTGAATGATTCTCGTGAGGTGGGTTGTCTTATGCTTGCGGCCATGTGTTCAGAGCTTCAGAATATTCTTGAACACTTGGAAGCATTTAACATTGCTGCTACATTGAAAGATATGCTTCAAGAACAAGCAAGGCAAGAGAGGTTCGACACCATAGCTGCCCTAGTCTCATGCAAGATGAGCGATGGACAGTCTGTGAGCCCTCATGTTTTGAAGATGAAGGCTTACTTTGAGAAACTAGAGAGGCTAGGCCATCCAATTGATATTGAGTTGGCTACCGATTTTATTCTTAATTCATTGCCCAAAAGCTACAACCAGTTCGTCATGAACTTTAATATGCATGGGATGGATAAGACTATGTTTGAATTGCATGGGATGCTTAAGCAGGCAGAAAAGAAAATCGGTAAAGAGACCGCTCCTGTGCTCATGGTGTCAAAGGAAGGAAAGGGCCAAAAAGGTAAAGGAAAGGGTAAGGCAAAAGTTGTCAAACCTAAGATTGGCAAGGCAAATGTTGCCAATGCTATTGTGGCTAAACCTGCTTCCCAAAATGATGCAATCTGTTTCCATTGCAATGAGATTGGACACTGGAAACGCAATTGCAAGGTTTACAAGGAAGAGTTAAGGAAGAAGAAGAGCAGTGGGACTGCATCTACTTCAGGTATCTATGTTATAGATATTCTACTTTTTACTTCTAGCTCCTGGGTATTAGATACTGGATGTGGATCTCACATTTGTTTAAATGTGCAGGGACTAAGGAATAGAAGGCTACTTAAAGATGGCGAAGTGGACCTACGCGTGGGGAATGGAGCAAGAGTTGCTGCATTAGTCGTAGGAACATATGATGTCATTTTACCTAGCGGATTAATTCTTGTTTTGAACAATTGTTATTACGTTCCGGATTTAAGTAGAAATATTATTTCAATTTCTTGTTTGGATAATGAAGGTTTTAAGTTTCTTATCGAAAAAAGGAAGTTTTCTATTTATTTAAGTGATATGCTTTATTGTACTGCATGTTCATTTAATTGCCTTTATATTCTTGATGTTGAAAGTGGGAATAATGAGAATGTTTATAATATAAATAAGAAATCCAAACCTAATGATGTAAATCATACTTATTTGTGGCATTACCGTCTTGGTCATATTAATGAGAAGCGTATCTCAAAACTCCATGGGGACGGACTTCTAGATTCACATGATTTTGAATCATATGAAACTTGTGAGTCTTGTTTACTTGAAAAGATGACTAAGGCACCTTTTACTAAGAGTAGTGAAAGGGCTAATGACTTATTGGCCCTCATACATACTGATGTGTGTGGACCAATGAGTTGCAATGCTAGGGGATGATATCAACACTTCATAACTTTTACTGATGATTTTAGTAGATATGGCTATATCTACTTAATGAAACATAAAAGTGAATCATTTGAGATATTTAGAATATTTCAAAATGAAGTACAAAATCAACTTGGCAAAACTATTAAAGCACTTCGATCAGATCGTGGTGGATAATATTTAAGCCAAGAATTTGACAATCATCTTAAAGATTGTGGAATTGTTTCACAATTAACTCCACCTGGGACACCACAATGGAATGGTGTGTCTGAACGGAGAAATAGGACTTTATTGGATATGGTCCGCTCCATGATGAGTCAAGTTGATCTTCCTTTATCCTTTTGGGGACATGCACTAGAAACTGCTGCTCTAACACTAAATAATGTTCCAACAAAATCTGTTCCAAAGACTCCACATGAGATGTGGACTGAAAGAAAACCTAGTTTGTCTTTCATGAAGATTTGGGGTTGTGAAGCTTTTGTTAAGAAACTCATATCTGACAAACTCACACCTAAATCTGATAAATGTATTTTCGTTGGTTACCCTAAGGAAACTAAGGGTTATTACTTTTACAACCGCGTGGAAAAC
Source organism: Campanula takesimana (assembly GCA_026119855.1). Lineage (NCBI taxonomy): Eukaryota > Viridiplantae > Streptophyta > Magnoliopsida > Asterales > Campanulaceae > Campanula > Campanula takesimana. Next base: position 2,257,797 of record JAOWBW010000046.1, read on the forward strand.
AAAGTGTTTGTTGCCCGTCATGGTACCTTTTTAGAGAAATAGTTTCTCTCCAAAGAAATTAGTGGGAATAAAATTAATCTCGAAGAGGTTCGAGAACCCGAAAATAATATGGAACTGATTGTTGGATCTGAACAAGCCTCACAAGGAGTTGTGGAACCTGTTCAGAATACTCAAGTTCCTCGCAGAACTGGTAGAGTACGATCCGAACCTGAGAGATATGGATTTCTCATGACGGATAGCAATGAAGTAGAAGTCATAGTTGATGACGAACCTACTTCCTACCAAGAAGCGATGTCCGCTCCTGATTCAGAAAAATGGCTTGGAGCCATGGAATCTGAAATTAAATCCATGTATGATAATCAAGTTTTGAAATTGATTGATGCGCCGAAGGTGTAAAAACCATAGGATGCAAGTGGGTTTTCAAAAAGAAAACTGACATGGATGGAAAGGTGCATACTTATAAAGCTAGACTTGTAGCGAAAGGATATAGGCAGATTCATGGAATCGACTATGATGAAACATTTTCGCCCGTAGCAATGATCAAGTCTATAAGAATTTTACTTGCCATAGCCGCATATTTTGACTATGAGATATGTCAAATGGATGTCAAAACAGCGTTCCTTAACGGGAACTTAATTGAGGATGTTTATATGACACAACCTGAAGGTTTTGTAATTCCAGAAAATTCTAACAAAGTATGCAAATTGCAGCGATCCATTTATGGATTGAAGCAAGCCTCTAGGAGTTGGAATCTTCAATTTGATGAATCGGTCAAAGAGTTTGGCTTCATCAAGAACGAAGATGAACCTTGTGTTTACAAGAAGATTAGTGGGAGCGTAGTATTATTTCTAGTACTATATGTTGATGACATATTAATCATGGGAAACGACATTCCTGCACTACAGTCTGTAAAGACTTGGTTAGGAAAGTGTTTTTCTATGAAAGATATGGGAGAAGCCGCTTATATCCTTGGCATTAGGATCTATCGTGATAGATCCAAGAAATTGATTGGTTTAAGTCAAGATACATATATTGACAAAGTTCTTAAGAGATTCCGCATGGAAAACTCAAAGAGAGGAAATTTGCCAGCAGGTCATGGCATATCTCTAAGCAAGAATCAGTGTCCTAAGACAACTGATGAGCGTGAGAGAATGATTGGGATTCCATATGCTTCTGCAATTGGATCAATCATGTATGCCATGATATGTACTAGACCCGATGTCTCGTATGCTTTGAGCATGACGAGTAGATACCAATCAAATCCTGGTGAAAATCATTGGATTGCAGTCAAGACGATTCTTAAGTACTTACGAAGGACTAAAGATTCGTTCTTGGTGTATGGAGGTGTGGAAGGTGATCTTGTAGTAAGTGGTTACACAGATGCAAGCTTCCAAACCGACAAGGATGATTTTAGATCGCAATCTGGATTTGTTTTTGTGCTTAATGGAGGTGCTGTTAGCTGGAAGAGTTCTAAGCAAAGTACTGTCGCAGACTCTACAACTGAAGCTGAGTATATTGCTGCATCAGATGCTGCTAAAGAGGCTGTTTGGATCAAGAAGTTCATTACTGAACTAGAGGTGGTTCCTAGCATTGCTAATCCAATAGACCTTTATTGTGATAATAATGGTGCTATTGCCCAATCAAGGGAACCAAGAAACCATCAGAAGTCCAAACACATACTTAGGCGTTACCATGTCATTCGAGAAATCATTAACAGAGGTGACGTGAATATATGCAGAGTACCGACTGATGATAACATTGCCGACCCATTGACAAAGGGTCTTCCACAAGCAAAGCATGATGGTCATGTTAGGTCTATGGGTATTCGATACATTAATTAGGCCTAGTGCAAGTGGGAGATTGTTGGTGTTGTATGCTCTAGGCACGTTTTGTAAAACGATTAATGTTATTTATATTAAAGATATTGAATGTTTGATTATTATATCCTTTGCATGTTTATTATAATAATCCCCGTCCCTGATAATTATGATTAATTGTTAATATAAGTTTAATAGATAATCATATGATGATTATGGTGTATGGGATGCAATTAAACTTATGGGTATTTATTGGAGACCAAATACTGGACTGACCCATATGAGATTTATGTCATGGTCACAATGTCATAATTAAGTCTCATATAGTTATATTACTGGAATCTTTAGACCTGAGATTATCACAGTCTTCCACTTGATGAACATTACGTTTGACATATTCAAACGTTACCCCTAATCGGGTAGCTATAAAGAATGTGATTGGCGTAATCGGATTCATGTAGGGAAAGATAATAAATCAAGAAGGGATTTGTTCCTCGTAAGAGAGAGATGTCAAGCTTTGGCCACTCGAAGAATGGTGTTGATGAAATGCATGGCCGTGCTCAAATAAGATTTGTACTATCAATACATTCTGGATCGAGAAAGCATTGAACATTGTAAGTTGACCATTGACCATGGCTTACGTTCAATAGACATCGTGAAACAAAGAGATTGTAATATGTTCTATAAAGGATTCACGAACTTATACAAGTTATATTAATTGGGTAGTCATGATGGCTTGCTAGAGTCCGCTCATGATTTATGAGCACAAATGTGTTTGGGCTCATTGCCAACTTAATATAATCCTATGGGGTCACACACAAAAGAACGAATTATTTAAAAGGCTAAAAAATCAGGATTCTGGTGGTGCTCGGCCGAGCACTTCATAAGACTCGGCCGAGCGTGTCCATCAGAAGGTCAAATTGTTTTGGAGCAAGGTGCTCGGCCGAGCACCTCAAAGGACTCGGCCGAGCAGGCCCTGTTCGGGCCCAATAACTGATTTCGTGTTGTGACGGGTTTTAACCTATTTCTCCTAAAAGATTTAGGACTAATAAGTATATAAACTCCTAACAACGACCTAATCTGAAGAGATTGATTCCATATCAATTAGAGAGCCTCCAAGAGAGAGAAAAATAAGTTCTTTTTCTTCCTCAAGAACAAGAACATTGATTTTTCATATAGCCTTCATAATAGAAATAGTTTCTATTGGGTCTAGCAATCCGGTTCAAGAATCCTTCTTGAAATTCGTTCGCGTGTGGATAAACATAGAGGGCGTTGGCATCAACTCCTTAAAAGTTCGTGATCCAAGTTTTGCGGTCGTTCCTACGTTCGTGATTCGAAGAAGCGCGAAGAACAAAGATTGAAGATCTCAGAATTTTAAAGCTCCGTCACGGTTAGTGTTCTAAATTCATCTCCATATTAATTTAATCATCGTGATCGGATCTAGGCTTTTGGGTTTATTCCGCTGCGCATGTTTGCTCAAAACCCAACAGGTGGAGGTGAGTTTGGGTGTGTGATGTAAACCGGATATATAATTATATTCCAAATTATAATTATATTTTGGGCAAATTGCAATTTGGTTCCTGACATTTACAAACTTTTGCAATGTTGCTCCCAACAGTTTTTTTTCGCCAATTGGTTCCCAACATTTACATTTTTTTGCAATGTGGCTATAAAAGTAACTGAGCGTTAGTTTTCTAACAGATTTTATGTTATGTGACTAGCATATGACGTTTTAAAGGACGTTTTAAAATATTCATAAAGCTACACATATCCGATTGATATGATTCTTTTTTTATATTGAAACTGATATTTAAATCTACAACATAATTTTTTTTCGGAAATTTGTTGGGTACCTAAATTATTTTTACATTTAATCTTAATTTTAAATATTAAAAAAATAAAAAACACGTAAAATATACTCTAAAAAGATATTAGCCCAAGTATGTATCATATAAAGTAATTTCTGTATGTATCTTTCCTACAGTTTATTTTTCTCCACCCCTCTGCCACTTTCCCGCAACACCCATTCCACATACACTCTTCCCTCGATTCATCGTCCTCTTCTTCTCCCTTTTTTTTTCTATCAAACATTTTTACGAACTGATAATCTACATATAGAATTTACTTCATATGGAACATATTTTGGCTAATATATTTTTTAGATTATATTTTACGTGTTTTCTATTTTTTTAATATTTAAAATTAAGATTAAATGTAAAAATAATCCAACTACCCAATAAATTTCCAAAAAAAATATATGTTGTAGATTTAAATATTAGCTTCAGTTCAAAAGAAGAATCATATTAATCGGATATGTGTAGCTTTAAGAATATCTTAAAACGTCATGTGCTAGTCACTTGACATAAAATCTGTTAGAAAACTAACGCTCAGTTACTTTTATAGCCACATTGCAAAAAAATGTAAATGTTGGGAACCAATTGGCGAAAAAAAACTGTTGGGAGCAGTATTACAAAAGTTTGTAAATGTCAGGAACCAAATTGCAATTTGCCCTTATATTTTATTAGGTTGTAATTAGCATTTTAATTATTATTTTCGTCATTAATTTTAGTATGATAGTTTTAGAGGTTTTTAGGATAGATTTTGAGAAGATTTTTTAGTTTTTAAGTCTTATTAGGTTACTATATAGGTTATGAGTATTTTTTTAGTAGGTTTTAACTTATTTTCCAAGTTTTATGGGCACTATAAAATAGGCCTCATATTGTAATCCGAAAATTCGAGTGATATTTGATATTTTAATTGATTGCTTTGCAACTGTGGGTTTATTCCCTTGAAACCTGGATTGGTTTTGTTGAAGGTGGATTCCTTCGTGAAGGTGGATTCCTTCAAACAAGAACTTCATCATCTTTGTTGTTGTTCTTGCCAAACCCTAATTCGTGGATTCGAATTAGGTCAATTAATTCGTTGATTCGATTAATTGATATCCTTTTTATTTTATTGTTATTCCGCTGCAACAACTCTTTACATCAGTTGGTATCAGACAAGGTCGATCCAAGGAAGAGATGACCAACAACTACGATCAAACGGTTCTTGGCGATTTGACTGCTGCGTTAGACAAATTTCGACTTGTTTTGGAGCTACGCGAGGTCGATCGTGTTGAACAAAGAGAGCAACGAAACGCCGAACGGACCGCGCGCGTGGAACAACGTGAAGCAGAACGGAACGCGCGCAAGGAGCGGCGCGCAGCAAAATGGGATGAGCGCGATAAGTGGATGGTAAAGGCTTTTCGCGATTTGCGGGAAAGTTTTGGCATTCTTGGGAAACAAGCAACAACGATTTCCGTGGAGCCGCTTGTTGAGGTGGTGGTGGAGGAAGAAGGTGTGGACAAATCCGTAGATGCAAGGTCAGAGGCCATACGGGATTCAAGCCTTCATACTCCAGAACAACTTATCAAGGACGCATACCAGAACATGCTCGTTCCAGACCAGCCCGGATCCAGTCACGCTCGGCCGCACAAATTCCATGACTCGGCCGTGCTCAAATTGAAAGAAAAAACGGCAGGAGTCGACCTGTTTAGCACGACCGTGCTAGAGGAAAAGCACGACCGTGCCCAGCCTGAGAAGAGTTGTGACCCGATCGGACCTAGGGTGGTCATCCGCCCGGACCCAGTAAAACATCCGCCCCGTTCAGGGAGGTTTAGGCCTTTGCACAGCGACATCCTAGACTTTTTGAAGATTGGCAAAGCCCGTGTTTATTCATCATATTTATTCAAATGGCATGGTCGACTTCAAACTTCCAGAATGAACTCGTGGACGAGTTCTTTTGAAGCGGGGGTGAATGATGTAAACCGGATATATAATTATATTCCAAATTATAATTATATTTTATTAGGTTGTAATTAGCATTTTAATTATTATTTTCGTCATTAATTTTAGTAGGATAGTTTTAGAGGTTTTTAGGATACATTTTGAGAAGATTTTATAGTTTTTAAGTCCTATTAGGTTACTATATAGGTTAGGAGTATTTTTAGTAGGTTTTAACTTCTTTTCCAAGTTTTATGGGCACTATAAAATAGGCCTTATATTGTAATCCGAAAATTAGAGTGATATTTGATATTTTAATTGATTGCTTTGCAATTGTGGGTTTATTCCCTTGAAACATGGATTGGTTTTGTTGAAGGTGGATTCCTTCGTGTAGGTGGATTCCTTCAAACAAGAACTTCATCATCTTTGTTGTTGTTCTTGCCAAACCCTAATTCGTGGATTCGAATTAGGTCAATTAATTCGTTGATTCGATTAATTGCTATCTTTTTTATTTTATTGTTATTCCGCTGCAACACCTCATTACATCAGTGTGCGGCCCAAATCAGAGGTTGGGACAGCTTGGACGGATTTCGGCCCGCTAAGGCAAGGGTTTTGAGTGGAGATGAAGAGAAATTGAGAAATGTTGCAAGAGGGACAGGGTCTAGGGTGGTTTTGAATTTGATTGAATATTTTTTTCCCCTTTCTTTTTGTTTTTTCCTTTTATTTTTTTCCTGTTGCGTGGCTTACTGTTTGTTGTTTTTGTTGTTTGTTAATATAATACTCACTTCCGCCCAAAAATGAATATTAAAAAAACTTTAAATGTGTGTGATCAACAACAAACTTAATTGTTTTTGAATACTTCCTCATTCCCAGCTCACTTGACACTTATTTTCATTTTGGGCTGTCGCAACTCACTTGACACTTCCTAAAATAGCACACTTTTTTATAATTTTATATTCACTCTACCCCACCACTCATTCTCTCTCTTCATTTTCCACCACTCAATTTATTCAACCAACACTACTATTTCTCCAATCATTCTCTCTCATCATTTTCTACCACATATTTTCCTTATTTTTTTCATTCTCCTTAAATATTGTGCCCACCTCATGGGTGTCAAGTGAGGTGGGACGGAGGGAGTATTCATTTAAAAATGGATGGAATACTTAATAAGGTAATAATTTATTTAATTTTCAATTTTAAAATATTAAAATCTGCATAAAAATATGTTGCTTTAAAAAAAATAAAATATTAGTTTCTGTTTTAGTACATTAATACTTTTAAATAATATATAATGTTTCAAAAAAATATTTCAATTATATTACTCTGTTGTAAATGATAATATTTATTTTGCTAAGAAAATTGAATATTTAGAAAAATGATTATATTTAACAAAAAAATAAATTAGTTAATCTTTTCTCCTTTAAGTTACAAAAATTTCATTAAAGCCCTTAATAGCTAATATCAACTGCAAATCAATTCATTTTGTCGACCACGTGCCAAGCACATGGTACTTAACTGACTTTTCTAACGAAATCCGTAAAAAAAAAACCTTAACTAGCCAACATTTTGCACATCAACGTCTGATCTGGTGGAAAAAAAATAACCAAGGTTCGTTTGGAAGAGTAATATATTATTTTATGGTCCAAATTGTCATTCACCTTTTTTTTTCCTCTCAAAATTTTCTTAATTGCAGTTTCCTTATTTAAAGGTTATTTATTTTCAAATTTGAAAGCTGTGATGAACGTAAAAATCACAATTTTGCTCTGATCGTCATCATCAGAGTCACTTAGAGTAGCAGAAAAACGCATCCCTCTATTTTTAGTGTGTTTGCACACTTATTTGCATAGTGCACAAATCTTTGACACGCCCTACACTAAATTGATTCAGTCGGCGTTTTGCTTTCAGAAAAAAGATGTTTCGCATTTATCTTCCTATATTCAATCTTAGGGGAAGAAGCAAGACTCATATTGGGAAACTTTATGTGCCCTTTTTTGTTCAACATTCTCCTGAATTTTTGAGTGATCAAGGCACATTCATCTTCCTCTAAGTTTGACTCATTAACATCTTTGGACAATTGAACAAGATCTTTAGACACAATGCACTAGAAACATCAGTGGATTGTTCTTTGTTTGTTTCTTGCACACCAGGAGTTAATTCATAAATGGTTAAGATCCCAATAAGTTGGTCAAAACTTAGAGTCTCGACACCATAAAATTTCTTTACCAAAGAGATTATTGTGTTGAATCTTTCTGGCATAGATCTTAACATTTTGCTTATAAGTCTAGCTTTAGAGATTGATTCCCCTAACACATATGACTCATTTGCAATATTTATCAATTTAGAAGAAAATCATTGATGATTTTATTCTCTTCCATTCTCATATTTTCAAATACAATCATTAAAACTCTAAACTTGGTCTGTTGCCAGTCCGTTATAGATACTACAAGGATCGATTCTCAGTAATGTCGAGAGGAGGCTCTGGTGCCAATTGAAAGATTTGTAGAATACAAGATTATGAAAGAAAAAACAATTAAAAGATCAAGAGCTATTCTAGACTCCTAGAATAAATCAAACAGAAAAACAATCTTGAAGGCTTAATGACTAAGACCATGTCCAATAGTTTCAACTACCAAAAACATTCAACTACCTTAATATTACGACACCTCATCTTCTCTCTCCATCCACTTAATCATTCAACTACACTCTCAACTACCCCTCCCACAATAAGCTAGTTTAGTTTAAAATTCAACTCCTCCCAACTCATCATTCTATACCCCACCACTTTTTATTTTATTTATAATCTTTATTTTTATGATTAATAAAATAATAATAATAATAATATATAATTAAAAAATAAATGATTACTATTATTATTTATAAATTCGAGATTTTTTTAATTTTGTTAATTTTTTTTTTTAATTAACACTTAATAAAAAAAAGGATAATTAAGGAATTTTTAAAGAGAAAAGAGGGTTTTTTTTTCGGTGTCCAAATCAAACGAAACTTATATCAAATTAAAGAGGGAAAAAAATGATGAATTTTGGCGAAAAAATAAAATAAAATAAATTAATTTTCTGTAAAATAATTGAGTTTAAAAATTTGGGTGGAAAATTAAATTCGGCGGACCAATGAAAAGCCGCCACGTGTAAGCTTCAGGAAAAAAAAAAAAAAAAAAAGGAATCCGCCGACTCACGCACCACATTTGGGCGTGAGATACACGCGCCAGCTTCGAGCCAATGAGGGGCTGCCGCGTGTCCTTGCCGGGTCCCCCATTTTTTTCTTCAACCAGGTTGAAACAATTCAACCCCTCCCCTTCAACCCCCTCCTCTCAACCCCCTTATTGCACCCACTCAACTAGTTGAGCCCCCATTCAACCCCCTCTCAACCCCCTTATTGGACATGGCCTAAGACCTTCAAGATACATAAGGACTCTCTCAAACAAAAATTTCACTGAGAGAAGATGAAAAATTCGTGATTCATGACTGAATATGATTGGCTTCTTATAGACATGGGATTGAGAAGTTTTCCTGGAGAGATGATATTCTTGGATGTCAAAAAATGCCATCCAATCATCCCATATGAAGAGAGTCTATCTTTACCTAAAATATACTAGGGGTGTAAGTGGTTCGGTCCAGACCGCAGTTTAGGACCGAACCAAACCAAACCAAACCAAACCATACGGTCTGGTTCAGTTTTCAAGCACGAGCGGTTCGGTTTCAAATTTTGGTAAACCGCGTGGTTCAGTTTGGTTTGCGGTCTGACCCCTTCAGAACAAATTAGACCGAACCAAACCAAACCACGAGACCGAACCGTCAGACCGCATATATTAGTCATATATTTGTATGTTAAATAACATCAACCTTTGAAATATTTTTTTAAAAAAGACTACATTACATTAGATCATTCTTAAATCTCATTTTGCATCTTATTCAATATTCATCACGTGTTATATTTGTTGAGGCACATAGTTGCATTGTGTTCACTTCATTCGACTTCTTTATTCGTTAAAATTCTTTTTCCTCCAGATTTTCTGTATTCAACAAAGTCTAAACAATGATTTGAATCGTCATATGAATCTCGGTTTGAATGGTGGTTTGAACAACTATCTAAACCACGGTTTAGACTACGATCTGAACCACGGTCTAAACCACAGTCTGAACCATATTACTGAACCGCGGTCTGAATCAAACCGAACCAAACCACGACGGTTTGGTTTGGTTCGGTTTGAACATTTTCGTGGTTCGGTTCGGTCTGGAATTTTCCCAAACCGATGACTAGTGGTTCGGTCTCTAAAATGGCCGAGATCGAACCAAACCGAATCATTTACACCCCTAAACTATACAATACTGACTACCAAAGATAAACATTAGTAGGTTAGTAAATCAAATCAAAATTATTCTAATTTAACTAATTCTTAAGATAAATATTATTATATCTTAAAATAAACTACTCTTAATATAAACAATTATTTAAACTATAATTGAATTCACTTAAATATACACATAATTTCTAAATTAAATAAACTCTAAATATATATACATTAAATAAATCAGAATCACAAAGATACAAATTAAAATATAAAAGTATTTCATACTTTTTAGCTATTTAAAAATGTAAATTCTTCCCTCTCCTTGCTATCAATGTACACACTCAGTATTCATAACCACCTCCGGCCGCCTCCAGCACCACCGCAGTTGTTACAGTTACCGGTAACACGAGAATCGGAAAGTACAGCTTTCAACTGTAATTTATGTAATTAGGTTTAAGCAGGAGAACTGAATCCTAAACGCCTCAATAAACGTCCATCTCAATTTCAGGAGCCTACGATTCTATCCATGGCCGATTCGCTGCCCAAATGACCTCTATCAAAGACCTCGTTTCCTAGTTCGTCACGTCCTCTCTCTCATTCTCAAGGTACACAAGGATGTTATCTGAACCTTCCTTTAATACATGTAATTTTACAGAGTTAATCAATGTTTATGTTTAAATTCTGACTCAGTTTGTATTTTTGGGTACTTTGAGTTTTGATCTTTAGCTTTTTTAATTGGAAATTTACATCGTTCAATATTCTTAACCTAATTTCAACTTAATCAATTCTATGATAATGAATCAATGCTTCCAAAATTTAATGGATTTTATTTAATTGGAAAGATGTATATTATTTTAACTGGAAAGATGTGTACTATTTTAATTGGAAAGATGTATTTTGGTTGATTGGAGAATGTTGTTGTCGTTTTTTTTTTTGGTTCCTCTCGGAGGAAGCCATAGTCCCCGTGGTGAAGTTGTGTAGGGAGAGAGAGAATCGCCATGCATATAGCTCAGCCTTGGATTCTGGAGATTCCAAGACTGCTGTTAACTTCTCTCTTTCTTCTTTGATCAAAATTTCACATGAACACATGTGAGATGTTGGGAACCATTTATATTGGTATCCCTCTACTAAAGCAAAATGAATTCAGTCGAATCATTTCTGGCTTTTTGTCTAGTTTTCGCTTGCTTCATTTCTTTCTTTGTTCATATTCTTTCCTTGTATGCACTAATAATCTTACTGATTTCATTTATATCCATACCTTTGAATAACTTTCATACCTTTAATGAAACCGAAGCAATAACAGAATCAACTAAACTTAAAAATATTTTTTTCACTCTATTCCTCTTTTGCTTTCGTGGACCGTCAAGGCGTCAACACTTCCTTTATGAGATTGAAAATTTCATTCTGGTTACTTGTATGAATTACCTGAAAGAGATACTCTATCTAGCTTTCATCTTATTTGGCTTTCATCAACCATCACGTATTCTCATGCAAATATTGCTTCAAGTACTCCATTAGAACCATCCCACCGAAAAAGAAGTGAAAATATAACAACAACAGACAAATAGATAAGATCCCAACCAAGAATGTCTATGGAAATTGTCAATTCTGTCGTGGGGAAAGTGGTAGATTACGTGTTCACTGCAGTTGGGAATCAGCTTGGCTACCTGGTTCAGTACAATGACTATGTTAGGATCCTGAGGAAGCGAACTGATAAGCTCAAGGGTGCGAGAGAAAGGGTACAAGAACGGATTGCTGAAGCTGAAAAGAAAGGTGAAATTATCGAATCTGACATTCTCAGGTGGTTAGCTGATGTGGACGCAATCATCTTGGAGGCAGGAAGATTTTTTGAAGATAAAGTTAATGCAAACAAGGCCTGGTGTGTCAAATGGAGCTCTCGCTATAGTAACAGCAAGGAGGCCAGGGACAAGACTCTTTCAATCACTGAGCTCCAAGAAGAATGCAAGAACTTTGTAACTGTGTCCCGGCCACCTCCTCCGCCGGGAATTCATTCGTTTTCAAGCGTAAATCTTGATGCTTTTCAATCCCAAAAGTCAGCTTTAAAGGGCATCATGGAGGCTTTAAATGGCAAGGACATTCAAATTATTGGAGTCTGTGGCATGGTAGGTGTTGGGAAGACAACAGTTGTCACAGAAGTGGGTAAAAAAATGAAGGAAAGTAACTTGTTTGATGAGGTTGCAATGGCGGAGGTGTCTCAAACTGTTGATGTGGCAAAGATACAGGATACTATTGCACACATGCTTGGTATTGATCTGCCTCGAACTGACATATCTGAAAGGGCCAGGTCATTATGGGCAAGACTAAGCAACCGCAATAAGAAGACCCTTGTGATAGTAGATGATGTATGGAGCTGGCTGGATCTTGGGGCATTAGGAGTTCCAAGCGGGGAGAATTGTACGAGCTGCAAAGTTTTGATAACCTCTAGAAGCCGAGATGTGTGCAATGAGATGAAAGCCCAAAAATTCATAGAGGTTGGGCTGTTATCAAATCAAGAAGCATGGATCATTTTCAGGGATCTCGTTGGTGACGCTATCAACACTTATGATCTAGAACCCATTGCCCGAGAGATTGTGTATGAATGTGGCAGATTACCTCTCGCCATTCTGGCTGTTGGGAGGGACTTGAGAAACAAAAGTAAGGAGGCGTGGAAACATGCTGCTTTACTATTGAAAAGGTCTGCACCCCCAAACATCAATCCAATGCTACGCCATGTATTTCCTAAACTGGAATCGAGCTACAATTTCCTTGAAAATAAAGAGGTGCAATCATTTTTCTTGCTCTGTTGCTTGTTTCCTGAAGATTCTAACGTTCCGATCGAGTCATTGGTGAGATATGGCTTAGGCTTGAGGTTGTTTCAAGATGTTGATTCTGTAGAAGAAGCCAGAGCTAGAGTTCACGCAGTGGTAAGCATCCTTAAAGCATCTTATTTATTGTTGGATGGTAAAGACAAAGGGCATACTAAAATGCATGATGTTGTTCGTGATGTGGCAATTAATATTGCATCTAAAGGTGATAACATTTTTCTGGTGAAAGCTGGCATTGGATTAAGGGAATGGCCTGAAAGGGACACATTTGACGAGTACACAGCAATCTCATTAATGTCGAATCGTATTACCACACTCCCAGTTGGGTTGACGTGCAGAAACCTTCAGGCTTTGCTGCTACAACACAATCCCGTCCATACATTCACTGGCAGCTTCTTTGAAGGTATGAGAGATCTTAAGGTCATTGACCTGCATCGGGAACAATGGGGAATTCCTATGTCATTACCACTATCTTTCATATTGCTCACAAACCTTCGCACATTGAATATAGATGGCTTGAATTCACCCGATATATCTATAATTGGACAGCTAAAAAAGCTAGAGATTCTCAGCCTTGCTAGATCTTACATTGTAGAGATTCCACAGCCCATTGGTGAATTGACTAACCTCAGGCTACTAGATTTGAGTGCTGTCAGATGTCAAACAGAAATATTCCCTGGAGTTGTATCGAGCCTCTGCAAATTGGAGGAGCTCTATACTGATTATAACTCGGTGATATGGATGAAGGCAGATGCAGAGAAAAGAATCTTAAAAGAGCTGAAATCATTGTCAAGATTAACGTGTTTAAATATGAAGTTGCTGAATACTTGTGGTTTGCGTGATGATCTCTACATCCCGGAACTGTCGAGATATTTTGTAAATATAGGAGGTGTTGAATGGACACCAGAGATAGATTGCACGAGAACCTTGATAATTTATAACATGAAACCTCAATTTCCTGGTTGGATTCTTGAATTGTCGAAACATGCTGAGGGTCTGTATGTTTCCAACTGCAGCGGTATGAAGAATCTCTTTTATGATCTAAATAGTGCGGGTTTAAATGATGTGAAGGATCTCTCACTATATGATTGTAAGGGACTCAGGTATATAGTGGACGCCACGGAGATGGAACTACGGCCCGTCTTCTTCAGCTTAGAAAAAATGTGTATTCGTTATCTAGGAGATTTGGTGGAAATGTGCCATGGCCAACTACCAGCCAACTCCTTTAGTAATGTCAAGAGCATACAAGTATCCAACTGCTCCAAATTGTTGAAATTTGTAGGATGCAGTTTGCTGACAAAGTTAAGCAACCTCAGAACTTTTGTTGGAGAAAGTTGTGAAGTGTCATATGTGTTTGAACTTGAAGAGATTGTAACTGAGGAAGGAGGGACGAAGGTGCTCTCAAACTTGGAAGACCTTCAGCTGGTTTATCTGAGTGGCTTGGTGGATATATGGAAGGGATATCATCAATCTATAAGCCTTACTAACTTGGTGAAGGTCAACATAGTCTTTTGCCCTAAGTTAAGAATATTATTCTCCCCCACCCTAGTGGAAGGGCTTGTCAACCTTGAGACACTCGAACTTGACCGTTGCAAAGATTTGGAGGTAGTTTTTGATACACATGAGGAAGATAAGGAGACAGGTTTATGGGAAAATGTTAAAGATAAAATCTCGTGCTTAAAGAGATTGAGAGTAGTACGCGTTAAGAGCTGCTTAAAGTTGAGAAACATTTTCCCCCATTCGATTGCTTTCAATCTTGCAGAACTCAGACAACTGGAGGTTGTGGAGTGCCTCAGCATGGAGGAAATAGTTGGAGCGGGGGATTTGGAAGGACAACAAGAAGCTAACCCAGTTGAATATCCATCTCTGGACCTGTTCAAATTCAGGGGTTGTCCCGAACTCAAGACATTTGGGCATGGAATGCAAGTGACACCCAAGCTAAGAAAAGTGCAAGATGTTGTTGTCTTAATAGGTGATATCAATGCCACCGTGCAGCAAATCTATGAGTTTGAGGTATGTGATTTCTTCTGCTTATGTTATTGACTCTACTCTAAGGTTGTTTAGTATTTATGGAGTCATATATTCTTTGTAAAGTTGCCCCTAACTGTAAATTGGATTATTCCCATAAAGGAATGAGGTTCTTGACCTGTGATGCTCGGACCCTTCAATTTTGCCAAAGTGCGCGTGTCCGCAGGATATGACATGGGTGTGGATGTGCGCGTGGGTGTGGCTATATTACACTACATTTGGTGTAAAAATCTTAAATTTTGAAAGATCCGACACTCGGATTTATACCCGTGTGTCAGACACTTGTACCAGAGTCCGAGCATCATAGCCTGAAACACAATTTATTTTTTTTGAATTTTTTTTTTGAAATTTCATTTCCCCTCCTAATTGTATATCAGATGGACAAGACATTGGAGGCTGTGAAGAAAGAAATCCTGGTGAGTAAGCCACCACGACTTCCAGACATAACCACTTTGGCTTCTTGCCTAGATTATTTGTACGGAAAGGGAGTTAAGGATGCTGCTGAAAAGATTATAAAGTCTCTCCAGGAAAAAGGTCTTTTCACGAGAGATGTATGCGACAAATTGGTCAACATTATGAAAAAGGGTAATGAAATATCCTGTGAAAGTCTTGAGGTGGGAAGGGATGGTCCTAGTTTGGAGGTACAAATGGCTGTAAGCTTAGAATCAAAGTGCGAAAGTATTCTTCATGAGGTAACCTCTCTTATCCCTAAATATTTTCAATTTTAACCTCAGGTCTTTCAATATTATCGAGTTTCATAATAGCCACACTATTATTAACAACTTCAGCAACATCAATTTTAACTCGGGCACCTTTAAATCTTCAAGCCTTATTTCTTCTTCAACTCCACCACAATCAAAGCCGCCAAAATCTCACTCAAACTATATACCCTGTCCATGGTGGCAGCACCCTTACCATTAACACATAAAGGATTGTTGCTATCAGTGGTTCTAGCTTTCTAGATCTTCTTACTCTCTTTCCCCATCAAAATCGTTGCTCCTAAAACCGCTGAGGTGTAGACTTTATCAAATTATCTCCGGGCAATCATATTGGGACAGAGTGGGGGAAGAAAGGGAAAGTGGATTTTGGTCAAATATGAGGATGTGAGGATGGATGGAGAGGGAGGCGACCGGAGCAACGGACGAGGGGGAGGAAGAGGTCCGGAGGGGAAAAGAAGGGAAAGGGGGACTGTTGGGAATGGAGTGGGGTGAGTTTTTTTTTCATGGGTTTTGATTTGAAGAATTGAAAAATGTTTTGTTTTTGGATAAATCTGGACAAAATGTTGGTTTTTGGAGAATTGAAATGGATTTTGATTTCTAAGTAAACCTGGGCAATGGACAAAGTGTTTTTTTTTTTTTTTTTTTTTGTGGAGAATTGTAAAATGGGTTTGGAACTTTGGATTGGAGAAGGTTGAAGATGAAGGTATACTGGTCATTTTATGTTCCAAAGTAACTTGTTTATTTTGTGATAACTTTATTCAGTGTTCTGTTGACGAATTAACTAATGTTAGTAATGTGAGGTCATATAACTAACACTTGTCACCTTTTTAACGAATTCATCAAGTTTTTTTACAAAAATATTGATGGAATGATGATATTATAAATTGCGCAATAGTACAATGAGGACAATCGAAAAATATATAGTTAAGTGAGGACATTTGAAATGACACTAAAGTTGAGTGACCAAAATATGGGTTTTCCCTAATATATGAAGAAATCTGGAAGAATTAAAAAATAAAAAGTCATGGAGGTCAAGTGAGCCCTCTCCCTCCTTAGGAGATCCGCCCCTACTTGGTGGCAGTCTGTTGCTGAATACTTGCATTCGCACCTCCAAGTTCCGCTTGGTGGCAGTCTGTTGCTGAAATACTTGCATTCGCACCTCGAAGTTCCGTTCCTTGTCGTCACTGTCTTCTCCTTCCCCTTCATCTTCGTCAAATAAATGTCACCTTTCTCAAAAAAGGAAACTATCTTAGTGCCAATTCCACCCACCATGGTACATTTAGTATGCAAACAACAAAAGTACATTCCTTAAGAATGTTGACAAGTCAAATAAGACATTCATTTTGCGCGCGCACACACACACACATATAGGCACTCTTGGGCAGAAGCTTTTGTGAGCGTATGATTTCTGACATTATGCATCAAAATTGTAAGGTGGGGTTTCTGATTTTACCTAGTAATTGCAGAAAGAAAAAGTGGAGCAAGAAGCAGAGTGAGAGAGCAGCTACTGGAAGAAAACAAACAGAGAGGTCCTCTTCCCTGAGCTGCTGCTGCTGATATGTTATTAAGCCATGTTTTTCTTTCCTCATGTCTTCCAATGGAAATGTTCTTATTGGGCATGAATTAGACATTCATTTCGGGATGGAGAGGGTACCATGTTTAATACCCGCTTTGTACCAAAATGGTATTCTCACTTTTTTTTTTTCCACGAATGAACTGCGAGCATGAACTTAGATTAATTTAATTTTCCTAATGAAAATTCAAAGTTTGTTATTCATAGTATTGTTGATGTTGCGCCAATAACATTTTTTTTTAATTTTCTTTAGTATAATTCAATTTACCTAAAATTCAGTTTACTTAAAATTATTGCTCAAATTCATTCGTAGTAACGCAAGAAAAATTGGGAACATCATATTGTGAGGAAGGGAGTATGACCTTTCTTAGTGAGAAAATGCTTTCGACTGTAGTACTTCTTCAGGAACCACTGGCTATATTCATATTAACTGCAAATGAATTGCGGAATATGATACCACAGAACATCTTCCTGGTTTTTGAGCATTCTGATTACAGACTGCAGCAAGGCATGCAGGTACAAACAGTTGGGCAGGCCCCCTCACACCTACCCTTGCCCTATCCTTCATAAGAAACAACCGAAATGAAAAAAAGACATACTCCCTCCGTCCCAACTTAAACTTCAAAAAAAAATTGGGTTCAAGAATTAAGAAAAAGTTGATGTGTTATGAGTGTAGATGGTTTGATAAGAGAGAGAAAGGGGGGGGGGTAGGGAATAGTTAGTGGGTAATGGTTGTGAGTATGACATGTGGGGTCTACAAATAAAAAAACAAAAAAAACTCTCCATTTTGGGATTTTGAAGTTTAAGATAGGACGCCCAAGATAGAGATTTTTGAAGTTTAAAATGGGACGGAGGGAGTATAGGTTGACGCGGGACCCCACATTTTACTTGATTGATTGATGTAAGCCACCTGTATGAAATGAAAAAAGATATATACTCTCTCGGTCCCATTTTAAACTTCAAAAATTTCCATGTGAAAGTTTTTTATGCTTCTTTATTTGTTGGCCCCACATGTTATACTCACAAAAATTACTCACTAACTATTTCTTACCCCATTTTCTCTTTCCTACTAAACCATCTACATTCACAACATATCACTTATTTTTAATTCTTGAACCCAAATATTTTTTGAAGTTTAAATTGAAACGGAGGGAGTATGCTGCAGCCATGGATCAACAACCGAAATTCAGCGAAGGAATGATCGAATTGCTATTTAACTCAAGTACATGCCACACAATCACTTGTGACAATGTGCCAAAGTATTTAACACTTACTCTCTCCGTCCCACCTCACCTCACACGTATGAGGTGGGCATAATAATTAAAGAAAATGAAAAATCTAAAAAAAACGTATAGTAAAAAATGAAAAGAGAGAATAATTAGAATATTGGTTGACTAAATTGAGTGGTGAAAAATGAAAAAAAAGAATGAATGGTGGAGTAGAATAGGTGTGAAGTGGGAACAATAATTAAAGAGAATGAAAAATCTAAGGAAAATGTATGGTAAAAAATGGAAAAGAGAGAATAAGTGGGATAAATAGCAGTATTAGTTGACTAAATTGAATGGTGAAAAATGAAAAAAAGAGTGAGTGGTGGAGTAGAATGAATGTTTATACTCCCTTCGTTTCAAAATATATGTCGTTTTAGACTTTTTCACACATTAAGAAATGCAATTAAGACATATTAAGAAGACTCATTTGCCCCTAAACAATTCAATTTTTTGCATAAAAAAATTTCACCATCATTAATAAGGGTATCATTGAGACAAAAAGGTAAAAATGCATTAATAATAGTAAAGCGAAATATATTAAAACAATTTTTTACTATTAAAGCGACAAATAATTTGAAACGGAGGGAGTAAAAAGTACGTCATTTTGAAAATTGTCAAATGAGTTGGAGGGAGTAAAAAGTAGGCCATTTTGAAAAGTGTCAAATGAGTTGGGACAACCCAAAATGAAAATAAGTATCAAATGAGCTGGGACAGATCGCATTAAGTAAATGAAAGTAAAATAAATAAGAATGGAGGGACTGTAGCAGCACAAAAAATATAGTATCAGACAATTCTAACGAGAACATTTCATAAAGATAAAGGGTCTTGATATAAAATATCACCATTTGAGATCTCAAACACAAAAAACCAGTTCTGAAATTCGTAAACAAACTCAGCATTACATATAACCATCTCCAACAAAAGACAATTAATAAGTCTTGCAAAACTCCTTTTACCAAAACAACTAAACAATAGCATTTGCTGCACTGGCAATCCTGGGCCATAGATCAGCACATTCTTTTCCAATTGGACCAGTGATAGCAGATCCTGCACACACCAACAGAAACTTGGTGACAACTCCGAAAAACAACTCCCCAGTAAGAAAAAGAAAACACAGAATTCAGAAAAATCCAATGCATCTGTTATGCAAGAGAAGAACCACAATCAAAAACAGTATTCAGATGTAAAGAATACCTTTCATTTCTCCTTTTGGATTCACAATGACACCAGCATTATCTGACAAAAGAAACAAGAACTCAGAAGTAAGTAAAGTATCTCATCATCAGTCAAACTAATTTCTTATACATCCTAACAATCTAAGTTAAGATATCAAAGGAAACATGGAGCATCTGATCATCAAAACAAAATCCTAAAAAGAACCAGAAAAGGATGTAAAAAGAATAACGTTCATAGAGAAGTAAAATGTGTGACCAAACTGAAAGAAGAATACGCTAGACAGATACCATCTGAAACCTTACTACTACAACAAAAAAAATATGCAAACGCTTGGGCATGTAGTCATGTACCAGCAGACAGGTAACAGAATGCCGCAAAAATGGCATCATGCTGTTAATAACTGGCCAACAAAAATCAATTTATGCTCCCTGATTAACATGACCACCAATCAAGAAAAATGGACATTGATAAACTTCAATGAAGCAACAACAATCATGAAAATTATAGGATCAAGTAGTACACTAAATGCAAACCATGATAGCAAAGGCATTATTAAGGCTTAGCCAGTCACTGAGAGAACTAAAAACCTTAAATTTTCATTGATTTTGAGAAGCTTGGATATGTGAAATACTTATTTCAGTTGTCAACTCTAATAAATAAATTGCTATCTTCATACTCAATTCAACAATATTTCATATCAAGAGCATTAACTTGGTGCGCATAGAAACAAAATCATAGCCTTAATAGATAAACATCAAGTTCTATAGCATTAAGCGAGCAATCAAATGCATACAAATCCTTATATGCAATTCATTGAACAGTTACATAGCCTGAACTAAAGTAGGAAGATCAAGTAAAAAATTACCTTCAAAGTACATGAAGACACCGTCCTTTCGGCGCCATGGCTTGCGCTGACGAACAACGACAGCAGGCATGACCTTCTTCCTGAGATCGGGCTTACCTTTCTTCACAGTGGCCATAACCATATCGCCGACACAGGCAGAAGGAAGACGGTTGAGCCTTCCCTTAATTCCCTTGACGGAAATGATGTAAAGATTCTTGGCACCAGTGTTATCGGCGCAATTGATCGTCGCGGCCACCGGAAGACCCAGCGACATCCTAAACTTGTTCCCCGCGGAACCTCCGCGACCTGAAACAGAGAAGATCGAAACAAATAAATTCAATATACCATCAAAAGGAGAGAAAAATTCTAGAGAATGATTACAGGGAAGATGAATCTGAAAGGGAAAGGGAATGGGATTGAGATTGACCTCGCTTCGACATGGCTGATCAGCTCTGGGCTCCGTTCTCTCTCTCTCTCACTCTCTAACAGGAGGCAGCTATGGAGAAGCTCTAGGGTTTATATTTCTCGTCCTAGGGTTTCTACTGATTCGGGCTTTTTGATGGGCTTTTGTTTCTTTTTGAAGCAATGATGGGCTTTTTATTAAAAAATGGGCTGGTTGTGATATTGGAATTTATGTGAACTAAATCAACTCCTTTAACCTAACAAATTCTATAAATAACAAATTTCATAATTTTACTCCATTCTTCCAAATATAAAATGTTACTCTAGTACATGTATTATATTATATTCGAATGATTGAGTTTGATTATTTATTTTGAAATAGAAGGAGCACGTTTTTTTAAATTTCGTTTTACTTATTTGTAAAGCAATTGATTATATCATGGTAAGAATGCATTTTTTGAATGTGATATTTATTTTAAGACAGATTAAAAAAGAAAATACTATAAGACATTGGGAGAGCATTAGCTTAATAATTTTCTTAAACTTTTGAATCTATAGTTAAAGGGTGGGGATATACACACCCACCAATTTGATTAGTACGCCCACTATATTTTTATTACAAAAAGCCAATGTTAGTAAAAGACAGTTGAATCCCTAATCTTATAATTATAGCTCTAAATATATTAGAACACCCAAAATTTATTATCAATCCCTAATAGTATCATAGTTCTATTTTTAAATTGAACAGAAATCTGTTGTGGTATAAAGCCTGTGATCAACGATTCATTCTTAAGACCAAACAGAAGTCTATGATTATGTTATTTATTAATTTTTAGGGTTTCACTTATTATATTTTCATTTTATTTTTTGGATTTTTAAATTTAGGAAATTTCAAAATGAAAAAAAAAGGGAATTGAAAACGAGTCTTTTTCTTTTTACAGTTTAAGTTTCTGTTATTGGGTCTTATTCAAATAAGTCTCTGGAATAGATATTTAAATGTCTTTTAGTGATTTATGGTTGGGAACAAAAGCTTGAAAGTACCTTAACTAGACTATGAAAAGTGTAGATTGGCAACACCAATTGTTACAACCAAATGGCAGAATGATTACCTCGAGATTCACTAAATAATCATGCATTAGAAGGGATCAGCTGTTGGCAATTGGCAGGCTTTCCTTCTTTTTTTACTATGGAATTACACATGATGGAAATGAAAGCGCGGAGTTTTGGGGAAGTAGAAAAGAAGTTGAAAGAAAATTGAAAATGTTAGATTAAGGAGTAAAATGGGTGTCTTGGCGGGTGATTAGCATTTTCATAACAAGGGTAAATTGGAAAGTGGATGGGTGCAGTTACCAAAATAACTTTTTATAAATTTGATTAGTGAGTGATTTAACTAATATGGGCGTACTACTCAAACTAGTGGGTGTATATATCCCCACCCATAGTTAAAATTTGACAAAGTAAACTATTTAAATAATATAAAATAAGACTAAATCTATAATACAATAGGAAGCAAAAATAACTTAATCCTAAAGAGTGGCTGAGATTGATTCTCAACCACCATAAAGAGTGGCTGAGATTTATCCAACCCCTAATCTAACTGCTGCATGATTTCTTTTCTCTTATCACGTAGCGATAACCCGGTGACACTAAGGAATTTTCCCCTTTCAAAGCGAGACGAAACCGAAGAGGGAATTGCAGAAATCGATCAAAGTGTTATATGCATTTTTGAATTTAATTATTCTTTTGCATAATTCGGTCAATGCGTTCAATTTTTTAGATATATATTACGAACGCGAACTGATGGGGAAATTGCAGAAGTTTGTAAAAGCAATCGGTGAAGAGCACGTCCATTTGAATCAAAATGAATAGTATGTTTCATAAATACCATCTCCTGCTCTGATTTGGCTTGGGTTTTCGACTGCCATCGTGCAAGTGAAGAAACATTAATTCGAGGAGATTCACAGAGTTCTAGTTTCAAGTAATAGATACTCCTACAACTGTGGATATAAGATTGAGGCTTTGACCAATAAGTCATTTGTTCAGATGAAAACGACCAATAAGGACGGACATTTTCGAAACTCGCCAAAAAGTCCTTGAAAATTACGTTGGACAACTTTGCCCCTGGGTTGCGGAAGCGTGTCTGGCCGAGAGAAACACACGTTTTCTACCATAAGAAACGCAGATGGAACCTGCGTCTTCTCCCATAAAAAACTCAGATGGAGTCTGCGTCTTCTCCCATAAGAAACGCAGATGGAGCCTGCGTCTTCTACCCATAAGAAAACGCATCTTGAATTTCTCCCTTGCGTTTTCCATTCCCTTTCCCCTTTTCTCTCTCTTCCTTTTTTCCACCCAAAATTTCAAAATAGTATATCTCAAAATCTAGAAATCGAAAAAATGATCCGAAAACACTGTTTTAATTATGTCGTCAAGACGAATCAAACAAGTACACTCAAAATATAATTCAAATTTTAAAAATCAAAATTTTATATTTCATTTTAATTTCTCAACCGATTTCACAGTTGTATCATTTTTCACTTGTAAAATTATTTCTCAATTGATTTCACAGTTGTTTTATTTTTATTTGTCACTTATAAAATCATTTATCAATTTCACAATTGTAGGATTACACATTTGTGTGATTTCACAACTGTAGGATTACACATTTGTATGATTTCACAATTGTATAATTTTTTGTTTTTCATTTGTAAAATAAATTCTCGATTAATTTCACAGTTGTGTGATTTTTCGTTTATCATTTGTAAAATTATTTCTCAACTGATTTCACAATTGTGTGATTTTTTCATTTTTTACTTTTAAAATTATTTCTCAATTGATTTCACAATTGTGTTATTTTTTCATTTCTAAACTGATTTCGCAGTTGTATGATTACATAGTTGTGTGATGCTTTATTCAGTTTAAACAATTGAGAAATCAATTTATTATAATTGTTGCTCAATTTCTTAGATGTTTAAATTTAAAAAATAAATAAATAAAGATAATCCATTTCTCATTTGTTTGTAATTGAGTATAAAAACGGATAAAATCATCTCTAAATTTTTCACAATTGATGACTTAATTTCTCAATTTTTTAATTATAACGATGAGTTTATTGTCACGCAACCTTAAAAATGACATAGACAAATTGGTTTCACGTTTGTGTGGTTTTTAAATAATTGAGAAATAAAAATATCACAATTGATACTCAATTTCTCAAATGTTTAAGCTTGAAAAATGATATATTCATTTCTCATTTTTTCTGATAATTAAATATAAAACTGGTTAATTTACCAAATAACTTCACTACATTTAGCCATTTATAAAATAGAAAATACACTTGCTACATCTACAAAAGAACATCACTTATAATTACAGGAAAATAGAGGTTATATTGACTTGATGCCATGAATCCAAGACTGTAACGGCTGCACCAAAGCAATGCTACCACATCTATTTAGAAGTAAGTTATACATTAATCTACAATACAAGGAGTATAAGTCATATATGCGGTACAACTAATTAGCTTGAGGACATGATATACACCAAGATGTGTGACCTTGAATTGTTCTGTTGACTTGAACTTGAGTATCTTCAGGAATTGGAGAATCGAGTATCTTCAGGAAATTGAGGGCTGCTACTTCAATTTTGGCTCAGATTGGAGGATAGAGATAGTACTCCCTCATGATCGGATCCTGTGTTTGTACGGCGATTGATGAATATGGCTTAAACATATGACACCAGGTTCAAGGGTTGAGTTCGAAATCGTCTTGGGTGAGGACGAGGACGAAGGGGCAGGCCGTGACGAGAAACAGCAGAGGAGGAGGAGAGAGAAGACTAGGAAGACGCTACTAACCAGGCTAGGGCTTAAAACAAGGGTAGTTTTGTCATTTACAATTATAATAACGACTCTATAGGAGTATTAATTTCAACACAAGGATCCTAAGGTAAAAAAAAATGTTGTTTTTATTGGCAAATTCCACCCTATTCTCAGGGACTTATTGGAAGAAATCCCTATAAGATTTTACTGTGATTTTCTATTTTCAGGTTTTTACCATTATAAATTAGGGTGTATCAGAGGATATAAGACTCAGATTAAAAAATTGTGTGAGACGGTCTCACACATCACATGATGAGACGGATTACCGAGAAAATGGATTTCCCCCCTTACTATTTAGTCTGTAAGATCAAACTATTGACTTATTCTTTATTAATACATCAAATTAGCTTTACTTTTCCCCTACAATTTTTAAATTCTTCTTTATACATCTTTTAATTATTTATTGAAAGAGTACTATACATTATGGAGGAACTAGTTTCCCCCAAAATTTTCTCTTATGATAATAATCTTATTTGAGTGCCCCAGAAACACGTCGAAGCACGCCCCGGCAAGTAAGCATCCCTTACTCGGTTCCTCTTTGCAAGATATGAAGCAACGAAAAATTTAAAATATTTCAATCACCTATCTCCAATTGTTCAAATGAGTGGTAGATCAAGTATCGGTAACTACACTCAAAACTACTTCATTCATTTATCAATCAGGAGATTCACTAATGTCATCACCTTAATAAATCCTCATTTTCATTTTATTTAGTTTATTCCAACTTACTAATTAAGCCATTATGAGATTTATTATTTTCAAGTTCAATTTTTTTATTGGAAAAAGTTAATACCTGAGTCTATCTAAATAATAGACTTTCTTTTGTAGCTATTCGGAAACGGAAAGGCTAAAAAGATATACTCCATCTTAGAAGATAAAACATTAATTACAAATCTCATTAAAATTCAAAAAATTTGTAGGCGATTCTTACTGCAAGCAAGAAAGATTCTATTTTGATTAGGCAAAAGGTATAAAATGCTTGAATAGATTTTATTACATCAAAATGATGTATCGAATGCTGAAACAAGATAGATTAGTCTTTTCATTTTTTTCGAATTAGATTCATAATTCGATTTATATAAAACAACTGGTTAGAGTATATGAGAATGAACAGTAAATAATTGCTACATCTAGCTAATTAATACCGTCCATTTTCAAGAAATATTGTCCCAAAATGAGTGTTTTTTTTTTTTAAACAAAACTTTGTCCCTAAATGTTTTTGTTCGAAATTTTTTCACCGGTTTCTTTATACGTGCAGAACTAAATGTTTGGAAATGAGATTACAAGATTATATATGAATATTTGCTACCAAATTGTACACAAAGTTGAGATTTTCAATGTCCCTTTAAAATGAAATTTGGACACTCATTTAGGGACAGATGTAGTAGTAATGTCTTTAACATTAAACCATATAGGAAACCCCTTCATTTTGAAATGGCAGTTCCAAAAAAATGTACTTCAATGGCAAAAAAAGCGTATTCGTAAATTGTTGGAGATGGTGAAAGATATTTACTGCTAAAATTGCACTATTTGAAATGAATAGTGCAAAACATGCACCAAACTATCGGAGATGACCTAAGAAACTCTTCTATTTTCTCCGTTATTTAGCTAGTTAATACGTAATGAAAAAGGAAGCCCCTATGACTAATTAACCCAGTTTGTTTAATAGATTTAGAACTACTCCAATGCTCCAGCGAATGAAAATGAGTCAATATTTTGTAAAACATTTGTTACCCACGGTAAAACACGCACTACTCAATGTAAAAAACAAAATCAAACGTTTCCGTACAACGGAGCTAACACGTTTGATTTTGTTTTTCATATCGAGTACTGAAAGTTTGACACGTAGCAAACGTTTTACAATACGCTATCTCATTTTCACTCGCTGGAGCGTTGGAGCAATGCTCTCGCTGGAGCAGTTCCAAGTCCTTTGTTTACTGATAACAAATTTATAAACAAAATCAAGACCAGCAATACTGAACCATCAACTTATAAACAAAGTAAGAAAAAAAAAGACAGCTTCTTTCATTTCTCAGGTCGACTTGTTTCTTGGTAGTTTAGGATCAACTTAATTTTGCAAGTTGCAATACGTGACGGGCTCATTGATCTAATGCCTGAAATGCCGTAACAAACAGAGTTGGCACAAACCAGGAGGCCTGACAGACATATTTGTTCTCTAACAGTAGCCCTCCTCCTTTATCCGGGCTTGGGACCGGCTGCGTAATACAAGCGGAGTTACCAACGTTTATCTTCTAAATTAAATGCCAACAAGAGAAAATGTATTTAAAAACACACACAAGAAATAAACACCTCATCTACTTGTTAAGCATCTGATACACTCAGTACCAAAAAAATGAACTGTAATTGCAAATATCAGGGATCTATCTAATAAAGCAAGTACCAGCATCATTATTTCCACATCAGGTAACCATCCATCAATACAGGAACTAAAGGGGATCGAAGAGATTATGATGACACAGCTACATTTAACCCACAGATGCTCAATTTCCCCAAGTACAACAACAACAACAAAGCCTTAGCCCCATTATGATTTGGGGTCGGCTAACGCGAATCTTCATATGTAGCAGTCAATGAAAATATGTGACTCAAAAAATAATTTAAAAGATGAAATGGGTGAATCTGGAAAAGGAAAAGAAAAAAAAAAGTGAAAGTTCCCCAAGTACAGTGAAGAATAATTCAATCGTAAGAAACAGTCAGAGACATCCGAACTTTTGATGTTTGATCTCTAAGTGCAGGTAAATAAGCAAAGGACATTCCAGTTCCAACATAAACTGGCAATATATTATGAACAACTTCAGCCGAACCTCATAAACACACAAGAAGTAGATTTCTATGTATTGTTTCCATCGTCCACTATTACCATTCAAAAATCATCAAACGCCAGAAATAACCTTACATTTGACAGTATACACTTGCTTTTGCTTCGAGTCCCTCACACTAGATATTGAAGAAGCAGAGATCCCAAACGCCAGAAATGATGATATTGGAGAAGATTGACAATGGCCAACACCACATGGTCTACCAAGGGATGCCTGCTCACAAGACTATAACCATCATATCAAAACATTCCTAAAGGTAAAGATCAGCACCATTGTAATTAATATTTTATCTTAACAACTTCAAATTCTTGAAATGAGACAAAAAGGGATAAAGAAATGCAAAGTTGTAACTAATACTCCCTTTGTCCCAGAATAAATGTCCTACTTTCCATTTTAGTACTAAAAATAAGATATGAAGTTCGGTGATCTTCATTTACTACCCATTTTAATAAACACAAGCATTGCAATGTCATGGGAAGTGGACAATTAAGGAAACATAACTAAAAGCTTAAAAACATTGACTTGTCAACTATTATGACATTTATTCCGGGACAGAGGGAGTAATCTTGTTCTAACAAAAAAGAAAATATACTTGTGATGGTATCTCTTGTGCTTTTATTCCAGAATCAAACCATTTATTGCTGCTACCTTCTTCTCAGGCTCTTCGCAACCTAGCTTTCGTCAGAGATAGGCCGTTAGCGTGGACTAAGAAGTCAGGAAAGAAAGCAAAAGGATTCCTAGAAGCCTAGAATAAAGCCCGACTTGTCAGTTTAGACCGACACCCAAGGATGCCTCTGAAAAACTACAAAGTTATATAGGAATTACCTGAAAAAAGAAATATTCAAATGACAACTGTCTGTGACCTTAGTACGAAATGTTAGCCAATCCAAATATAAAATGCGTCAAAAATCCATCTGAACTAACATAATCCTTCTCACGCATGTACCAATCATTCTTTCCTGAAAGCCAAAAGAAATTCCCTCACTGTCAATTCATCAACCACAGAACCATGATCATGAAACAGTGCCAATTCATCAACCACAGAACCATAATCATGAAACGGTACAGCCGAAACCAATGAATGAAGGACAACAGACGATAATACAACTGTTAGCGGACAAATGATAGTAACTCCAAAGTGTTTTGACGATCAACCAAAATGTGTAGGATGTAGAAGGTAAAAAACAGAGAGAAAAAACTCCATACAACAACTCCTCGGGGACTGCCTATCTTCTGCAGCTAAAAAAGAGTTAAAAGACACATCTATAAAACAGGCTATCGACAAAGGTACTTTGTCAGACATCTAACTTTACAATACCCAACAATACATCGTAACTTCAAGCTTTGTTCTGAGACAGTCTAGACACATTCCAGAGAGTTCATAAATAAAACAGTACAGCTGAAACCAGTGGATAAGGGCTAACAAAAGATAATATATCAGCATAGCACACCTGAATCACAAACAACAAATGTTTGAGTTCTCCAAAAAGAGCTTGAACATGTTGCATAATCAATAATGTAAAAAGAATATTCCTTACATGCTAATGGTGCCTAACCACTCAAGTTGCTTGACATGTGAAACAAACAAGAAAAGATAAAAACTACGAGTGATAAAGCCATTATCGAACCTAAAGGTGAATTTTGAACCTCCAACATATCTCGAGACCAGCACAGCACCACTAGACCACCCTCCTAGAGTACACATCCCAAGAGCATTACCATAGGCTAATCATTACACTGACAATAAAAACAGATTGATAAAGTAAATAAGCTTCCCAAACCCATACACCACGCCCTAGTGGTTTATTTACGGATGGCCTCTACAATTACAAACATTTGTGAAAAAATAAGACAACCAAGAGAAATAGTAGGGAGCAAAAAGCACAAAGAAAATACAGCTGTCCGCGGACAAATGATGACTAGCAATTCCATAGTGTATTGACAGTCAACCAAAACTGGGTAGGGCGTGGAAGGGAGAAACGGAGAACAAACTCCATATGACAACTCCTATGAGACTGCCAATCTCCTGCAAATGAAGACAGCCGTAACCCATGAGCTAAATGAGTAAAAGATGCATCTATAAAAACAGGCTATCAACGAGGAACCTTGTTAGACATCTAATTTTACAATTACCAACATACACCTTAACTTCAATCTTTGTTTGGAGACAGTCTAGACACATTCCAGAAAGTACATAACATGGGCCAAGAGACAGATGCGCTTGAAAAATAAAGAAAGTGTAAGCTCAGTGGGGAAAAACATGGTAGAGAGAGCTTTTCTGATCAAAGGCTAAAAGCTGAAGTGAAATAGCAAATATGATAGAAAAGGATTGTAAAAGCAGGAAAGGAAGCACCGAAGCAGCAATCAAATCAAGAAAAATGGACTTTGAGCAGAGGAAAGTAGAACACAATGATCTAACATCATATTTGAGGTGTTCTTCGTACTATACAAGTCCTCTGCTCATCGGCAACAGATGCGTCCATCAATACGTGTCATAGCTCAAAGAATACTTATTGAAGTCAAAGAGCTGATATAACAACCACTAATCAGTAACAAAGTAAAAGTAAACCCATAATATATAGGGGCATAGAATCCACAAACTGATGAACGTATCAACAGGAGTTCCAAATACTACACAGATGTCATGGCTTGATGTCCCTTGCACTTGAGATAAACAATATGAGCTAGAAAATAGACAACAGGAAATGGACCTGCATAGAAGATACAGAGATACAAAAAAAAAAAACAGATCCAAAAAAAAATTCACTATCACAATACACCCCATTAGATGAATTCAACTTTCGCCCATGGCCATGCCAGCTCAACTCCGAGGTCCAAAGTAGCTCAAGATGCAAGATGCCTGAACTCTAGAAAAGGATCCACCAATGAGACAACATCTGCAGACTAATGACAAGAACATGAAACAAAAGGGAAATGGAAGGTCTGAATTGTGTCATGCAAAGAACGGGCGACAAGGTAAAAACATGACAAGCCCACAAATAGGAAAAGGTGGACAAAGGCGGAGATAATATAACCATGTTGCAATCAATGCGCACCAGGTCCCAAATAACACATTTTATAAAGCTGAAAGAATATGCACAGCAGCTTACTAATGCCAAAGTGAAATACCCCCATTAATCAAACATAATTTGAATATCATTTCCAACTATTACAAACAGCAGAGAGATGTCACAGCCTAATTCCTAACGTACTTGAAAAAATCACTTAATAATCTTGCTTGGGGAGATCTGCACCTACTACGAAACAATAAATATATTAATAATTTTTTTAAACTTTTCACTAACATAATTAGATTGACATTAATGTTTGGCCAAACTTCATTTGTATTGACCATTAAAAATCATATGGGACTATCTTCATTGCTGCTAAAATACCAAAACGTTTAAAGTGAAAGAAAGTACTTGCGCCTCTGTTCATGTGCTTCCCAAACCCATACAACACGCCATGGTGGCCTAGTTACAGATGGCCTCTACAAAACAGATGGCAAAAAAAATAAGACAGCCAAAACAAGAGGAATAACAGGGGGCAAAAAGCACAATAAGAAATACAATTGTGATTTGTGAGTGGACAAATGCTGACTAGTGAATCCAAAGTGTATTGACAATCAACCAAAACTGGGCAGAACACAGTAGGTAAAAACAGAGAGAACAAACTCCATATGACAATTCCTACGAAACTGCCTAGCTCCTGCAGAAGAAGAACGTCATAAGTCATAACACATCAGATGAAGGAGTTAAACCCATCTCTATAAAAGGATATGAACAAGGTACCTGTAAGACATCTAGTATTAAAATTACCAACAATATAACTGAACTTCAAGCTTTATTCGGAGGCAGTCTAGATTGTTTTAGAACGGACATTACATGGGCCAACAATCAGACACACTTTAAAAAGAGATAAATTGTAACCTCAAGGGGAAAAAATGTACAGAAAAAGTTTTGCTGATCAAATTCTGAAAGCTGTAGCGAAATAGCAAACATAATTAAAAAAGAAAAGTACAAGCAGAAAAGGAAGCACATCAACCGGTCAAAATAAGAAGACTATCCCGATCGACCCGGAGCAGAGACAAGTAAGAATCAATGGTCTAACATCATTTTCAGACAGCTAAGCAGACTTGAGATGTTCTTCGCACTGTACTCTATGTGCATTGACAACGAGAAAATTGAACAATGGGACAGGTTGGCAATTATGACATCACAAAAGATGAACTTGCAGAGTACCGTTCAAGCTAAAAACATCACATAGTCCACCGGTAAGGTCCCTGATTAATAATAACAATTAAAAAAATATACAAACACGAAACAGAAATCCAAAAGACAACATGATCATGCTTACAAAATTATGTGAACAGAGGCGTCCACAAGTATCAGAGCCCATAGAATACTTGTGGAAGTTGATATCACAACCTCTAATCAGTAACAAAGTACAATTAGACCCAAATATCAAAGGAAATAAAACATGTTCTACAAACTAGTGAACGGATTAGCAAGATGTCATTTCTAGTATATTACTCGATAGCAGAGAGATTTCATAGCTTGATGCCCAGTACACTTGAGGAAATCAAAACTTGTAAATAGATAATCGTCGATAAACACTTACAAAAGAAGAATGACAACAGGAAATGGGCCGGTATACAAAATAAAGATATCACATAAATAATATCCAATTAAAGAAAACCACTATCAACAAGACCCCCTCCTTTTAGATTAATCCTACTTTCGCCCATTGTCAGGCCAGCTCAACTCCAGCGTCCAAGATATGACAAGCCTGCCAAGATGCAAGATGCCTAGTATCAAAAAAACGATGCACCGGAGAGATAATTACACGAAAATTAATACAATAAAAAAGGAAGTTCAATAAAAACATACCAACATTAAAAAAGGAATATAATCACATATCAATGTAGCTCCCATGAACATAAAAGAAGCTCCCATAAATCGTCCAGAGAAGGCAAGTTCGCAGCTATTGGTAGTAGGAAGACACAAATATTGACTGAACAATTGAAGATAGAATGATGGCCTAAATTGGAAGGATACTATACGCTGAAGAAATCAGTAATCCACGAAGAGTCAGTGCAACGAACATACAGCGACACAGGCAAACAGAGAGAGAGAGAGAGAGAGAGAGAGAGAGAGAGACTCCAAGTGATCTTCATACAAGGGAAAATCCATTGATTCTGGTAACGACACCAAAAAAAATAAAAAGAATATCAACATATATGAGAGGTAAAAACTGAAAGAAACAGCATGTGGATAGCTAACTATTATGGCAACTCCTTTAAACTACTTATTTTCCCTGTAGATACATAAACTAAAACGAGTAAAAAACACCAACTGTAACGAAATTATCAACAGGGAACCCTGATGAGAGATCCAAATCAAATTTGCAGCATGACAGCTTAACTTTAAGCAATATTTATTACACACTACCTGGACATAATCTTCAAAACAGAGCAAAGTCCGCAAGTAAGGTAGCTGAAGGCAAGAGAATCTCAAACACCCAACGAGAACTACAAGTCTACAACCACGCTACCAAATGATCAGTAAAGCGAGATAAGAATAGCAAATAACATAAAGAAAATGTCACGGATTGGCAAGGAAAAGTAATCGATGTAATATTAGTAAAACATTAGTTTCAGGCACCATAAAAGAAAACAGACTCGTTTCATACTCCGAGAAAACCTTGCCTAATTCTAAACAAGAAACGGGATTTGGAACTCAGAAGGACTAAACTGTTTCAGGCAAAGAACGGTTGACAACCTAAATAAATAAGATAATCCACAAGTGAGCGACAGCTGTGCTAAAAAAAAAGAGAGAGAGAGAGAGAGAGAGAGAAAGTGAACAACAATGGCTACTGTGATCCAAATGGATGAACCTGCAAATATCAAGGAAGTACCAACGTCATTTCACCTCAGGTAACCACCAATACAGGAACTAAAGGAAAGAGACCAAATGATTATGCATCTTCTTCAGGCAGGAGACGAACATTATTTTCGTGGATATAGTACTTGATAAAAAATGAAGACCCTCACAGCAGAATCATGATGGTATACCCTGAGGCATGGAGCATATGGTTACAAGCAACAACTAGAATGAAAGGACTCCATCTTGATGCATGGATCACTAGAGGGAACATGTTGAAGGCTGAAACTATTGACCCATCCATACATTGAAACACAAATGTTCAACTCCCCCAAGTATAGTCCAGAATAGTTCAACCGCGAAACAGTCACATAAATACCCTTTTCCTTTGATCTGCTCCATATATTAAAACAGAGATATTCAGTTCCCCAGGAAAAGAAGAACTCAAATCCTCAAAATAGTATAGTTAAATAAACAAAGTACCTTCCAGTTCTCGCATACCCATCCTTTAAGTCAAACAACCTTAAATTCAACATTGTACACGTGCTTCGACTACCTCATACTAGAGAATTAAGAAGCTGAGATCCCAAACGCCAGATATTATTAGAGAAGATTCTTCTCAAACGCCAACACCACATGGTCTACCAAGAGTTGCCTGCTCACAAGACCATAACCATCATATTACAATTTTCTTAAAAGTGAAGATAAGCAGAGCACTGTAAGTTAATATTCCATCTCAAGAACTTGAACTCTCTAAGTGAGACAAAAAGGGATAAATAAATGCATCATTTTCCAGGTTGTCAGAAATTAATTTCCTAATTTGAAAACTGAACAAGTCAAAGACTAATAAAGTCAAGGTAATTTTCATTTGCGGGTTGCATCCCTCCCATTGTACATTGCAACTTCCCTTCTTGGTTTCATACCCTAAATAATTACTCATGAGCAAAGAAACAGAACAATCATGGTAAACACACTGCAACCTCCCTTTTTTCTTTATGATGAAGTATCTCAACCACGCGCTTAGAGTTATACTATCATCACAGTAAATTTATGGGTCTGTTTACAAAGTCACATGGGACTTTCTTTTTTGGTACAAATGTGGGACTATCTTTATGGGATGAAGGTAGTAATACTTACCTTTTTCAAAAGTTTAAATCCCAACAATGACCTCCTGATAGACGCTTGAGCTCCCCCCACTACCGCCCATCCACCCCGCAGACCTCTCTGCTGGTGATAATCCGAAGTTTGCCTATGGTCAGTCCAGATTGAAGGTCCCAGGCTAAGTACAGGCTTACAAGCCAAGATACAAGATACCTAAAACTCTAAAAGCAAATCAGCCAGCAAGGAAGTTGCAGGAAAAATTATAGTACAAAAAAATAGGAAGAGCGAACAAACACTGCATCAAAAAGGTCATAACACATCAGTTTTCCACTACACCAATGTCTGAGTACATAAGATCTCTACAAACTGGTGAACATTTACAGGATGACAGATCCAATTATTACTCAATAACAGCGAGATGTCATGGCTTGATGTACCTTACACTGGATAAAAGCAATATGAACTCTTACTTGAGAAAATCCATTCGCATTGACAAAAGAAGAATGGGAACAACACACAGCTGTATATAAGATAAAAGGATAACAGCAAAAGAAAATCCAAATCCAAGAGAACTCATTATCAACTTTACTACACCTTTAAGATGAACTCAAACTTTGGCCAATGTCCACGACAGTTCAACTCTAAGGTCCAAGGTTGGGCAAGCTAATATAATAATAAAAATGAATATTAAAACAACCAACACTAATCAAGAAGTTAATAACATCAGTTTTACTCCATGAACAAAGAAGAAGCTCCAATAAATCTTCTAAAGAAAGCAAGTTGTGTGTAGCTATGGTCACTGGAAAAACCCAAATGTCAACTGAGCTATTGATGAAAGAATGAACGCCTACATTAGCAGGAAGAAGAATGTGATTTCAATGGTTAATTACCCCACAAATAGAACAGGGTTGGTATAAAATATAAAGAGATCACATCCATATCAAAATAACTCATTATAAACAATACAGCCACTTTTTTTGGATGAATTCAACTTTCGCCCATGACAAGGTCAGCTAAAATCCGATGTCCAAGGATGGGCAAGATGCCTAAACTCTACAAAACAATCCACCAGTGATATGGTTACCAGAAAATTAATAAAATAAAAAAGTAGAATTAGAACAAACCAGCACTACACCAAGAAGCTAATCACACATCAGGTTTACTCCCATGCCATGAACAGATAAAAAGCTCCCATAAATCGTCCAAATAAGGCAAGTTGTGTAGCAATAGTAGCTGGAAAACCCAAATATCAACTGATATAATGAAGATTGGATGATAGCCTACATTGGAAGAAAGAAGAATATGAATCTCACTGTTAGTTTTCCTACAAGTGATGAGAGCTTAAGAGAGAACATGTGCTCCCACAAACCGATAAAACACACCCTGGTGGCCTACTTACAGGTGACCCCTACAAATACAAACAGAAGCAGAAAAAATAAGACATAGCCAAGAGGAATAGCAGGGAGCAAAAAACACAAAGTACATATAACCATGAGCTGACAAATGCTGACTAGTGATTCCAAAGTGTATTGACAATCAACCAATATTGCACAAGACTTGGAAGGTAAAAATAGAAAGAACAAACTCCATATGACAACTCCTATGAGACTGCCTATGCCCTGCAGATGAAGTCATAGCGCTAAAAGAGTTGAACACATCTACTCCCTCCATCCCACCCGAATTAGGATTTTTGGGTTGGGCACGGGGATTAAGGAAAAAGTGTTAGTTGAGTAGGTGTTGTGAGTATGAAAAGTGAAGTAGGAGAGAGAACGTGGGGTAGAGAATAATGAGTGGAAAGATGTTGTGAGTGTGAATGTGGGTTCCAATAAATAAAACACTTCCATTTTTGGGTTGTCCTAATTCGAATGGGACACCCAAAATAGATATTTGTCCTATTTCAAGTGAGACGGAGGGAGTATATAAACATGCTACGAACAAGGTACCCGGTCAAATATTTAATTTAACAATTACAAGCGATACAACTTAACTTCACGCTCAAAGATTGTTTAGAAAAGTTCCAGAAAATAGATAACATGGGACAAGAGCAGGACGCACTTGAAAAAGAGAGAAATTGTGAGCTGAAGGATAGGAATCTGGTACAGAAAAATTTTTGCTGATCAAATAAAAGCTGAAGCGAAATAGCAAATATGATGGAGAAGTGCAAGATGTTGTTGTCCTAATAGGTGACATCAATGCCACCGTTCAGCTTCCTAGAAGGAAACTACAGCTCTTCAATATTGCTGAAGCGTCAAAACCAAAAATAATAAAACAACCTTCATTACACCGATGTTTGCAAACATAAGATCTCTACAAACTGGTGAACATATTAACAGGATGTCAGTTCCAATTATTACTCAAAAACAGAGAGATGTCATGGCATGATGTACCTTACACAGGATAAAAGGAACATGAACTCTTACTTGAGAAATCCACTTGCATTGACAAAAGAAGAATGGGAACAACAGGCAATGGGGCTGTATACAAGACCAAAAAAAAAAAAGGGAAAACTTTGTTTTTGTCCATCGTACTTTGGGTTGTGTTTCACTTTTACCACCATACTTTATTTTTTTCATTTTTACCATCGTACTACAAACAATAGTGTCATTTTGTAACAAATTTAGGTATAAAATGACGCTATTGTTTATAATACAATGGTAAAAATGAAACAAATTTGAGTATAAAATAACAACCACTAATCAGTAACAAAGTAAAAGTAAACCCATAATATATTGGGGCATAGAATCCACAAACTGATGAACGTATTAACAGGAGTTCCAAATACTACACAACAGATGTCATGGCTTGATGTCCCTTGCACTTGAGATAAACAATATGAGCTAGAAAAAAGACAACAACAGGAAATGGACCTGCATAGAAGATACAGAGATACAAAAAATAAAAATAAAAAATCCAGATCCAAAAAAATCTCACTATCACAATACACCCCCTTAGATGAATTCAACTTTCGCCCATGGCCATGCCAGCTCAACTCCGAGGTCCAAAGTAGCTCAAGATGCAAGATGCCTGAACTCTAGAAAAGGATCCACCACTGAGAGAGAACATCTGCAGACTAATGACAAGAACATGAAACAAAAGGGAAATGGAAGGTCTGAATTGTCTCATGCAAAGAACGGGCGACAAGGTAAAAACATGACAAATCCACATAGGAAAAGGTGGACAAAGGCGGAGATAATATAACCATGTTGCAATCAATGCGCACCAGGTACAAAAAAATTAATCAACACTAATAGGCACAAGCATTGCAATGCCATAGGAGGTGTACCCATATGAATAGATTGGGGCAATAAAGGAAACATAGCCAAAAGCTTAAAAACATTGACTTGTTAACTATGACATTATTCCAAGACAGAGGGAGTACATAATATCTTAGCCAAATTTCATTAAAGGTACAAAAAAATTAATCAACACTATTTTTTATGATAAGCAAAGCATATAAAAAAAACTCAATATATTTTGTCATTAACGTATCCCCGCAACCGTGTCCAAATTTAGGATAGTGTCCCCGTGTTCAATTTTTTTAAGGAACAATGAATCCGACACTCGGATCCATACCCGTGTCGGATACCCGTATCTGAGTTATAAATCCCACCGTCAATTTTCCTACAAATACAAGAGATGAGAACTTCATTGCCGCTAAAATACCAGAATGTTTAAAATGAAAGAAAGTAGTAGCGCCTCTGTTTCATGTGCTTCCTAAACCCATACAACACGCCCTGGTGGTAGTTACAAATGGCCTCTACAATTCGAAACAGGTGGTAAAAAATAAGACAAAGCCAAGAGGAATAACAGGGAGCAAAAAGCACAATTGGAAATACAACCGTGAGCACAAATGCTGACTAGTGAATCCAAAGTGTACACACAATCAACCAAAATTGGGTAGTACATGGAAGGTAAAAACAGAGAGAACTCACTCCATATGACAAATCCTACAAGACTGCCTATCTCCTGCAGAAAAGACAGCCATAACACATCAAGCTAAAAGAATTAAACGCATCTCTATAACAGGCTATGAACAAGGTACCCTGTAAGACATCTAATTTTACAACTACCAGCAATACAAAAGCTGTATTCAGAGACTGTCTAGATAGTTCCAGTAAGGACATAACGTGGGCCAACACTCAGACACGCTTAAAAAGAGAACAATTTTACTCCCATGAAAAAGAAGAAGCTCCCATAAATCTTCGAAAGAAAGCAAGTTGCGTAGCTCTGACCCAAATGTCAACAAAGTTAATGAAGATAGAACGCAGCATACAATAGCAGGAAGAAAAACATAAATTTAATTGTCAATTCCCTACAAGTAAAAGAGGGCCTGTTATAGAGAGATCACAGAAAATAACATCCACCTCCGAAAAACTCATTATCAACAATACAACTCCTTTAGATCAATCCAACATTCGCCCATGGCAAGGTCAGCTCAAATCCAAGGTCCAAGGCTGGCCAAGTCGCCAAGATGCAAGATGCCTAAGCTCTACAAAACAAACCACCAGTGAAATGGTTGCCGAAAGCTTCATAAAATAAAAAAAGGAGACATGAAACAAATCAACACTACATCAAGAAGCTAATCACATATCAGTTTTACTCCCATGAACGGAGAAGAAGCTCCCATAAATCCTCCAAAGAAAGCAAGTGCAATGGAAGCTGGAAGACCCAAATATTGACTGAATCACTAAAGATTGGATGGCAAGCATCGAAAGAAAGAAGAATATGAATCCCACTGTAAATTTGCCTACAAGTACTCGCGTGAGTACAATTTATCTGTTTTTTAATGAGAACTTCATTGCTGCTAAAATACCAAAACGTTTAAAGTGAAAGAAAGTACTTGCGCCTCTGTTCATGTGCTTCCCAAACGCATACAACACGCCATGGTGGCCTAGTTACAGATGGCCTCTACAAAAGAGATGGCAAAAAAAATAAGACAGCCAAAACAAGAGGAATAACAGGGAGCAAAAAGCACAATTGGAAATACAATTGTGAGTGGACAAATGCTGACTAGTGAATCCAAAGTGTATTGACAATCAACCAAAACTGGGCAGGACACAGCAGGTAAAAACAGAGAGAACAAACCCCATATGACAATTCCTACAAGACTGCCTAGCTCCTGCAGAAGAAGAACGTCATAACACATCAGATGAAGGAGTTAAACCCATCTCTATAAAAGGATATGAACAAGGTACCTGTAAGACATCTAGTATTAAAATTACCAACAATATAACTGAACTTCAAGCTTTATTCGGAGGCAGTGTAGATTGTTTTAGAAAGGACATAACACGGGCCAACAGTCACACACTTTAAAAAGAGATAAATAGTAAGCTCAAGGGCAAAAAATGTACAGAAAAAGTTTTGCTGATCAAATTCTGAAAGCTGTAGCGAAATAGCAAACATAATTTAAAAAGAAAAGTACAAGCAGAAAAGGAAGCACATCAACACCGGTCAAAATAAGACTATCCCGATCGACCCGGAGAAGAGACAAGTAAGACACAATGGTCTAACATCATTTTCAGACAGCTAAGCAGACTTGAGATGTTCTTCGCACTGTACTCTATGTGCATTGACAACGAGAAAATTGAACAATGGGACAGGTTGGCAATTATGACATCACAAAAGATGAACTTGCAGAGTACCGTTCAAGCTAAAAACATCACATAGTCCACCAGTAAGGTCCCTGATTAATAATAACAATTAAAAAAATATACAAACACGAAACAGAAATCCAAAAGACAACATGATCATGCTTACAAAATTATGTGAACAGAGGCGTCCACAAGTATCAGAGCCCATAGAATACTTGTGGAAGTTGATATCACAACCTCTAATCAGTAACAAAGTACAATTAGACCCAAATATCTAAGGAAATAAAACATGTTCTACAAACTAGTGAACGGATTAGCAAGATGTCATTTCCAGTATATTACTCGATAGCAGAGAGATTTCATAGCTTGATGCCCAGTACACTTGAGGAAATCAAAACTTGTATTTAGATAATACATAAACACTTACAAAAGAAGAATGACAACAGGAAATGGGCCGGTATACAAAATAAAGATATCACATATAAATAATATCCAATTAAAGAAAACCACTATCAACAAGACTCCCTCCTTTTAGATTAATCCTACTTTCGCCCATTGTCAGGCCAGCTCAACTCCAGCGTCCAAGGTATGACAAGCCTGCCAAGATGCAAGATGCAAGATGCCTAGTCTCAAAAAAACGATGCACCGGAGAGATGATTACACGAAAATTAATACAATAAAAAAGGAAGTTCAATAAAAACATACCAACATTAAAAAAGGAATATAATCACATATCAATGTAGCTCCCATGAACAGAAAAGAAGCTCCCATAAATCGTCCAGAGAAGGCAAGTTCGCAGCTATTGGTAGTAGGAAGACACACATATTGACTGAACAATTGAAGATAGAATGATGGCCTAAATTGGAAGGATACTATACGCTGAAGAAATCAGTAATCCACAAAGAGTCAGTGCAACGAACCATACAGCGACACAGGCAAACAAAGACACACACAGAGAGAGAGAGAGAGAGAGAGAGAGAGACTCCAAGTGATCTTCATACAAGGGAAAATCCATTGATTCTGGCAACGACACGAAAAAAATAAAAAGAATATCAACATATATGAGGTAATAACTGAAAGAAACAGCATGTGGATAGCTAACTATTATGGCAACTCCTTTAAACTACTTATTTTCCCTGTAGATACATAAACTAAAACGAGTAGAAGACACCAACTGTAACGAAATTATCAACAGGGAACCCTGATGAGAGATCCAAATCAAATTTGCAGCATGACAGCTTAACTTTAAGCAATATTTAATACACACTACCTGGACATAATCCTCAAAACAGAGCAAAGTCTGCAAGTAAGGTAGCTGAAGGCAAGAGAATCTCAAACACCCAACGAGAACTACAAGTCTACAACCACGCTATCAAATGATCAGTAAAGCGAGATAAGAATAGCAAATAACATAAAGAAAATGTCTCGGATTGGCAAAGAAAAGTAATCGATGTAATATTAGTAAAACATTAGTTTCAGGCACCATAAAAGAAAACAGACTCGTTTCATATTCCGAGAAAACCTTGCCTAATTCTGAACAAGAAACGGGAATTGGAACTCAGAAGGACTAAACTGTTTCAGGCAGAGAACGGTTGACAACCTAAATAAATAAGATAATCCACACGTGAGCGACAGCCGTGCTAAAAAAAGAGAAAGTGAACAACAACGGCTACTGTAATCCAAATGGATGAACCTGCAAATATCAAGGAAGTACCAACGTCATTTCACCTCAGGTAACCACCAATACAGGAACTAAAGGAAAAAGACCAAATGATTACACATCTTCTTCAGGCAGGAGACGAACATTATTTTCGTGGATATAGTACTTGATAAAAATTGAAGACCCTCACAGCAGAACCATGATGGTATACCCTGAGGCATGGAGCATATGGTTACAAGCAACAACTAGAATGAAAAGACTCCATCTTGATGCATGGATCACTAGAGGGAACATGTTGAAGGCTGAAACTATTGACCCATCCATACATTGAAACACAAATGTTCAACTCCCTAAGGAACAGAAGAACTCAAATCCTCAAAATAGTATAGTTAAATAAACAAAGTACCTTCCAGTTCTCGCATACCCATCCTTTATAAACATCTTCAGCCAAACCTAACAAACACATAGCAAGCAATTTTCTATGTATTACCATTCATCAAAAATCATCAAAAGATCCTTTTAAGTCAAACAACCTTAAATTCAACGTTGTACACGTGCTTCGACTACCTCATACTAGAGAATGAAGAAGCTGAGATCCCAAACGCCAGATATCATTAGAGAAGATTCTTCTCAAGCGCCAACACCACATGGTCTACCAAGAGTTGCCTGCTCACAAGACCATAACCATCATATTACAATTTTCTTAAAAGCGAAGATAAGTAGCACTGTAAGTTAATATTCCATCTCAAGAACTTGAACTCTCTAAGTGAGACAAAAAGGATAAATAAATGCATCATTTTCCAGGTTGTCAGAAATTAATTTGCTAATTTGAAAACTGAACAAGTCAAAGACTAATAAAGTCAAAGGTAATTTTCATTTGCGGGTTGCATCCCTCCCATTGTACATTGCAACTTCCCTTCTTGGTTTCATACCCTAAATAATTACTACTCATGAGCAAAGAAACAGAACAATCATGGTAAACACACTGCAACCTCAGTATCTCAACCATGCGCTTAGAGTTATACAATCATCACAGTAAATTTATGGGTCTGTTTACAAAGTCACATGGGACTTTCTATTTTGGTACAAATGTGGGACTATCTTTATGGGATGAAGGTAGTAATACTTACCTTTTTCAAAAGTTTAAATCCCTACAATGACCTCCTGATAGACGCTTGAGCTCCCCCCACTACCACCCATCCACCCCGCAGACCTCTCTGCTGGGGATAATCCGAAGTTTGCCTATGGTCAGTCCAGATTGAAGGTCCCAGGCTAAGCACAGGCTTACAAGCCAAGATACAAGATACCTAAAACTCTAAAAGCGAATCCGCCAGCAAGGAAGTTGCAGGAAAAATTATAGTACAAAAAAATAGGAAGAGCGAACAAACATTGCATCAAAAAGGTCATAACACATCAGTTTTCCACTACACCAATGTCTGAGTACATAAGATCCCTACAAACTGGTGAACATATTAACAGGATGACAGTTCCAATTATTACTAAACAACAGCGAGATGTCATGGCTTGATGTACCTTACACTGGATAAAAGCAATATGAACTCTTTCTTGAGAAAATCCACTCACATTGACAAAAGAAGAATGGGAACAACACACAACTGTATATAAGATAAAAGGATAACAGCAAAAGAAAATCCAAATCCAAGAAAACTCACTATCAACTTTACTACACCTTTAAGATGAACTCAAACTTTGGCAATGTCCACGACAGTTCAACTACAAGGTCCAAGGTTGGGCAAGCTAATATAATAATAATGACTATTAAAACAACCAACACTAATCAAGAAGTTAATAACATATCAGTTTTACTCCATGAACAAAGAAGAAGCTCCAATAAATCTTCTAAAGAAAGCAAGTTGTGTGTAGCTATGGTCGCTGGAAAAACCCAAATGTCAACTGAGCTATTGATGAAAGAATGAACGCCTACATTAGCAGGAAGAAGAATGTGATTTCAAAGGTTAATTACCCCACAAATAGAAAAGGGTTGGTATAAAATATAAAGAGATCACATCCATATCAAAATAACTCATTATAAACAATACAACCACTTTTTTTTGGATGAATTCAACTTTCGCCCATGACAAGGTCAGCTAAAATCCGATGTCCAAGGATGCGCAAGATGCCTAAACTCTACAAAACAATCCACCAGTGATATGGTTACAAGAAAATTAATAAAATAAAAAAGTAGAATTAGAACAAACCAGCACTACACCAAGAAGCTAATCACACATCAGGTTTACTCCCATGCCATGAACAGATAAAAAGCTCCCATAAATCGTCCAAATAAGGCAAGTTGTGTAGCAATAGTAGCTGGAAAACCCAAATATCAACTGATATAATGAAGATTGGATGATAGACTACATTGGAAGAAAGAAGAATATGAATCTTCACTGTTAGTTTTCCTACAAGTGATGAGAGCTTAAGAGAGAACATGTGCTCCCACAAACCGATAAAACACACCCTGGTGGCCTACTTACAGGTGACCCCTACAATTACAAACAGAAGCAGAAAAAATAAGACATAGCCAAGAGGAATAGCAGGGAGCAAAAAACGCAAAGTAAATATAATCATGAGCGGACAAATGCTGACTAGTGATTCCAAAGTGTATTGACAATCAACCAATATTGCACAAGACTTGGAAGGTAAAAATAGAAAGAACAAACTCCATATGACAACTCCTATGAGACTGCCTATGCCCTGCAGATGAAGTCATAGCGCTAAAAGAGTTAAAACACATCTACTCCCTCCATCCCACCCGAATTAGGATTTTTGGGTTGGGCACGGGGATTAAGGAAAAAGTGTTAGTGGAGTAGGTGTT
This sequence comes from Campanula takesimana, assembly GCA_026119855.1. Classification (NCBI taxonomy): domain Eukaryota; kingdom Viridiplantae; phylum Streptophyta; class Magnoliopsida; order Asterales; family Campanulaceae; genus Campanula; species Campanula takesimana. The sequence continues at coordinate 2,302,306 of JAOWBW010000046.1, forward strand.
GTATGAAAAGTGAAGTAGGAGAGAGAAAGTGGGGTAGAGAATAATGAGTGGAAAGTTGTTGTGAGTGTGAATGTGGGTCCCATTAAATAAAACACTTCCATTTTTGGGTTGTCCTAATTCGAATGGGACACCCAAAATAAAAATTTGTCCTAATTCAATTGGGACGGAGGGAGTACATAAACATGCTACGAACAAGGTACCCGGTCAAACATTTAACGATTACCAGCGACACAACTTAACTTCACGCTCGAAGATTGTTTAGAAAAGTTCCAGAAAATACATAACATGGGCCAAGAGTAGGACGCACTTGAAAAAGAGAGAAATTGTGAGCTGAAGGATAGAAATCTGGTACAGAAAAAGTTTTGCTGATCAAATAAAAGCTGAAGCGAAATAGCAAATATGATGGAGAAGTGCAAGATGTTGTTGTCCTAATAGGTGACATCAATGCCACCGTTCAGCTTCCTAGAAGGAAACTACAGCTCTTCAATATTGCTGAAGCGTCAAAACCAAAAATAATAAAACAACTTTCATTACACCGATGTTTGCAAACATAAGATCTCTACAAACTGGTGAACATATTAACAGGATGTCAGTTCCAATTATTACTCAAAAACAGAGAAATGTCATGGCTTGATGTACCATACACAGGATAAAAGGAACATGAACTCTTACTTGAGAAATCCACTTGCATTGAAAAAAGAAGAATGGGAACAACAGGCAATGGGGCTGTATACAAGACCAAAAAAAAAAGGAAAACTTCGTTTTGTCCATCGTACTTTGGGTTGTGTTTCACTTTTACCATCATACTTAATTTTTTTCATTTTTACCATCGTACTACAAACAATAGTGCATTTTGTAACAAATTTAGGTATGAAATTACACTATTGTTTATAATACAATGGTAAAAATGAAACAAATTTGAGTATAAAATAACAAAGAAGTTAATCATATATCAATTTTACTCCCATGAACAAAGAAGCTACCATAAATCTTCTAAAGAAGGCAACTCGTGTCGCTGGAAAACCCAAATGTCAACTGAGTTAATGAAGAAAGTATGATAACCTATATTAGCCGGAAGAAGAATGTGAATTCAATGGTCAGTTTTCCTACAAACAGAAGAGGGTATAAAATATAACGAGACCACACCCACATCAAATTAACTCATTATCAACAATACAACCCCTTTCAGACGGATTCAACTTTTTCCCATGACAAGGCCAACTAAAATCCAGTGTACAAGGCTGAACAATTCGCTATGATGCAAGATGCCTAAACTCTACAAAACAATCCACCAGTGAGATGGTTACCAGAACATTTATATATAGTATATATATAAAATAAAAAGAGAGAGAGAGAGAGAGAGAGAGAATGAAAATTAACCAACACTAGTTCAAGAAGCTAATCACACATCAGTTTCACTCCCATGCCATGAACAGATAAGAAGCTCCCATAAATCGTCCAAATAAGGCTAGTTGTGAAGCAATAGTAGCTGGAAGACCCAAATATCGACTTATGTAAAAAGATTGAATGATAGCCTACATTGGAAGAAAGAAGGATATGAATCCCACTAAGAGTTTTCCTACAGGTAGAAGAGATGAGAGCTTAAGAGAGAACATGTGCCCCCACAAATTGATACAACACACCCTGGTGGCCTGGTAATAGGTGGCCTCTACAAATACAAACAGAAGCAGAAAAAATAAGACATAGCCAAGAGGGAGGAATAGGATGGAGCAAAAAGCACAAAGTAAATACAACCGTGAGCGGACAAATGGTGCCTAGTGATTCCAGAGTGTATTGACGATCATCAACCAATATTGCACAGGACTTTGAAGGTAAAAACAGAAAGAACCAACTCCATATGACAACTCCTATGAGACTGCCTATGTCCTGCAGATGAAGCCGTAACAAATCAGCTTAAAGACTTAAACACATCTCTATATCAGGTTATGAACAAGGTACCATGTCAAACATCTAATTTTACGATTACCGACAACATAACTAAACTTCGAGCTCGGATATATTTTAGATAAGTTCCAGAAAGTACATAACATGGGCCAAGAGTCGGACACACTTGAAAAGGTGTGAAATAGCAAGCTGAAGGGTAAAAATGCGGTACAGAAAATGTTTTGCTGATCAAATGCTAAAGCTGAAGCGAAATAGCAATATGATAAAGAAGTGCAAAATGCTGTTGTCTTAAAAGGTGACATCAATGCCACCGTTCAGCTTCTCTACAGGGAAACTAAAGCACTTCATTGTTGGTGAAGCATCAAAATCAACAATAATAAAACAACCTTCATTACAACAATGTCTGTAAACATAAGATCTCTACAAACTAGTGAATATCAGTTCCAATTATTACTCAAAAACAGAGATGGCATGGCTTGATGTAACTTACACTGGATAAAAGCAACATGAACTCTTACTTGAGATAATCCACTCGCATTGACAAAAGAAAAAGTGGAACAACAGGCAATGGGCCCGTATAGAAGATAAAAAGATAACAGTAAAAAAATATATAAAAAAACTCATTATCAATAATACAACACCTTTAAGATGAACTCAAACTTTGGCCAATGTCCACACCATCCAAGGTCCAAGGCTGGGCAAGCCAACCAAGATGCAAGATGCCTCAACTCTAGAAAATGATAAACCAGTGAGATGGTTGCAGTAAAGTTAATAACAGAAAAAAGGAGTATTATAACACCCTACTCCATGAACAAAGACGAAGCTCCCATAATCTTCTACAGAAGGCACGTTGTGTAGCTATGGTCGCTGGAAAACCCAAACGTCAACTGAGTTAATGAAGAAAGAATGACATCCTACATTAGTAAGAAGAAGAATGTGAATTCAATGGTCAGTATTCCTACATAGAAGAGGGTTAATAGATCACTTCCACATCAAAATAACTCATTATCAACAATACAACCCCTTGTAGATGGATTCAACTTTCTCCCATGAGAATTCCAGCTAAAATCCAATGCCCAAGGATGGACAAGTCACTAAGATGCAAGATGCCTAAACTCTACAAAACAATCCACTTGTGAGATGGCTACCAGAATATTAATAAATTAAAAAAGAAGATTAAAAAACAAACCAACACTACATCAAGAAGCTAATCGTACATCAGTTTTACTCCCATGCCATGAACAGATAAGAAACTTCCATAAACTGTCCAAATAAGGCAAGTTGTGTGGATATAGTAGCTGGAAGACCCAAATATCGACTGATTTAATGAAAGATTGAATGAAGCCTACATTGGAAGAAATAAGAATATGAACCCACCGTCAGTTTTCCTATAAGTAGAAGAGAATGAGAGCCTAAGAGCGAACATGTGCTCCCAAACTGATACACCACACCCTGGTGGCCTAATTACAGGTGGCCTCTACAAATACAAACAGAACCGGGAAAAATAAGACAGTCAAGAGGAGTAACAGGGCGCAAAAAGCACAAAGTAAATACAACCGTGAACGGACAAATGCTGACTGGTGATTCCAAAGTGTATTAACAATTAACCAATATTGGTTAGGACGTGGAAGTAAAAACAGAAAGAACAAACTTCATATGACAACTCCTATGAGACTGCCTATGTCCTGCACAAAGTAATAAGTCACGCTCTCATGAAACAAATAAATATTAATCGTATCACCCCGGGTGATACGAGTTTTCCATTCTTTCTGCTACATCATTCTTTCAAAGTACAAGTAGCTGAACCCAAGTAATGAGAAAATGGTTAAGTTTGAGTAGCTTTTGTCCCTGAAAGTATATGGAGATGAGTGAAGAATCAAATCCAATAACGCAAATAACAAGGCCAGAATCAAGAACTAGTGAAATTTCCACCAAAAAACAGTTGATACATAGTGCAATAAGATTTTATTTCAATTTCATCTTTGGTGTGTCCCAGAAAATGGTCAACTTTAATGGAAGGCTATGATTTTAGTGTAATTTCAAGGAGCTAAAACCAAGTAAGCTAAACTCGTAAAGAAATTGACTACTCGCATGAGACTACCTATTTTGGAACATAGGGCATACTAGACAAATAAAAAGGAATGGCAGTCCCCTGACGATTGAGGGACCCATCAAAAAGCTAGCATAATTGTACCATAATCATACTTGTGGCCGTGTAAGATGCTTGCTGGGAGGGTGTCCCTTGCATTTTATTGTCCCTTGGACCCGGGCGATCTATTATATATAAAGTAGTACTTAAAAGCCAAAGATATCATGAACATATATTATGTACAAATCATATGAAGAAAAAATATTAGGGTCCCAAAAAAGAGCTACAAAATAAAAGGTTGTGTAAAACAAAATATGAAAAATAAATAAGCACGCGTTCCTTGAAAAAAATACAAATTAAAATATTATATATAACAAATATAAAAATGATGTGAAGCTACAAAATAAAATATTATGTATAGTTAAAATATAAAATAATAATATAAGGAAAAACATTATCTATAACAAAATAGTTTAATAAAATACATCCAAGCAAAGGTGAAATCTATCGACTCTGGAAAATATTAAAAAGAAAAAAAGTATAATGTATAATAAACATGATTTTTTTAAATATTAGAGCCCGGAAAAAGCTTCGAAAGAAAAATATGGATAACTAAAATCTGAACAAAAAAAATTACAAGGATCCCAAAGTAAAGCAAAACAAATGTTATATTCTATTATATCCAACAAAAGTAAGCAGAAATAATGAGGGCTTGAAAATATTGCAAAATAAAAGTTACATAAAAAACAGATAAATGAGGGACCAAATTAAAGGTAAATGATACATACCCAAGGAAAATTAAGAAAAAAATTTACATAAAGTAAATAAGAAAAATTATTAAATAAAAGGAAAAAAAGTTCAAAATAAATGAATTTGTACAATAAAAACACAAAGAAAACATAAATATAGAAGTAAATTACTTCCAAAATATATATATATATAATATTAAATAAACGATAATAAAATGAGGGCCTCGGAAAAAATGGAAGAGAAAATAATTTCTTAAATAAAAATATGAAGATAAGAAAATTTGAAAACCCATAAATTTGCAGTAGAAAATTATTATATTATGTATAGTAAAACTATGAAAAGAAAAATAAATATGAGAGAATATAAGGGTCCAAAAATGAAAGAATCAATATATATGATGCCCCAAAGAATTGCAATTTCGAAAAATTGCAATATAAAATAGAACATTATATAAACAAAGAAAATACGAAAGCGTACAAAATCAAACCTTGGACTTACTCCCAAACGCTGAAGCACTTAAAATGTGGCAAAATTTATTTTGGGGTCGGCCGGTCGCCCATCTCGCCCTTTCCCTTGATACATCCTGCTTGCTGGGACAAATTTCTATCTTTCTTCGGAATAAGAACATAAAGAAAACATGCATGTAGACGTAAGATACTTCAAAAGAAAATATGCTATTTAGTAAACAAAAATAAAATGAGGGCCTCGAAAATATAAATGCAAGAGTTAAATATTATCTAGATAAAAATATGAAGAAAATAAATTTGAAGACCTGTAAAATTGCAGCAGGAAAAGATTATATTATGTACAGTAAAAATATGAAAATAATACTAATAATAAATATGAGTGAATATAATGGCCCAAAAATGAAAGAAAAAATTATATACAGAAAAATATGAAAGAATCAATAAATATGAATGCCCAAAAAGTTGCAATATAAAAGATTATAAACAAAGCAAATATGAAAGCGTACAAAATGAGGACATCATGAATCAAACCTTGGACTCAATGCCCAAAGCTGAAGCACTTGACATGTGCAAAAATTGCTTTGGGCACTGGGCGGTCGCCTATCTCGCCCTTTCCCTTGGGACCTCCCCTTCTTGCTGGAACAAATTTCTATCTTTCTTCACAGCTCCACTTCTCATTTTATTTCAAGTCCATCTATAAAGATTTTCAGCTCCCTCATTCATCTTTTAAAAATTTATATATAAGTTACTGAATATTTATGCTTCTAAGCTGGCTAGTGATTCAAAATCTTAAGAGAAAATGAAAATCATAAAAGGAACATAATCAGCAATCTCGTAAAGGGAAGAAAAAAAATACATAAGATCAACAAACTGAAAATCCTCAACTTTAAAGAAACTAAATGAATGTCAATTTGTGGAACTAGAAACCCAGAGAAATGGAGAGAAAGTGCACCTTCTCACACTTACAGAATATGCTCCCCGTCGGCATTTGTTAGTTATAAATAAAGGGCATCCATCCAATGAAAGAATAAACTTTATCTTCATCCAGCCTGAACACTTAAAAAACTCGATACAGTAACAAAAGTTCAGGGCTCTATCGCTTTCTGGTATCTCTTGTCCAGGGGAGCACTACAGTTATGCCAATAATGAGGATACTGACATTGTTTAACCTGAGATCACGGTTTACATCCTCTGTTATTTTACATCAGATTGAATAAAATAAACTTTTTATCCCCCATCAACATTATAACAGAAAAGATGATGGAGTGCAGAACCTTTTTCGTAGAAATGGCAAACAATGTAATTTGATTCACCAAACTAGTCAAGGTTATAGCTCCTAATTAGGGTATGTTACTTTCTTTCTTTCTTTTTCACACAATGGTATCAGAATCACCACATTAAGAGAATGCAAGACAATCATACTTTCTTGTTTGCCTAAATATTCATTGGTATGAGGAGAAACCAAGTAATCAGTACTTCTGCACTGTTCATGCATATTGGTGCAGGCATAAGATGTCCAATGATGTAGTTTAAAGTTTCTAGTTGCATACCTCAGGGCCCACCAGCGTAGGTATGGAGCAGTATGAGTCACCGCACCTAGAACAAACTCAATAGTACGCATTAGTTGATGCACAAAAACTTCACTGAATTCAAATTCCTCATTCACATGCGAATGAGTATGAAACTCCAATTCACAATTGTCATCAATACTCTAAAGTGGGCGTCTACAAGAGAATCTCAAACACACGACGAGAACTACAAGCCTACAACCACGCTACCAAATGATCAGTAAAGCGAGATAATAATAGCAAATAACATAAAGAAAATGTCACGGATTGTCAAGGAAAAGCAATCGATGTAATATTAGTAAAACATTAGTTTCAGGCACAATAAAAGAAAACAGACTTGTTTCATACTTCGAGAAAACCTTGCCTAATTCTGAACAAGAAACGGGAATTGGAACTCAGAAGGACTAAACTGTTTCAGGCAGAGAATGGTTGACAACCTAAATAAATAAGATATCCACACGTGAGTGACAGCCGTGCTAAAAAAAAGAGAGAGAGAGAGAGAGAGAGAGAGAAAGTGAACAACAACGGCTACTGTAATCCAAATGGATGAACCTGCAAATATCAAGGAAGTACCAGTCATTTCACATCAGGTAACCACCAATACAGGAACTAAGGGAAAAAGACCAAATGATTACGCATCTTCTTCAGGCAGGAGACGAACATTTTTTTTCGTGGATATAGTACTTGATAAAAATTGAAGACCCTCACAGCAGAATCATGATGGTATACCCTGAGGCATGGAGCATATGGTTACAAGCAACAACTAGAATGAAAAGACTCCATCTTGATGCATGGATCACTAGAGGAAACATGTTGAAGGCTAAAACTATTGACCCATCCATACATTGAAACGCAAATGTTCAACTCCCCCAAGTATAGTCCAGAATAGTTCAGCCGCGAAACAGTCACATAAACACCCTTTTCCTGCTTGATCTGCTCCATATATTAAAACAGAGATATTCAGTTCCCCAGGAACAGAAGAACTCAACCTCAAAATAGTTATATAAACAAAGTACCTTCCAGATCTCGCATACCCATCCTTTATAAACATCTTCAGCCAAACCTAACAAACACATAGCAAGCAATTTTCTATGTATTACAATTCATCAAAAATCATCAAAAGATCCTTTAAGTCAAACAACCTTAAATTCAACGTTGTACACGTGCTTCGACTCCCTCATACTAGAGAATGAAGAAGCTGAGATCCCAAACACCAGATACTATTGGAGAAGATTCTTCTCAAACGCCAACACCACATGGTCTACCAAGAGTTGACTGCTCACAAGACCATAACCATCATATTACAATTTTCTTAAAAGCGAAGATAAGCAGCACTGTAAGTTAATATTCCATCTCAAGAACATGAACTCTCTATGTGAGACAAAAAGGGATAAATAAATGCATCATTTTCCAGGTTGTCAGAAATTAATTTCCTAATTTGAAAACTGAACAAGTAAAAGACTAATAAAATCAAGGTAATTTTCATTTGCCGGTTGGATCCCTCCCATTGTACATTGCAACTTCCCTTCTTGGTTTCATACCCTAAATAATTACTCATGAGCAAAGAAACAGAACAATCATGGTAAACACACCGCAACCTCCCGTTTTTCTTTATGATGAAATATCTCAACCATGACCAGGCGCTTATAGTTATACTATCTTTATGGGACTATCTTTTTGGTACAAATATGGGACTATCTTTATGGGATGAAGGTAGTAATACTTGCATTTTTCAAAAGTTTAAATCCCTACAATGACCTCCTGATAGACGCTTGAGCTCCCCCACTACCACCCATCCCACCCCGCGGACCTCTCTGCTGGGGATAATCCGAAGTTTGCCTATGGTCACTCCATATTGAAGGTCCCAGGCTAAGTACAGGCTTACAAGCCAAGATACAAGATACCTAAAACTCTCAAAGCAAATCCGCCAGCAAGGAAGTTGCTGGAAAATTTATAGTACAAAAAAATAGGAAGAGCGAACAAACACTGCATCAAAAAGGTCACAACACATATCAGTTTTCCACTACACCAATGTCTGAGTAAATAAGATCTCTACAAACTGGTGAACATATTGACAGGATGACAGTTCCAATTATTACTCAACAACAGCGAGATGTCATGGCTTGATGTACCTTACACTGGATAAAAGCAATATGAACTCTTACTTGAGAAAATCCACTCGCATTGACAAAAGAAGAATGGGAACAACACACAACTGTATATATATAAGATAAAAGGATAACAGCAAAAGAAAATCCAAATCCAAGAAAACTCACTATCAACTTTACTACACCTTTAAGATGAACTCAAACTTTGGTCAATGTCCACGACAGTTCAACTCCAAGGTCCAAGGTTGGGCAAGCTAATATAATAAAAAAATGACCATTAAAACAACCAACACTAATCAAGAAGTTAATAACATATCAATTTTACTCCATGAACAAAAAAGAAGCTCCAATAAATCTTCAAAGAAAGCAAGCTGTGTAGCAATAGTAGCTGCAAACATAAGATCGCTACAAACTGGTGAGCATATTACTAGGATGTCAGTTCCAATTATTACTCAAAAAACAGAGAGATGCCATGGCTTGATGTACCTTACACTGGATAAAAGGAACATGAACTCTTACTTGAGAAAATCGCATTGACAAAAGAAGAATGGGAATAACAGGCAATGGGACTGTATAGAAGATAATAAAGTAACAGCAAAAAAATTGTCCACGCCAGGTCAACACCAAGGTCCAAGACTGGGTAAGCCCACCAAGATGCAAGATGCAAGATACCTGAACTCTAGAAATTGATAAAGCAGTGTGATGGTTGCAGTAAAGTTAATAAATAAAAAAGGAGTATTAAAACAATCGACACTAATCAAGAAGTTAATCACATGCCAATTTTACTCCCATGAACGAATAAGAAGCTCCCATAAATCTCTAAAGAAGGCAACTCGTGTCGCTGGGGAACACAGATGTCAACTGAGTTAATGAAGAAAGAATGATAGCCTATATTAGCCGGAAGAAGAATGTGAATTCAATGGTCAGGTTTCCTACAAACAGAAGAGGGTTAGTAGAAAATATAACGAGATGACACCCACATCAAATTAACTCATTATCAACAATACAACCCCTTCAGACGGATTCAACTTTTGCCCATGACAAGGCCAGCTAAAATCCAGTGTACAAGGCTGAACAATTCGCTACGATGCAAGATGCCTAAACTCTACAAAACAATCCACCAGTGAGATGGTTACCAGAACATTTATATATAGTATATATGTAAAATAAAGAGAGAGAGAGAGAGGGAGAGAAAATTAACCAACACAAGTTCAAGAAGCTAATCACACGTCAGTTTCACTCCCATGCCATGAAAAGATAAGAAGCTCCCATAAATCGTCCAAATAAGAAGACCCAAATATCGACTGATGTAAAAAAATTAATACAACACACCAATCCAATCAACGGAAAAACAGAAATTAAATACAACCGTGAGCGGACAATATTGGACAGGACTTTGAAGGTAAAAACAGAAAGAACCACATCATGAACCACCAATCCAATCAACGGAAAAGAACGAAGATCCACTCCAATCAAAGAATTTCCATACCCCATGAACACTAATCTGAAATAATTACGTCAAACAAATATTTACATCCGCCCATTCGATCCAAATAAGATTATCCGCTTGATCCAAATAACCCTTCAAAATCGTACTCGCCGGCTGAATCAAATTATAAACGGACGGTAAGCAAATTCGCAGAATCAAAATTCTAAACCTAGATATCTCGTTTCACTTATAAATCAAGCAAGCAGGAGAGAGATTATCGCTTACAAACAAAGCAACCGCTGATGAACGAACGGAGCAGCAACAATCGAGATGAGGACGACGAGAGAGCCGAGATTTTTCAGTTGGATATGTGAGAAATTGAGAATGTTGTCCGGGGTATTTATAGATGAGGGCTTAGGAATAGACGGTCGATAATTTATGGTAATAATCGATCTAACGGTGTGTACTTGTGGCGTAGAGATTACGCTGGGATATAACCGCGTGTAGTAAGTACTGGCGTAGAGATAACGCGGAGAGTCGAAGGCGGTTGGTTATTCATACTGGTTTCCTATTTTAGAGCTGCTAGGTTGACTTAGTCAACTACACCAACCAACCGCATTCAAAATACATATACGTGCATAGGAGTATAAAATTAGGAAAATAATAAAGTTATAAAAAATAACTACAAAATAAAAATAAAATGTAATTTTTAAAATGACGTGTTATAATTGTATTGGTGTTTTTAATTGTAGTGTGTCGAGTCCAATATCGATATAGCCAATGAAATATCGCCGTCACATCTTGTATCATTCATTTTGTAAGCCTAGCATTGCCCTAAAAATTATACTAGTCCTTACTACGGCTAAGACCATCTCCAACATTTTAGTACAAAAATTGCACTATTCTTTATAATAGTGCAATTTTTACACGTCCAGGGGGTTCGGCCGAACCCAACCCTTGACGCCCCTGAACCCACTTTACGCCGGAAAATCCAACTTTGCCCAAATTCACATGGTTCGCCCGAGTCACATGTGGGGTTCGCCCGAATCCACCTTGGTTCGGCCGAATCCTTCCGATTCCATCCATGTTCGCCTTTTCTCCTCTTTTCTTCTTTTCTGATCGCAAAATGCCCGTTGAACTCTATTCCAACAAGAGGTTTACTTATTCTCAAAATCGAGGCGAGGAGAAGGGATATATATGCTAGGAAGTATGGTAATAAGTGATTGAGTTAGGGACATAATACTGACTAGTAAGTATACGGGGCGGACGGGCGATCTTTGGGCGGGGATACGCGGGTTGAGATGTGCTACCGAACCCGCCAGGTTTTTTAAAATGGTTACCAACCCCGCTCCGTTGAGGAGTGGACTATCCCGAATATGAATTGGGTTCGGAACGATTGTCATCCCTAGTTCTTTGTTGTATTTATGACTTCTTTTATAATAATAATGATAACAATAATAATAATAATATAGTACTCCCTCCACCTCGGAGTAAGAGTCATACCCCTCATTTGCACGCTTATTAATAAATATTGAAAGTGATGTAAATGTTGTGAGTGTAAAAGTAAAGTAGGAGAGAGAATGAGTGGGAGAGAATAATGAATTGATTGGTGTTGTGCGTATAAAAGTAAAATATGAGAGATAATGAGTGTGGTGAATAGTAAAGATTCTTTGCCATTTTAGGAATAGGACTCTTACTCTGGGACGTACCAAAATGGAAAGTAGGACTCTTACTCTAGGACGGATGGAGTAGAAGATTATAAAAAAATTGAAAAAGATAGAGAGATGCTATAGAAAATAGAACCAAGCAAGTACACCGTGACCGAAGTGATCGGTGCGAATTCGGGCGTGTAAAGCCCTAAATTGCCTTCAAAGTCGCCGCCTCAATTCCTAGCAAAAACCCTGCAACTGCTTTTCGCAGCTAGCTCTTCTTGCAAAACATGGCCGCCAAGAAAGGTACCGACGGAGTCTTATCTAGGGTTTCATCAACCGTATCCAATTCCCCGATCGTTTACAAAGGCAAGCGAGCCGCCTCCGATGCCGGATTCGTCGCCAAGAAGCTCCTTAAGAGCACCGGCAAGGCCGCATGGATCGCCGGAACAACTTTCTTGCTCCTCGTTGTTCCCCTTATAATTCAGATGGATCGTGAGCAGCAGTTCACTGAGCTCGAGATGCAGCAGGCTAGCTTGCTCGGAACCCCTGCCATCGCTCCCCAAAAGTAATCGGTTATCAGGTCGTAGAATTTGAGTTCTTCCTTAGTTTTCGAAGCGTGTTTTTGTTTTCTCCCTCTATTTTGCCAAGGTCTGGAAGTAATTATGATTGGGTCTTTCCCCTGGAATTGTTGAAACGTAGGCTATGCACTGTGAAATTTGTATACTTTTATACTGTCTGCTGCAATAATTTGTTCAGGGATTTATCGGATTTCGTTGCTCACCCTGTTTAATTTATGATTTTTGAAAATCAAATGCGTTGTGTTCAACCTATAATAAGTAAGGAAATTGTTTTAGTGAAGCCAATATGTCTCTATGACACAATACAGATTAGGAACCGTTTCATACCTATGATTATGTGTCTGCATTTCATGACACCGATAAATTTAGTCCATTTAGTTGAAGTTTACTTCTTGGACTGTTTGGAGCGAGTATATGATGGAAGAGAATGTGTTATGACGATATTTGGGTGGGTTTCGTTTCAATGTTTGTCAGCAATCTGGAAGTCATGATTTTGCCTCTTTGACAGAGAAGTGCGAGCCTACATTGTGGTCTACAATTGGGAAATACTCGAATAAGGTATGCTTCCCTTCCCTCCACGTCCCCTTCGGGTTTTTTTCTCCTTCACTTATCGAAATTAGGGTGAAGCTGCCTGTTCATGATTGAGCCATCTCGGGTGGCTGATAAGATTAATTAGTGTGATTGTACTTGTCCCCTTATGCTTGTGTTCGATGGCCTTTAGATAATTATCTTTTAGTACCACTTCCATTGAGAAGTTCGGCACTAACTCTGAAAGACTCATAGGTAACCAAGTGCAAGTTGGTAAAAGCAATGATAGAATTGCCTTTATATGATATCAACACTTGTTCAATTAACCAATACTTGAAGTTGCTTGCCATTTCTGTCCGGGGTTATTCTTGATGCTCTTCACCGGGAAACAACGTTGGGCTACATCTAGGATGTATCATCACTTATATTACTCCCATCCTTTGCAAATTCAATTACCCTTCCCTGACTAATTCTGTAGACTTGTAGTTGCTGTAGCTACTCTACTTTGGCTTCATCATTCCCGTGCGGACATAAAACTGAAGCACAATCTTTATTTCCTATTGTTCTGTGTGCTTGTAGCCAGCGGTGCAGCTAGGATTCAGTTAGAAAGAGGAGAGGAGGGGGGGGGGGGATCCAACTACTTTTATTAAGGTTATGCAGTGGAGTATTTCTGAATACGTTTTGATTACTTTATTGAACTGCACATTTGTTATTTTCCATTTTCTCATGTTCAGAGCTTTAATACAGACAACTTCTGTAATGTTAATACTTGTTTTGTTACTCTTCTTAGGTTCTAGAGGGTGAGGGTGTGAGGTAGATTGGTGACATATCCTCTGCTAACTTCAAGCGTCTACTCTTGCAATGGTGTTTCGATATAAATTAAATAGCTAATAAAAGATAATTTTATCATTTTGAATTTCAAAATAAAAAAGATAATTGAAGATAAATAAAAAAAACTTAAATTCGAGTTTAAATTTCAAATTTTGAAGTTGCTTGAATCGACCAATAAACTATCGACATTTGGAATTCCACGTCATAAAGCCACGTGGCGGGCTGTATGAGCATGAAATTCTTCTGCTTTAATATTATATATATAGATAGATAGATAGATAGATTGTACTCCATCCGTCCCAAACTTAGGGTTACTAAAATTTAATCCGAGGAGATTAAGAAAAAAATAGGTGTAGTGAGTGGGAAGAAGAGTGAAAACGAAATAGTAAATACTCCCTCCGACCCAGAGTAAGAGTCCTACTTTCTATTTTGGTACGTCCCAGAGTAAGAGTCTCTTTCCTAAAATGGCAAAGAATCTTTACTATTCATCCCACCCATTCTCTCCTACTTTACTTTTACACTCATACTTTACTTCCATCATTTTATAATCTCTGTGCAAATAGGAGGTATGGCACTTATTCCGGGACGGAGGTAGTAGTTGTTATGAGTGTGAATGAAAGAAAAAATGTACTCCCTCCGTCTCGCTATTTTTGGCCACTTTTGACTTTTGATAGTCAACATTAGTGAACTTTGACTAAATATTAATGTCAATCCAATAATCCTAATCAATTTCTAAAAATTGTTATTGATAAATCTTTTATATATCTATCAATAGCAATCTTTAGAATTTCATTAGAATAATTAATTGATATTAATTTGTAGTCAAAGTTCACTTATGTTAATCATCAAAAGTCAAAAGTGGTCTAACATAGTGAGACGGAGGGAGTAACATTTTGAGTAAATAATAACCGTGTGTTTTCTCAGGGAGTCACTACTTCAGATATATGTAAGGATTTGACAATGGTTTCTGTTGATGTTTTGTTTCAGATTTGAGTTGTACTCCTTCCATGCCAAAATGATCTTCACATTTACATTTGAATATTTAAACATATGAACACTTGCTACACGAGCCCTGCTATGTATAAGCACTTTTAAGCCTAAATCAGTGGCGGACCTAGGAATTTTTCACAAGGAGGGCAAAATGGCATAACACATTTAAAGGGGGCAAAAATAAATACTAATGCATTTATTTTTTTTAAAAAAAGGGGGGGCAAAGTCTAAAATATTGCACTAATACTCCAAATTTTCAAAAAAAAAAAAAAAAAATACACTAGTAAATTTTTATTTTTATTTTAAAAAAGGGGGGCCATAGACATAGGGTAGGTCTGACCCTGGCCTAAATTATGAAAATGTGAAGAACTTATGAAAAATGACAAATAGAAAGATATTTTGGGTACGGTAAGTATTTGATTTAAGAAGTTCTTTTACATTGGACCTTGTCTTTTGCTCCCATCCTGATCAAATCTCAGAATATTCCCCAAACTTGAACTGCCATCTTCTCTTTCATTTTCAATTCTTCCCAACTTAGGGATATCAAAGAAAAAGAGGTTGAAACCTCACACATAGTTGGGACTATGACTATCCATGATGGACTACTTGGTCAAAGTTGAATAAAAAAAAAAAAAAAAAACTGTTATTCTGGAACGGATAAATAGCGCGTTCGTCCAAAAAGTTGGACAATGAGTAGCTTGGTTGTGTGGGTTCAAGTGCCCACAGTTTTGCTGTTTACTGATCTACATACGGGTGGAATAAAATTTAACCAATTGTTTGTTCCCACTTCTCTTTCATTTTTCACTAATTATTTACTTCTTAGTGCATCATCTTTTTAAGGATTGAAAGCTCATTAATGATATATCATAAGCCAACTTGATTAATTACTTTGATACCAAAGATGGATTAAAATAAAAATAACAAGACACCACCTGAAAATGAAGGGACCCATGCATTAGTCATGATAGGAACTTGTAACCAAATACTTAATATATACTCCATCTCTCCCGAAGACAGAAATACTTTTTTCATTTTTCATTGTCCGAAAAGTGCTCATTTCTACAATTTGGGGTTAAATATACATAAACACAACATTACCGACAAGTTCGCATCTTTAAAAAGTTAGAATAATCAAACAAAAGGATCAATGTAGGCAAACTTGAATCTATATTCTGAACCGTTGATTTGCACCTGTATTTATTGTAATATGAAAAATAGATAATTTTCTAGGGGAAAAAAGGCGGTTGCCACTCTATGCCAATCAAACTTGGCAATATGTCAAAAAGTGCATGATGCGGACTTAGCAAAGAAGGCAATGGAAACAAGCAAAATCACACAAGAAATGGATTATTGGACTTGGACCCACAAAGAATATGTTACCTATTTTTTATGATCTCCCTTTTCTCAACCCAATACAAGAAAATCAATAATTTAATTAAAACGACTTTAAATCAAAGTGACACTATCATGTAGTATTCATCTAAAAGTCATCAAGTTGTGGGATGTACATCACTTAAAAGAAATTTCTCTTCCTTCTCCCTCTCTTTCACTACAAACTCTTTACATTCTTCAAAATCCCTACAAGCTAAGCTATCTATCATCTTTACACATCTTTCTCTTTCTTTTTCTTTTTCTTTTTTCCCTTTAAACATTTTCAGCTTTTAACTCGGTCCGAAAGCTCCGTCTTTCCCTTTAATAACCTACATGAAAACCAAATCTTTTCACCAAAATGAAGCAAACAAAATAAGGTATATTTAGCATCCTAAGTATTAGTAAGATCAGTGCTGCGCAACAATCACGATACTTTGCTTTCCAAATCATGAAATGAAATTTGTATAAAAACTTACTTCCTCGGTCCCTCTAAGAGAAACTTTGAAAAAGTTACCTTTAATAGTAAAAATTCATAAATATTCTCGTTATCTGTTTTTAAAATGTTAGTTTTGCAAGTATTGATGAACTTTGAAAAAAAAATGGTAAAAATTCATTTAGAAACACATTTTGAATAGAAAAGTCATTCATCTTGGAACAAAAAAGGTTGAATGGAGTTGTGCTAAACAAGTTCCAGATGAGTACTTCATCAAAGACAGAGTTGTACAAATGTTCTGTTTTGGTTGTAATGTAAACCATCTGATTTGACCAAGAGGGTAAATACTTAAGAAACTAGATGAGGCCAGAAAGCTCATGAATACATTTCAAGATTGACTAGCTGGGGAAAGACACGAAAATATATCAAGTAGTCATTTGGTATCACAAAATTCAGGTTTCTTTTCATGCTATATGAATTTTCTATTAAGAAACTATGCTAAAATGATTACTCCCCCGGTTCCAAAATGATCATCAGTTTCTTTGTTGTTACTACGAAGGAACTTAGAGCAGTAACTTTAGGTTGTTTTGACTATACTAATGAAAATTTAAAACTTGTTATTGATACACCATCAACATTACTATCAATAATAGGTTTTAGATTTTCATTAGGCTAATTAAATCAACTTAAAATTATTGATCAAAGTTATTTCGTAGTAACATCGAAAAAAGTGTGAAAATCATTTTAGAACGGAGGTAGTTGTCCATTTATGTTCTTGATCAAGAGCAAACATACGACAAAGATACATACCTCCATATTTATCCTTCTTCTTCTTGAATGCTGATTTAAGAACAAGCAAGCAGGCAATTGCAAGTCCCAAACCGGCCACTCCTCCCACCACAATCGCCACCGTCTTCTGTGTATTGTGACTCCTCCCTGTTCCCGTTTCTGTCTCCATTGTTAGCCCTACAACCAAAATCAAACACATTTCATATTATATTTCACCTCAAATTCAATCAACCAACAACATAGATTTTGAATGTAAATTATTATACTCCCTCTGTCCCGAAAAGTTAGTCCCTCTTTTTGCGTTGTTACTACGAATGAACTTTGAGCAATAATTTAGGCTAGTTTTACTTATCTTAATGAGAATCTAAAAATTGATATTGATAGTATTATAATAGTGTATCAATAATAAGTTGTTGATATTGATAGTATTATAATAGTGTATCAATAATAAGTTATCCTAATGATAATTTACAACTTATTATTGATACACTATTATAATACTATCAATATCAACAACTTATTATTGATACACTATTATAATACTATCAATATCAATTTTTAGATTCTCATTAAGATAAGTAAAACTAGACTAAATTATTGCTCAAAGTTTATTCGTAGTAACAACGCAAAAACATGGACTAACTTTCCAGGACGACAGAGTGTATATTACCTGAGGGTGAGTTTACTCCATTAGGGTAGTAAGTGTAGCTAATATAGCAAGTCTGCAAATAGATATGACCAGAAATGGAACTCCCACACTCACTTTTACTAGTCTCTTTAGCACTTTTCACACAGTTGACACAGTCGCCATTGCTCAAATCGCCTTCACACTGACCCAACACATAAACCGACTGATATACGCCGGCGTAAAACCCATTCCCACCGCCACTAACCCCTTTCTCAATTTCCCCAAGAGCGGCGTCCAGCTTCTGCTCAAACCCAGCTCCACTCGCCTGGGTCGAACCGCACTGCTTGTACAGCAACTCAGTCCCGGAAACCTGCCTGAACCCAGCCACCTCGTACCGCATGTAACAACCGGCAAGCTGCGCCCTCGCGGCCACAGTGCTGCCGCCGCACACGCGCTTGATGGTGTCTGGTAGTTTCTTCACGCATTTATTGCAGTCGGAGTTTGATAGGTCGCCGCGGCATTGGTAGAGACCGTTGATGGAGCTGGAGCCGCCGCCGGCGGTGGTTTTGTAGAATTTTGCGGCTGATGATTGGGAAATTAGAGTGGAGTAGAGGGTTTGGAGGGTTTGTGAAGAAGATGGGTCTTGGAAATTCTGGTCGGCACAGCCTTTGTAGATCAAGTTTGTGAGATCTGCAGAGGAAGAAGAACCCAGGATTCTTATGCAGAGAAAGATGGAAAAGAGGGAGAATTTGAGAAACAGAAATGGACCCATTAAAGAATTTTGATCAAACCATCAGTGGAAAAAAAAATAATACCCAAAATTTGTTTCTGGTTTTGAACAAGTAATGAAGAAGAAGGAACAAAATCAAATTGATGCTTGAGAAACTGAAATGGGTTTTTGTAGTGTGTGTGTGTGTGTCTGTGTGTGTGAAGGCTTTTTTTTTTTCTTTTTTCTTTTTATTTAAATTAATGATCAAGTACTTTTGGCATGTACAGAGTACAGAAGAATACAGTTGGCTGATGCTTGGCAGAAATTAGTACAATTACTAATTAAAGGGGGATCCATTAACGAAATAATTAGAGGTTAATTAATTGAAGTGACAACTTAGTACTGTAACGACAAAACTGTTTGTTTTTTTTTTTAACTACTCCTATTTCTTTGTTTTTTTTTAAGAGAAAATTTTGGGGGAAAATTGTTTCTTCATAAGTTATAAAAAATCATGTTTTTTTATAGGGGTTAAAGTTTAGGGCTTAGGGCTGTTTTTTTATAGGGGTTAAAGTTTAGGGCTTAGGGTTTAAGGTTTAAGCCTTATAGGGTTTAAGAAGGGTTAAAAAACAAAACTTTTTATAACTTATGGAGGAAATAGTTTCCCCCCAAAACCAACTCTTTTTGTAATGTCTCTACGGAGGTAAAGAGAAGGATCGAATAAGCATCATAAATTATGTGGCTTGACTTTTATCATCGATGAATTGAAAAAATAATCTTACTCTTATTGAAAAAATTAATGAACAAAAGCACGTTTGTCATTTAGTCCTAATGCTGTTTCCGGTTATACTGTACATTGAATTATTCCTTGTCTTATAGTAATAAATGGCAGTAGGTGTGAGTGTGTTAAGGGGACTCTTTAGTCCTGTGTTCGACTCGGTGCGACCATTTCAGTTGTAATAAGTTTGTAACTAAATTTCTAGTCTAGGAATTTTGTTGCTTAAGAATTTGTGTAATAGATTAAGGAACTACGTAATAGTCTAGGCATTTGATCAATGTGATGAATAAGTACCGACCTTGGTGCAACTGTCGCGACCCCGACCCCGCGGGCCGGGAGCTCGTGAACTGGACGTCGACTTAAAAATCAAAACACCAAAATACCGGAAATAAAATTTCCTTTTTAACACAAAGACGAAACACAAGGTTTTAGAAATCCAACTTCACCACAATTAATAAACTAGTATAAGCTCCATAAGCTTACACTCAAAAATAAAACATTACAAATCTTAATGACGTCATTGATCGTAAAACTATCCCCAAAAGGTTATACATTTAAATAATGCAAACCGATCAAACAACCTGCCCAAAATCTCAATCCTCTCGACGTCCTCCTCGATCCGCGAATCCTAATCCTTTTCCTCCTGGGGGGGGTTAAGGAAAACAATTTGAAACAAGAAACGGGGTGAGAATAAACAGTAAGTTACTAATGCAACTACATGACATGCTATGATGCAACAAACAATAATAATAATCTCACGTAGCACGTAGCAAATATCACTTAAGAGATAGCAGCGGAAATAAACAAGTAACAAAGGTTACTGAACCAAGGTTTCCCAAAAGGGTGAATCGATCTGATCAATATTAACAGAACCGCATCGAAGAGCAGCAACAATAAACAGCATCAAGAGCTAAAGAAGCCGGTTCAGAAACCAAATATCCAATAACCAATCACCGATAACCCATCAACCATAGCAGCATAAACAGCTGGAGAGAACCTCGGTAGCATAACAACTGAAGAGGACCCCGGTCAGAACCAACCAATCAACCAATAATCGATGAACGATAACGGGAACGGGGTACATGACACGAAGTCATTACCCAAACTCTATAATACTCACCAAAGGGAGTTCAATATCATCCCAACTATGGCCAGTAGAAGGGGAAACGGGAACGAGTGAAGAACATTATAAAGGACTTGGTTCAGGAGCCATTATAATCCTCTCACTAAACATCATGTTAACAAAGTACCAGCTGGACTTTCAATAAACGCTCAGTAATAAATACAAGCTTAATAAACACTCAATGATTCCAAAGTAGGGAACCCTAACAAACAATCACCATAATGATACAACGATTACTCATGAAGAGTTTTAACAACAACGATAGTAAGAAGTTTCTCATAAAAGAGTTCAACAACAATAACGGAATTGCTCATAAAGGGCCCAACAACATTGATCATTAAAACAAGATGATACTAAAAACAAGGACCCATACCAAACACATCCTAAAGATGATACACGCGAGTTACTCATAAAGAGTACTATCCAAACGGTCGCTCACAAATAGCACAATGCTTATCACCAAAATGACCCTAAACGTCTACTCATTACGAAAGTGTTCCAACATTTCCAAATAATCAATAACCAACTTCCATAAACACATTTGTTCACAAAGGAATCATTTTCAACACTAGAGTATTCCACAATGACCATTTAAGTCTACCAGAGTAATACCCAAAACCTAGACTAAGGATACAACCTAGTCCATAACAAACAAAAAACAAAAAGGGAGTTCTTGGACACAACGGACCGATCATAAATGTTTTGTTTTATAGAACACCTACTGAAAACTCAACACAATCTAAACCTGAATCCCAACCGAATAAACCACCTCATCTCGAAGCACGCTTACTTGACTAAAACGGAGTCCGAACGAAGAAATTATAGCCTTCGCAAGATTGGACAAGAAGCGAATAATTTTCACAGAAAGGAAGGGGGTGCGCGCGCCTCCCTTAATCAGAAAGAAAGGCACCAACAGGGATACAAAGGGTGCGCGCGCCTCCCACACATAGGGTGCGCGCGCCTCCTATAAACAGAAGAAAAACGCACAAGGTGAGATGGAGGGGTGCGCGCGCCTCACCCCAATAGGATGCGCGCGCCTCCAACCAAAATCAGCAAACCCGGAGTTCTTCCTGGGTTCTTATACCCGAATTTCAACCCCAAAATTCACCACTTCAACCCCAATCAACACCAACACTCCCAACTAGTTTACCCAAGTGCCAAAACAAATTCTAAGCCTAAAATAACTCATCTAGCAACATTTGGACAACCCTAACCAAGGAATGATTCAAACACCCAAATTTCACAATAATATGAAGAATTTACAATTAGGTTCCAAATCAACCAAAGAAGCCATATATAACAACTAGAGCATCAATGGAGTTAAAGATGAGCATTTTTTAAACATAAATGGGGGAAAAGCAACTTACTTGGATTTTACCAAAGTTGACGGAATTCGAAATTTCTTTGCTCCCTACGATCCTATCGACGATCTAAACATGCTTCATATTATGAGAAATGAGAAATAATGAGGGGAAGATGATAGAAATGAAGAGAGAAGGAAAAGAAGAAACTTACCTTTCTTTGGCAATGGAAGAGAGAGAGAGAGATGGAGGGTGCAGGGAAAATGAGAGTGGGGGAGGTGAGGGAGGGAGGATGAGAGAGTAAGTAAGATGGTTTTAAAAAGTTACACTTAGGGCCCCTCCCCTACTACTCACAAATTCTTATACTCCCCACTAACAATTGAGACCCAACTATTCTACACTAGCACAAATAACAAATTAAATGCTAGTCATAAAACACTAATCCATAAAGTGCACACAATATTATTTAAATAAATAAATAAATAAGCAATAAATAAATAATTGAATATTTATTATTAAGAAAATAGAGACGGGTTTCGGGTCGTGACAGCAACACTTTTAAATAGTACAATAAATGTTAGATTTTCTTGCCTTAATCATCTCATTAAATTTCACATTTTTAAATGAAGAACAAGTAATTTGACTGTTATTTTATAAAGCTTCAAGCGAAATACATATAAAAAAAATATTATTTTTAAAAATTAAAATCTAATTATAATATTTATTAAAATAATTGTACTAATATTAATTTTAATAGGAATGGAGTATTATTAATACTCCCTCCGTTTCAAAATAAATGTCGTTTTGGAGTGTTTCACACATATTAAGAAATGTCATTAATGCATGTGAAGAAGTCCCAAATACCTCTAAAGTAATTCAACTACCTAGGTAATTAAATGGTTAGGTAAGAGTTCACTATCATTATTAAGGTATAATTGATATATCGCAATAAAAAAACTTTGAAAATAGCGAAACGACAACTATTTTAAGACAAAATTTAACTCTCAAAACGACATTTATTTTAAGAGGGTGGAATACTAACAAAGTAACAATTTCTTGTAGGTGTAGATGGAACAATTGATTAGTATGAGAAGGGAGGAGGAAAGAAGAAGATGTGAGCTGGAAATGTTAAGTTGGCCCTTGGGTCGGTAAAATTATTAATTATTAAAACAACTCAAATGGGAATCCTTTTGCTATGTACGGTGCCTAATTTGTTGTTGAAGTGAATTTGCATCAAAGTTTAGTAATTCATTTATTCGTGTTCATAAGGATGTCGGAGCTTTATCTCTCCGTCCCACAATAATCTTCTTTTTCATGTTTATTCGAAAATATTATTCAATTTTAAAATTAGTGTGTTAAAATTACTCTTTTGTCTTAAAATAAATATTTTATTTTTTATTTTGGTTTGTCCAAAAACAAATGTCGTATTATTAAAAATTGATATAAAGTTTGGTGATCTTCCTATACTACTCATTTTAATATACACAAACATTGCAATGCCACAAAAAGTGCTACTCTACCTAAATGAATGGATTGAGGCAATAAAAAATACATAATTAAAGGATTAAAAACATTGACTTGTCAATTATGATATTTATTTTAGGATAAAGAGTATTAAATTTTCAAATTTAACTTTGTGATGAGTTATTGAGGAGTAAAGGTTTCTTGAAATAGATAGTTTATTGAAAGTAATAATTGGACTTGACTAAAAACATAAATGAAAATAAACATATATTAAAATTTTGAATTGTCAAATGGACTATTATTATGTGAGATTTTATATGGGACCAAAGACAATCTCATTTAAAAAAAAAAAACAAAAAAAAAAACTAATGAGACTGTCTATTTAATATGGAGAGAGAGAGAGAGTATACAATCCCTCCGTCCCACCTCACTTGATACTTAAGAAATTTGCACAAAAATTAAGGAAAAGTGATTTATGCGTGGTAGAAAATAAAGAGAGAAAATGAGTGGTGTGGATAGTAGTGTTGGTTGGATAAATTGAGTAGTGAAAAATAAAGAGAGTTAATGAGTAGTGGGGTAGATATCAACATAAACGATTGAGATTAGAGGGGCACAGGGAGGGGCACAGGAGATCTGGACTCATTGAATATAAAATGTAAGCTATTTTGAAAAGTGCCACGTAAGCTGAGACAGATTAAATAGAAATAGTTGTCAAATGAGGCGAGAGAGAAGGAGTCAATATTACAAAACACAAAATGGTTGATATAGGAGTATTATATGTTGGTGATTTTAGTGTCATCAACGATTTTATGTAATTGTGATTTACTAGAGACCAATGCGATTTCATATTAGACTCGGATACGAGTAAGGGAAAGTGTGGAGTACACACTCGTTTGAGTTAATATGTTTTCGACCACGATAAATAAGCAGGGGTCAAGGGGATGCGCCCCTAACCTAAACGGTATTGTTGGTACTCCAATTGATTCCCGCCAGTTTTTCCCGCAACTCCAAAGGATACTACTGTTGGCTAACAGGTATGACTGTTTAATGCCAACAGTCATATTTGATCCTTCTTCCCATCTGTTTATAAAACAGATTTTGGTCTCATGTTTCTTTCACGAAAATTTTTCACACAATTCTCAGAATTTTGATCTGTATTCTTTGCCTTAAAACAAATTGTTTGATTGTCTTATTCCAGTAAAGATTTCGTGATACCCAGGCAATAAAGGGTTGAAATATTTCATTCGGAAAACGATTTGTACGCAATTCGATCAAATATCTAGGATTATCAATTACCCTAACCCCAAAATTTCTAACATTATATTTTGAAGCCTGAATAGAACGCTCTACTATAAAGAGATTTAAATTTTGGTATGGGAAGGATAAAAATTTTGAGATTAATTATTTATGGCTGAGCAAACATAAATTGCACGCCATGAGGTCAGGTCAAAGCGACTTGGGAAAGGCCTGGATGGTTAGTTGAACCGGATCAAAAGCTGATTTGATGAATCTGTTCCATAATGAAGAGGCTGACATTATATTTACTCACCTTGTCTTATACTACTAGTATTCAACTGTCTACTATTTTCAATTTAAATGGTGCCAAAATCTTGAAAAAAATAAATAACTTAGATTTAAAATGTAGGGGATTATTTAGTAAAATATGTGGTGACATATTTATAAGTAACCGTTTATTTTGAAACACGTGAAGGCATTTTTATTAATAACCGATGTATTTAACATACGTCGACCTTAACACTATCACTAACAATCTTTTAACACTATCACTGACACTCCTTAACATTCACTAACACTCTTTAATGCTATTGTTAGCACTCTTTAACGCACACACACGCTTACACTTTACAAGTGTTAAAAGTATTATTTTGAACAACCGACTATTTGTAACATTAGCACAAGCACCTACGGAGGAAACACGCGCGTTTAAAAATATAATACTTTTCCTAAGCGTTGGAAAAATTGTTTTCTCACAATATTCTCTCTTAAACATTAACGTTTGACAGAGTTAGTAGCAACAAATGTATAAATATCTTTTTTAGTGCACTTTTAACTTTTTATTGTATGAACGAGACAGCGTCGCACGAAGTTGGAAGATCCCATGTAGTAAAGATAGCATAGTGGCCAACACCTTGGAAATGCAATTGGCCGCGACAATCGTGGATATATTAATATGTGCCGATTGGGTAAGGATAAGTAAACAAGCAACATGCATTGACTAAATCATGTACACAAGCTTAGTGTTATCCCTACATAATATATATGTGGCGATTGTCTGAAACACAATTGAACTCTCAGTCTCCAATATTATGCTGTTGAAATCATAACCCATTGTGTTGCTTTACTGGTGATGGCATTGTTTCCTATCCTCGGTCTTACTATTGAGCCCATTCTCTCGATAACATATGAAGCCCGGACGCTTCTAAAAGTGAAACCTGGACAGTGCCCAGTAAGGCATTTAAAAGCTCTCCCTTTGAAAAATCTAACTTTGAGAATGTGACAAAACAAACAAACAAACATTTGAGCCCTCAATAAATCGTCAAATCGTCACCCAAACTTTCCAAACATTAAAAAAGTATGAACAAATAGAGGTTTCAGAAACCTAGTTGACCATCTTCTTTACAAACACATACTTGTCATATTTCAATCTTTATCCCTCAACTTCCCTCTTTGTCAATTTCTTCACCAAATAATACTCCCTCTGTCCCTAAATGAGTGTCCATTTTCAAGAAATTTTTGTCCTAAATGAGTGTCTTTTTTTAGCATAACCTTTTCCCTAAACGTTTTTTTTCGAATTTTTTTTCACCGGTTTCTTTATACGTGCAAAACTAAATGTTTGGAAAGGAGAATACAAGATTATATATGAATATTTGCTACCAAATTGTACAACAAAGTTGAGATTTTTAGTGTCCCTTAAAATGAAATTTGGACACTCATTTAGGGACAGAGGTAGTATAATTTTTTTATATTAAAAAATGGAAAAAATGAAAAAAAATAAATAACTCTTATATTTTGATCATAAGAGGAGAAATGGTCTTACACGTTAGTTAGTTTTATAGCTGACTAAGATTTGATCAAGAAAGTAAGATTCAACTCTTTAGGAGGTAGATATATCTTTTGAGCATCCATGGGTTTACATGGGCTTTTGATCTCACTATATGGGTTTTTATGGAATTTTATTCTCGCCAAAGGGGCTTAGGGTCCAAAGCTCCATAATTTTACGGGTGCGAACAACAATACCCTTCAAATTCCTACTCACCCTCGCCAAAAACCTCACAATCCCTCCCTCCCTCCCTCCCTCCTCCCACCCGTCTGCAAAAATTCCAAATTTACACACAGGGGCATACTCTCTCTCTCTCTCTCTCATCGCTCACTCCAATTTGATCAAGAACGTTGGGTATGTCTCTACCATGCAACAATGCGTTTGATCACACACTTCACTTGTCGCAAACCCATTTTTAGCTACCTTTTTTCCCAATTTGTATTTTCATACGTTACTTTCCTCTAATTATTTGATTCTCTCGTTTCTTCATCTGATTTCGTTCTCACGCTTTCGATGGTGTAATCTATTTCCTCGAACTCCCCCTATGATTCGAAAATTCAGTTAGGGTTTTAGTCCGTTCAATCGGTACAGTACATTGTGTCTTTTCGCACCGCTCCAGCTCGTTCCTCAGTCCTAACTTCTATTTGTTTGGTTTTGGAGCGTGTTCAAGTAAAGAAATTGAATTCCATTTTATCGGTGTAGTTTCTTTTTGATTTTGACTGGGTTGGTTTGGTTGAGCACTGGACCTGAAAAAGAGTTTTTGCAAACTGGGTTTTCTTTATATATTTTCATATAATTATTGTATACAATTGGGTGCTTTCGTTTTGTAGTTATGGAAAATTTTGTGATTCTAAGTTATTTGCATGTCTCTTTAATTGGATGTCGAATATATCTGCTTAGTTTATATTTGAACTAAAAATAGTGCTAATGTGGTTCTGAATTTCTTGAGTAATGTGCAGGTTCAAATGGCCTGAATTACTCGCAGAGAATTTTTAGTTGGATACTGAAATTTATATAATGTGAGATTAAATAAATAGGTTTGTGGGTTTACTGTATCTGGTTGCTTCTTTGAGGAAGGGTCAATAAAAAGTCTATGCTCTTCTAAGAAATTATTATTATTTGTGCAAGGTAGTTAATTGACTTGGCGTTTATTTTATCTATCATGACAGAACATACAATAATAGTACTACTAATTGGGTCTACTGACCGTATAGGGTGTTGATATAATGCATTGATTACTTATGTTGCATAACCTCACTTCTTTCCAGGAAAAAATGAGCTTGCAAGTATACCAATGACTTGTCATAAATCACTGTGTAGTGATTCTTTCTGTACTTTATTAGCTTCAGTATGTAGCAGTCATGTAACCAACCTAAGTGCTTGGAAACAGGTTGATTTTAGCAATCATCCTCATGAGCGAAGGGGGTTACTAGAGGTATTTATAGTTTCAATTTCTAGTTATAACGTCTTGTCAGTTTTATTTACTTTTTAATAAACCCTATCTCGTATTCTTGTCAAGTATGGTGAGGGGGAGTATGTCCTAGCTCTTTTAGCTGATTCATTGTTTACGGAGAAGGGGTAAATTGCTTTAAATCTAGTCCTATCTGGTGCTGTCTTCTTTCTGCCTATTTTTTCCCTTACTTTTGAGAATTGCAGTGAAAAAGGAAGGTTGTGCGCATGCATAATTAAGTTATTGCCCTTTTGGTTTCTGAACCATTGATGATGGTTGTAGTCTCTTGTAGGTAACTACACAAATGGCACCTAATCCAAGGGTTGCTAAAGCCTTTCGGGCTATGAGACAGATTGGAATTTCCGAAGAAACAGTGAAACCAGTGTTGAAAAGCCTTTTAAAGCTGTATGAGAAAAACTGGGAGCTTATTGAAGAAGAAAATTATAGAGCACTTGCAGACGCTATATTTGATGCACAGGACTCTGAGGTATATTCTTTTTCCCTTTCAAAATATGTTCTCCATCCGTTTTTGTCTTTAAACTGGTTGTTTCTTATCCTTGCCCAAACCAAATATTTCAGGCTACAGAAAAGAAGAAAAAGCTCGAGAATCCTGAAGTATGTTATTTGATTATTCATTCTCGTAGTCTTGGAGTGATTGATTGCTATTGTGGTTCAACTGCTTGTACTCTCATTCACTGACTTCTTCTCATTATTGTTGCACTCTTTTTTCGGTCAGAGGGAGGTTGATTTAGAGGAAGAAGCTCTGGTGCATGAAGAGACTGAAAGGCCCTTGAAGAGGTTGCGCTTAAGACATCAAGAAGCACAAGCAGCGCCTTCTTCGGGTAACTCTATCTCAAGAGGTCATGACCAGCCTGAATCACGAATAGTGGCAGCATTCCCGGAGTCAAATAATGAGAATTCAAGGAGTGAAAGGCAGCCTGTTTCCCCCCAAGCACTTACTAGAAACAAAGGGAAGCAAACTATATCACCCAATGCATTGGCATCACATGAAAGATCAAATACTCAGCAGGCTGTAGCTGCTGAGAAAACTCAACCAGACGCTACCAAGAGAATAGAATCTGATTCAACTACTCCAAGGCGTCTCAAAGACAAAGGAAAGGAGCCTCTTTTACCTCAGGAGAAGAGACCGATTTCCGCTAGGCCATCAACTGGAGTGCGCTTTAAAGAACCTAAGCTGGATGGCGTTGTTCATACTCCCAAACTGAACGCTCCTGCCTTGATAAAGCCGAAGGACGAGCCAGTTACGGATGACATGCCACGTTACGAGGTTCCTCTTGCAGTAATCCTTCCGGGTACTACTAATCTCCTCTGATCAAAACTTGTTATCAATTATTTAATGAGTAAGAGAAACAACTTTGAAGTACCTTGTTATTGTTTCTTTTTCTTTTCTTGTTGGGCTTATCCTCCTAAAGACCAAGCCTTTGGCTTCCCGTAGGAAGTAGTACCACTGCCAAATCTCCTATTATAGAAACTATTCCCACCTCTCTCCGCTCTCATTACACACACATGTATGTATATATAGAGAATATTTCTAAAGGTGGACAGTGGCGGGCCCTAGACAAAATGTAAGTGGGTGCACAAATTACATTTCAAAAACTTTCAAAACTATAATTGTCCTGTAAACAGGATACAATCGAAAGCTTTATATTATATATGTCGCTTATGCGTTTTCATTTATTGAAATGTTTAATAATATCATCATCATTTACAATAGACATCGCAAAGACCGCGAATCGGCAATCGGAAATGAGAGTGAGGCCTACCGTAAGGAGTGGCAAAAAGTACTACGTGTGCTGCTATGCAGAGAGGACTTAGAGGATTTGAGAAGTCTTTTTTTTTTTTTTTTTTTTTTTTTACAGAATGAATTGATAGTCCACATTGTATTTTGTACTCCTTTCGTCCAAAAATTGAATGTCTATTTTGACAAAAAAAAAAAAAAATCCCAAAATAAATAACGTTTTTTTTTTTTTTTTTGGTGAACTTACAATCCAACACTACTATTTATCCCACTCATTCTCTCTCTTCATTTTCCACCACTCAATTTATCCAACTAACACTACTATTTACTCAACTCATTCTCTCTCTTCATTTTTTACCACACATTTGCTAGTTTTTCTTAATTAGTGTGCAAACTTCTCTAGTCCTACTTGTGGTGGGACGGAGGGAGTATGCAATATCAACTTCTTTTAAAAATAAAATAATAATAATAAAAAGGATACGGAAGAAGTACGTTGTTAGTTGTTATGTGGCGTGTGAGGTTTAGTGATTAGTGAGAGGGTCATGTGTGAGGGTGTTAGTGCCTTAGTAGGTATGTGATGCAGCTAGTGAGGTAATGTGAGGTTGGGCTTTTTGTGGTTGGGTGTGACTTAGAATAAATGGGTTCACTTGGCAATATGCTATACTAATATTGTGCAAAATTAGACAAAGTTGAAAACTTTATGGGTGCACTGCCACCCACTTTGTTGGCTGTGAGTCAGCCTCTGAAGGTGGATGAGGTGGTCACGCAAGCTTTCCTCGATCCTACAACAGTTATACCTTGAACCCTAACCTCCCAGTTAGAGTAGAACATATGCTTCAACGAACGTAAGCTGGAGCCTAACATAGTGAAGTCTTATCATAGAAAACTAACTAGATTCAGAAGTCGTGGGTCTATTTTATTGTAGTTTCTGACATTTTTAAAGGTGCAGGAGTCTATAGCATAGTAGTTTCAGCTTTTGCTAGGGACCTGGGGTTAGTCGTCGTGTTCATCGAGGAACTTATTTTATTAATATATTGCTCGCTATATCATGCTTATAAATCCATTATTGTTTGATAGGGTCTTATTAAATTATTAAATTGATCACTATGTCATGCTTATAGGTTTCATTAAGTCTTGGGGGTCTGATTTAACTAGTTACAGAACATGAACTATGTCCTTTCAGGCTTAGTAGCAGTACAAAGCTAATTCAATTAGCTC
The DNA here is from genome assembly GCA_026119855.1 of Campanula takesimana. NCBI lineage: Eukaryota > Viridiplantae > Streptophyta > Magnoliopsida > Asterales > Campanulaceae > Campanula > Campanula takesimana. Next base: position 2,333,282 of record JAOWBW010000046.1, read on the forward strand.
CCAATAGAGAATCAACATTAAGCTTTAGCCAGGTTGTGTCATATTTTCTCTGAATTGAGTGCAACAGCTCCCTTGGGTCTGATGCCTAACGAGATCTTTGGTGTGAAGCTAGGTTTTCTTCATCATCTTATCCTCTCATTTCCTTGACTTTCTCGAATCCTATTCCTACCCACCAAAGCCACCAACCTTTCAACCCATAACGCTTCTTGGTTCTGGTTATCGATACCCAGGCCCGGTTTTGGGCCTGTGCAACCAGCCCAATTGCACAGGGCCCAAAAATTTTGGGGGCCCCAAATTTTATAAACATACTATTACAATAGACAGCGAATGGTAACAATTGTGAATAAGTTTCCTGGCTGGTTAGGCATTGCTTGAGGCACCAGGCTGTCCGAGTTCAATACCCAGGAACAGCACATTATGTTTTTTTTTTTTTTCCTTCTTAGACTTTTCTCATTTCATTTTTGGGTTTTTTTTTCTCCCACTTGGGCTTTTCACTAATTTTTGTTTTTGGACTTCCTTTCCCTTCTTTTCTACTTTAGGCTTTCTTGCATATTTTTTTTCAAAACCTTAATTAGAAAGTTTTTTTTTTTAATTTAATAACATATTTTAATTTTTATGAATTATTTGCTTATTACGCTCAACATCATTGCACTCAATTTTTGGGCTTCCCTCCCCTTCTTTTCTAGGCTTTCATTCATATATATTTTTTTTTTCCAAAATCATAATTAGAAAGTTTGGTTTCTTTTAATAACATATTTTAATTTTAATGAATTATTTGCTTATTACTTCAACATTATTGCAATCATTTTGTGGTGTAAATATTTTAAATACTAAGGGCCCCAATTTTCACATTTAGCACAGGGTCCCTATAATTATTGAGACGGGCCTGTCGATACCAAGGCAGCCTCTAAATCTTCCTTATTTACAGAAATATAAATTCGACAACCCTAACTTGGTTGTGCTCTAATTAAATTCAGAAACCGCATTTTGCTCTTGAATATTCTCAGGCTTAGCTGCATCTCGTATTTTCAATGGCTAGATGTGAAATTGAAAATGTGTACTTGATTGGAGTTTGGATATTCCTGATGCGGGAAATGAACCCCCTTTATGTTATTAAGATTTATTGCTGGTGGAGTGAGCATTTGATACAAAAAAAATAATATTAAAAAGGTTGGTACAACAATGCTTTTGACAAAGAAAATACTGAACCAGAATTTTGGGTCAACTTCAAGGGCAATCTGATAATTAAGTATACGTTTCCAGCAGGGAGAAAATATATTGTTGGAAAGATATATAGTCTAGTTTCATACGAAAGAAACGGTTTGTCATTTCGGATTTTCTACATCAAGTTGTGATCATTTTACTAAATGCTGCCACAAAGACGTGTTCGTCCTACCTTGGAGGAGTGTTCCAAGATAAGTGTAAATACCCCAATCATGCAAATGAAAGAAGAGGATAGTTGAGTTAATTACAAGAATACCGACTTGTAAAGAAGATTGATTTCTTCTTGTCTATCTTATCCATTAGGTTGGGTTCCGTAGGGGGAGGGGGGGGGGGTAATTTGACGCGTATTCTTGGGGGGATTCATTTGTATTTCATGTTCCTTTAACCTGTGTGCGTTCACTTGTGTTACCTCCGATGACTTTTCCATTTTTTCGGCATCAAATTGATATAAGAGTTTTGGTGAAAATGCTTGTGCGACATTACCCAACTCTTGAAATTGATCGAGATGCAACTCAAGTGTCGTCTTGCACGCGACGAGGCTTTTGGAACATGATGAGTCACTTCATGATTCAAAGTTATTGACTTCAGATGATGAATGAGAGAAGAAATTCCTTTTCAATCATAATTGGGACTAGATGTCGATTAAATAGGCTTCTCATCGATTCAATTTGCTACATTCCAACGAATGAATGAAGAATAGAATTCAGAAGATCTTAAATGGCCGTTCACCACTCCGAATGATCCACCTTGGAGATACAGGGCATAAATACTCACCACCAGACGTAATCCATCAAAGAGATACAGAGTAAGATGTTGTTCACCTTGGGGATATACAGGGCTTAAATACTCACCACTCTACGTATTCTACCAAAGAGATACAGAGTAAGACGATGTTCAACACTCAATGGAATCCACTAAAAAAATAAAACCAAGAAAGAAGGCATAGAGCACAACTTTGTAGTATTACTAATCTCAAAATTCAACTCTATTCTCTTACAAATACACTTAACGGGTTTTTATACTACTCTTGGAACATCCCTCCATCTAGGAAAACAATAAAAACTAAATAGATAAACTATAATTAATTACTAGAAGATAAGATTGCTTAGTAATATGAAAAACCAAAAGACATGGTCGAATTCGGATGTACGATTCCTCGTGATTAGCACTTGGTAAAAGAATCATAACTTTCTCTAGAAAAATCCAAATGATGAACCGAAAAATGCCAAAGAAACTAGATTCATATTTCTTTCCGATGATATATTATTCACCTGTTGGAACTTTACAGATAGTTACCTGATTACCCTTGAGGTTGACCAGATCTGATTTGGTACTTTTATGGACAATATTTGTTCTGAATTGTTCTTTGACCGAATTACTCCACCATTACTGAATATTAAGGACATATAGAGGGATTTTTCCGGCGTCAATTCCCTAGTTCATCAAAGCATAAGGAGCGTGTGTTAGCTCAGTAACACTGGTTCAAATCTATGCAGAGTTAGGCGCTCTGTTTAGCAATATTCAGTGCCCCTACAAACTTTCCTGGAGCCCCAGACTCAGGTGCACAAGTGCTTTCGTTGACAGTCCTAATCTAAGTTTAGTGGCTTTGGTGGTTTGTCTGAAAATAGCTGGAACTTGTGTTGATAGAATCGTCAAATGTGGGTACATGCATGATTAGACACCTTTTATAGTAATATCCCCAGGGCCTATAATACGGCGTTAATCTTTCTCAGTACAGTTGATCTGGTTCGTAAGTTTCTGGTCATTTTATTCAATTGAGTCGATAAGTATGAAATTTAATGGTGCCTTAGGAGCATACACCTTTAACATTTTGATCACAGATATTCTGTTTATGCACATGCTACTGTATCTTATGTGGGTGATTATTTGATTTTCAGAGCCATTACTCGAAATTTCTGCAAATGGACATGATTCTGTCAGAGAAGCTGGTGGAGCTAAGCCCCCAATATCCAATTCTTGTGCCGAAAAAGATAGAAATGATGAAAGTTTAGCGTCTAGTGAAAAAGGAAAAACTTATGCGCTTGTGAACAATACCGATGAGTCTACTGCCAACATAGAAATTGCGTCGTCCTTGTCAGGAGAGGTCAAGCTTTCTCTAAGCTGTAACTCTGCTCTTGGAGAGATTCCTGATCCAGATTCAGTTCTGAAAGCATTGGAGGATAAATGTCTGAGATCATATAAAATCCTGGATCCAAACTTTTCCCTGAAGAATTTGCTGAAAGATATGTGCGAGTGCGTTTTGGAACTCAGATCTGATTCCACTAAACAACCGCAAGTAGCCATAAATGGTACACTACCTATTGATTTGTTGAAGAAATTCTGTGAAGCGGATGTTGTTGGTACTAAAGACATGCCTTCTTGCACTTTGAATGGATCAGCTGGTATTCAATCCGATGATACTGAGATACTATTACTTCCTCCACCTTGTAATGGTGTGGATGACATTGCAGGACATGTGGATCAGAATGGTTTGGATGACATTTCACAAACTGTTGAGCAGAATGGTGTGGGTGATAATGCCGAACCTGTTGAGCAGAATGGGGTTAGTGACATGGCCGTCAACAACAATGAAAATGAGTTGGAAACTGAACAAAATGAGGATGAGGATGAGGGTGCTAGTTGTCGAAATTTGGTGGCCATTCAGGCTGACCAGTGTCAGTCAGCTCCTGTTGTTGATGACATATCCAAAGGACAAGAAAAGGTTATAATTTCACTGGTAAATGAAGTAAACAGTGAGTGTCCATCATCCTTCCATTACATACCCCAGAATGCAGTTTTTCAGAATGCGCATGTTAATTTCTCTCTGGCTCAGATTGGGGATGATAATTGCTGTTCAACTTGTTTGGTTGATTGTCTATCATCATCAAAACCTTGTGTATGTGCACTTCGAAGTGGGGGTGAATTTGCGTACACATCTGAAGGTCTTGTTAGCAAGGAGCTTCTAAAAGAATGTATTTCTATGAATCGTAACCCTCAGAAGCACCGCCTCTTTTATTGCAGTGAATGCCCTCAGGAAAGGTCCAAAAATGAGGAAATAATAGAGCCATGCAAAGGTCATTTAGTGAGGAAGTTTATCAAGGAGTGTTGGTGGAAGTGTGGCTGCAGTAAACAGTGTGGGAATCGAGTTGTTCAGCGTGGTATAAATCGCAAATTACAGGTGAAATTTGTTGTTTGATTTCCTTGTTTTCTTTCTTGTTTTTCCTTGGCCTGAAAAGCGGGCTAAGGAGAGGCAATATTCCATTTCCTTTATTATTTCCAGGTTTTCATGACCCCTGGGGGAAAAGGCTGGGGACTCCGTACTCTTGAAGATCTGCCAAAAGGTGCATTTGTTTGCGAATATGTTGGGGAGGTGTTAACTAATGCGGAGCTCTATGATCGCATTTCACGAAGTTCCAACAAAGATGAACATGCATACCCTGTATTGCTAGATGCTGACTGGACTTCCGAGAAAAATCTGAAGGACGAGGAAGCTCTTTGTTTGGATGCTACTCACTTTGGCAATGTTGCTAGGTTCATTAATCATAGGTAACCTGATGCCTGTTATGACATGCGTATGCATTTATTTATTTATGATAATAAAAAATAACTGCATCTACCTTTTGAGATAATGTGTCTGTGTGTTTGTGTATTGTGTTTAAATATATATATATATATATATATATATATATATATACAGGGGCGGATCCAGGGTGTGACAGGGTGTGCAGGATTTTCCGAAAAAAATTACTGAGTAGTTATTAAAATAAAAACTTTAGGGGTGTAAGTTGTTATTTTTGAAAGAAGAGGGGTGTTAAACATAAAACAATAATAATAATAATAAAAAAAAAAACTAAAACAAACAAGGCACGCAGAAGAACAGACATACTGATTTTTTTTTCATTTTGAGTGTTCATTAGAATACTAATTATGAGAAATATTTTCATTAGAAGTGTTAAATACAAGTATAGTATTCTTATGCCCGATGTCCTTCTTGGTGCATTTTTATAGTGTGATTTTAATTTTTTTGTCATTTAAAGTTTTAAGCCGACCTGATCGGACCCCAAATCCTGGATACGCCACTGTATATATACATATACATATATATGTATATGTATATACTCCCTCCGTCCCACTTGAATTAAGACAAATTTTCATTTTGGGTGTCCCATTCGAATTAGGACAACCCAAAAATGGAAGTCTTCTATTTAATGGGACCCACATTCACACTCATAACAACTTTCCACTCATTAGTCTCTACCCTACTCTCTCTTACTTCACTTTTCATACTCACAAAACTTGCTCCACTAACATTTTTCCTTAATCCCCGTGCCCAACCCAAAAATCCTAATTCGGGTGGGACGGAGGGAGTGTATAGTTTGCCATAATTCACATGCTGAAAATATATTTTTCGTCTTTGCTGTGAAGTTTTTCATGATTTGTTTAAGTGGTGTGGCCTTGCCTGAACATGAAAGGATTAACTTGTGCTAATCATCAATGGCATATAGAGGAAGTTTAAGAGTTTAAGCTGGAAGAATGATAACCTCTTGGGTGACTAATATAATGTTTTTCACAAAGAATTTATTGAAAACAAAATTAAATTGCTGAAGTTGAGTGCAGAATTGTCATCACTGCCATTTTTTTGTTCCCCGTTCTTCTACCATGCTTTTGCTCTCCTAGTGAGGACTTTTCTTTTTGAAATGCTTCCTTCCTTGGTCTGCTAGGTGTTTTGATTCATCATTAGTTGAAATCCCAGTGGAAGTGGAGACCCCTGACCACCACTACTACCATGTATGTATCTTGTGTCATTCTTCAATGCATATTTACTCACCTATATTTACTGGATTTTCATCTTTTGTTAAACTCCCTCCGTCACAAAAAGATAGTCCCGTTTTACTTTTTATTGTCAACGCAAGTGAACTTTGACCAATTAGCAATGTCAATCTAATCATCCTAGCGAAATTCTGGAAACTGTAATTGATAAATCATTACGTTATTTATTAATAACTGTTTTTAGAATTTTTATTGAGATGATTAGATTGACATTAATGTTTGGTCAAAGTTCACATAAAAAGTCAAGTGGAACTATCTTTCCGGGGCAGAGGGAATAAGAATATTAATTGATTGCTGTACCCTGTCATGCAGCTTGCGTTCTTCACTACAAGAAAGGTGAAAGCTCTGGAAGAGCTAACTTGGGTAAGTGAGATTGGATTACACGATTTCTTACGGAATAAAAAAAAGTTGATCCTTTTAAGATTATGTTGTGTACGTGTCAATATTATTGCTCCTGAAGCATGAAACGTGATAGGTTCTCTTTATGGTGCAAACGAACCTGATCCAGATGGCCAGTAATTTAGTCTAATAAACATAATTATTTGCATGAGAGATTGGGGTAAGACGGTATACATGATGCATGCAAAAGGCAGCATGCAATGGAAAGCCAAACAACACAAGAGATGGAAAGCCAGCAGCCATTGATTAGGATAAGTTTTATTGATAAGGATATTATTAATTATGTCATTTAATTTTGCAGTCTTTGTAAAGCCTATAAAAGGTGAGCTGAATAATGGAATTGACATCCAAGTTTTGAAGCAAAGAAAGCATTAGGGAGTTTGGGGAATTCTCAACAAAAAATTCCTAAGGAGTTTGGGGAATTCTCAATAAAAAATTCCTACTTCTATCCCTTTTTATATTTCAGTTTTCTTCTTTATCTTCCCAGCCATTTTCCAACTAGCAAATTAGCTAACTCAAGCTGTCCCAAATCCTCCTTTCTAACAACCGAAGGCCCGTGACGTTCCATAACTAAATCAGCCCATAACAATACACTACTGAAATAATTGGAGGATGTTATCCTCACAATGCAAGTTGACTCAAGAAAAAAGGAAAAACGTAAAATAGATATGTCAAGTTAATATCTCCATCTTTTTCAGCCTCTCTTTGTTGCCAAGTAGAACTACCCTTCACCAATTTCAACTCTCTCTCTCTCTCATCATCGACCACCTTATGCCTCAACCACAACCCCTTCTCTAGTCTATACATTGGTGCTCCTCTAATCCAGCTCGATCTGGATTTCAAATCTATGTAAATGAGGCTTTAGATAAAGGGGTTATGAGTGAGTCTAAAGGTAGCCCCCCTAGTGGACATAGCTTGAGATGATGACCATTATGAAGAAAAATACGTTTGAATGTGAAATCTGGTAACTCAAGATGAATTTTCTTTGAAGATAAGCTAGTTTCGAGTTGATCATATAAACCATCAGTAAAGCTGAAGTTGTGTTTTATTCAAGTTCATTCTTAATCTGTTGTTTGTAATATGTTTGCAGGATTATGGTATTGGTTTTGATGATCACGAACATCCTGTGAAAGCATTTCAATGTCAATGTGGAAGCAAGTTCTGCCGAAATATCAAACGTGCAAGCCGTAAGTACCTCTTAATCGTAGTCGTGATTAAATAGACTGACCATCTATCCTACACTGGAGATGCACAGCAGTAGAATGGCTTTGCTGTGCTTACTACATTAGATAATCATGCATCTTCAGTTTGTGTTATTACTCCCTCCGTTCCTTAATGATTGTCCAAACTTCATTTAGGTGACATTCTGAAAATGTTTTTAACTTTTTATACAATTAAATGGCAATGATGCATAAATATTCTTGCTATCCACTTTCTAAACATTTAGTTTTGAATGTATAAAAAGAATAGTAAAACATAAATGGTAAAAGAACATTTCGAAACAGTTTCTAACAAAAAGGACATTAATTTTGGCCAAGAAAATCTTGAAAATTGACATATTCATTTAGGGATGGAGGGAGTAGTACTTATTGTCTGTCCTTGAAACTGGCATGCATCAGTTAGCAACGCTCGTATTAGAAAGTCTGTCTGAACACTGTTCTGGATGTGACCTATCTTCCTATCTGCTATTCTCTTGTTTTTTGTCTCACCTAATGTGGTACTTCTTAGATTTCCCCGCTAAAGCATCAAATCTGTGATCAATTTCTCTCCAATTCATCCCATTTGCAGGAACAAGATCTGGGCGTAGTTGATTAAGTTATGCGGTTGCTCCAACTCTCCAGCAGCTACACCATAACCTCAAGTCAAACTCCTTTTTTGGAAGGTTATTTGAAGTCACACGCTTCATATTTTGTACGTATTATGTTTGTACTATTTTCACAGAACACTTGAATTGTAGGGGTAAATTTGCTAATGTTATGTGTGTTGGCATCCGAAAGATGTTCTTGAACTTGGAAGTGGTAGCAGTCATCTTTTGGACTTGTATGTAACTGTAGATAGGCATCCTCTGGTTTATGAAAACCTCTACTTCTCTTATTGAAAAGATTGGATCTTCTTCTTCTTCTTAACTTTCATTCTAAAAACAATCACATTTATGCAAAACATTTCTCGTCGGCAAATGTATCTACAATATACATGTATATATACACACACATTGAAGATTAAGAACCTGGGAACTTAATCTAAGAAACATACATATCTACACTTTTCTCTACCGTCGAAAGAGATTCTCTATTGTGAATTTGCAACAGGACTTCATGCTCAGAAGCAGTGGGCATGATAGGTTTAATGTTTCCTGGATTTAGTGGAAACAAAAACTTGTAGTAACCATCCATCATTGCTCCAAGATTACAAGTTTCTGCTACCTTTGGAATCTGTTCATGGCAGATAAAAGTTAAGCATGCATAAAAAGGATGACATCTTTTTTTTTTGGAAAAAAAAAAGAAGATTATGATCATAATTCAAGGCAAGAACAGGTACCTGATAAATGTCGCGCATATATCCATGAAGATTCCGATATTCAATCACCTTCTTCTTCGTGCACTTAAACATGACATTATAGACTAAATCAAACCGAATCAGAGTAGTAAACAAGCACACATCTGCAAGTGTGAGTTCATCACCACATAAGTATCGGGAACCACCCAAATGATTATCGATCATGTCCAATGCACTAAACAACTCATTCGCCGCAGTATCATATGCTTCTTGAGTCTGCGCAAATCCACATCTGTACAACATTATAGAACTCTCAATCAAAATCACATGTAGTTATGGAGATAAATTTCTTGAAATTTCAATGGCGTTACCTGTAAACTCCATTGTTGATGCTAGGATATATTACTCGATTCCATTCATCTATCTGTTTCTTGAGCGAAGGCGGGGACAAGTCCAAATCTGGATTGCTAGCCAAATGGTTCAGACCCGAATTGAGCAGTTCGATTATATCATAGCTCTCATTACAAACAACCTCCTTTCTTTGGACATCCCATAACATTGGGACGGTACTCCGGCCGTTATACCCGCCTTGCCGGAGTTTATAAACCTCTCTTAGGGTTTTAGACCCATTCACCTTATCCAAAGTTGGGACAAGAGTGTTTGGATTGGGGGTTGAGCTATTCTGGAAGACCCAAGAGCCGTCTATTCCAGGGGAAGCAATTGAGATCGGAATGGAGTCTTCAAGACCCTTGAGTGCTCGGACGATTAAGGTCCGGTGAGCCCAAGGGCAGGGGAGGCCGACGTAGAGATGGAGGGATTGAGGGGTTTGGGCGGAGAGTTGGGTGGGATTGGCGCGAAATTGGGAGGCGGGGCGGGTGTAGCTGCCGGAAGGGTCGGAGGGGGCGAGCTGGGACATCATGAGGAGCCAGACGGTGGACCAGGTAGTGCGGACGGTGGAGATGAGGAGTTGGGGAGGGAGGGATTTGCCCCAGAGGAGTTTTGTCAGGGAGGTGATGGAGGTGGTGATTGGATTGGGGTTGTTGGTGGACATTGAAATGTGGTGGTGGTGGTGGCGGCGGCGGCGGTGGTAGTTGTGGGTGAGTGGAATGGGGGTGGTTTTCTTGGGTTGGATGGGGAGGGGCGGGCTGAGGAAGGAGCTGCTATACGCCATTTTTGTTCAGCTCCTACGTCGTCAATCAGACTCTTATTGGGTAAAGTTTGGGCTCTTTTGAAATGTTTTCTTTTTCGTGTGCGTTTTTGTTCCAAAAGTGGTTTGACGAAAAATTCCTCCTCCCATTCAAGTTGCCTTCTGTAGGCTTCGACATCAAAAGGAACTATGAATGGATACATTGATGTAGGAAGAAAGAAAGATGAGATTGTGATTTATTGTTGTAGGAAAAAGGAAAGAAGAGGGTGTGATTTATAAGAAATTGTGTGGTTGAGGTTGACGGACATGAAATAAGAATGAAATCGAGTTAATTAAAAGATAAGGATATCATTCGTTGAGTGGTCGAAATTCACGGACATGAAACAATAATTCAATCGACTTAATTAAAGGATTTGAAACATTTTGGGGACGGGGTTGGTTGGAAGATTGGTTCTCTAAGTTAAAATCATTAGGATTGTAGTTGAATGGTGAAAAAATTTGAGAATTTTGAGTGTTGAAAGGATTATTATTGGGATCCATTTCACTCAAAAAATGATGAATTTTTTAAAGTGTAGGCTGAAATGGAGAAGGATAATTGAGAAAATAGAGTTTTTATTTTTTTTTGTCCAAATCTAATGAAACTTGCATTATTTTATAGGGAAAAAATGCTGAATTTTGGCGAAAAAAGTAAATTATTTTACTAGGTGATAATTCAGCTCAAAGAATTGAGATAAAAAAAATTAATCCGAAAATCAAACGGACCAATGAGAGCCAACCATATGGCAAGCAAGGGAAAAAAAAACGCGTCTGCGCTGTACCACACGCGCCTGACCCCGCCCAATCCCGCTCCGCCACGTGTCTTTGCGCCAGCTTTTTTAATACTTTCAACCCTTATGAAATTTTCCAACCCCCACCCTCCAATGGTTTCATACCACCCCCTCCATTTCATACACCAAGGTAGTCTTAAAATTCTTGCCCAGCTGTGGTTAGTACCGAAGGTCTACTATATTTCTGCTTTGGCTTAAATAATACTCCCTCCGTTCTATTTTAAGAGTCAAAAAATAGATGGGCTCAATAGTTAAGGAAAATGTGATGTGTTATGAGTGTTGATAGTTGGGTAGGAGAGAGAAAGTGGGGTATATAAGAGTTAGTGGATAATTGTTATGAGTATGACATATAGGGACTCACTTTCTATTTTAGGATTTTGACTTTTAAAATGTGACACCCTTATAGCAAATTTTGGCTCTCAAAATGGAACAGGGGGAGTACTCTTCTGTCCCGGAAAGATGGTACCTCATTTTTTACACAATGAACTTTGAGCTAAAGTTTAATATACTTTAAATTATCTTAATGTGAATCTATAAATTGGTATTCATAGTATTCATAATGGTATATAAATAACAAGTTATAAATTTTTATTGCGATAACTAAAAGTAACCTAAATTATTGCTTAAAGTTCATTCATAGTAACAACGAAAAATAAAGGACTAACTTTTCGGGACACATGTAGTATTCCGAGTTAAGTACTCTTTTAGTCCCTAACCTATTCAACTTTTCACCTTTTCGTCCCTGACCTATTTTTTTTAACGATTTCGTCCTTAACGTATGCATTTCAAGGACTATGTAGTCCTTCCGTCAATAGGCCGTCCATTTGTCCGTTAAATCGGAGAGTTAAGTACTCTTTTAGTCCCTAACCTATTCAACTTTTCACCTTTTCGTCCCTGACCTATTTTTTTTAACGATTTCGTCCTTAACGTATGCATTTCAAGGACTATGTAGTCCTTCCGTCAATAGGCCGTCCATTTGTCCGTTAAATGTGTTGATGTGACAAATGACGTTACCAATTATGCTTAGGTGGAACTTTTAGTGCAAGAATTTGCTAATATGAATCTAAAAGGGTAGAAAGTGTAAATATTATATATGTATAGATCTAAATGCTAAAAAAAATTAAAACTGAAAAATAGTAAAAATTTTAAATTATCATTAAATAAGTTTTTTTTTAAGAAAGACATTATAAGTTTTTTTGTTTTTTTTTATCGATTTATTTTAACATCAAAAAAATTAAAACGAAAAAAAAGTAAAAAATTTAAATTATCATTAAATAAGTTTTTTTTTAGAAAGACATTATAATATTTTTTTTATTGATTTTTTTTAACATCAATTGAAATATCTCTTATCAGTATTTTTTTTAGCGAGAATAATATTTTATATTTATTTGAAAAGTGTGGTAATTGGTTTTTTTAAAATCCCACCATCTTCCGGTGCACCTCTCCTAGACGAAATATCTCTTGTCAGTATTTTTTTTTTTAGCAAGAATAATATTTTATATTATAATGTTTTTTTTTTTAAAAAAAACTTATTTAATGATAATTTTAATTTTTTACTTTTTTTTTCGTTTTAATTTTTTTGATGTTAAAAAAAAATCGATAAAAAAAAACAAAAAAACTTATAATGTCTTTCTTAAAAAAAAAAAAAAATTATTTAATGATAATTTAAAATTTTTACTATTTTTCCGTTTTAATTTTTTTTAGCATTTAGATCTATACATATATAATATTTACACTTTCTACCCTTTTAGATTCATATTAGCAAATTCTTGCACTAAAAGTTCCACCTAAGCATAATTGGTGACGTCATTTGCCACATCAACACATTTAACGGACAAATGGACGGCCTATTGACGGAAGGACTACATAGTCCTTGAAATGCATACGTTAAGGACGAAATCGTTAAAAAAAATAGTTCAGGGACGAAAAGGTGAAAAGTTGAATAGGTTAGGGACTAAAAGAGTACTTAACTCTCCGATTTAACGGACAAATGGACGGCCTATTGACGGAAGGACTACATAGTCCTTGAAATGCATACGTTAAGGACGAAATCGTTAAAAAAAATAGGTCAGGGACGAAAAGGTGAAAAGTTTAATAGGTTAGGGACTAAAAGAGTACTTAACTCTGTAGTATTCCCATTAAAATGCAGAGTAAAAGGCGAAGAAAAAAAAAGAAATATTGTTAGTCCAAAAAAGGAAATCTGCAAGTGAATTAAAAAAAAATAAGAGTAGAAAATCTCATGTTTTGTAAGTGTAGATAGTCAAGTAAGAAATAGAAAGTGAGGTAATGGTATGTGATATGAATATGGCGAGTGAGTCCAAATAATTAAAATTTATTGAAAACATTTATTTTTAAATTTTACAATTAGACACTTAAAATGTTTACAAACAAGATGAAAGGAGTCGACAATTTAAGAGCATCTTCACTCATAAACCCCTTTTGTGCGCCATTTTTGTTCAGCTCCTCTTTCAGCAGAACAAAAATAACATACCAAAACAATTGCACTTGGTTTGGTCAATGATAATATGATGTCATTGTTGCATGATTGCATCAACAACAAATTAATTGACCAAGAAAGTATTATTGATACTTAATACGCTATATACGGTGATTTATAAGGTGATTTGAAGGTATGGTGAGTTTGATAACATTGAGTGCTAGATGTTGAATGTTGATTGAGGCTCTTAATGGTTAAGTGTCGATTCTAATTCTCAATCAATTAAGAGCCTCACTCAACATTCAACGTCTAGCGCTCAATGTTATCAAACTCACACTACCTTCAAATCACCCTGCTATGAGCATCAAGTGCTTAATGCTATCAAACACAACCTTTGTCCATGGCTTTTCATGCACTGTCAAGCATTCCAAGTGAAAGCCGTCACATTTTATATCCCTTAATATTTGCTCACAGTGCAAGCTGCCGTCAAACGAAAGTGAAACAATCATGAACCAAACCAGAATCGATCTATAGTTACTCTATGAATGAGCAAAACTGAACTTCAAATGGTTATCATCAAAGTACAGTCACCAACTTCAAACTACTTGCGACAGACCACAGTCCACACGTATTTGGCTCAGACAGGTTTGTTATCTGAAGAGATTGTACAAACTTCATCAAAATGTGTATTAATGACGGGAACAAAATCTGCATAATACGTCTTGAAATTTCTTCTGCCCTTTTGTTTATTTTCTTTCTTTAATTTTATTCTTCTGCTAGAAAACATGGAAAAATGCTGATTATGAAAAAGTGAAATTACGTATGCAAACTGCTTCAGCGATTGATTGGAGTGTGCATCCTCTCCACGATCCTATTAACTGCATCCCTGGACATCACTAAAGTGTCATGCAGCAGAATGCTGTAGACATTCAATCCCTGCAACGGAAAAACAGTAAATAAATAAATAAATAAATGCAACTGATTAGAAATAGTACTAACATAATGATTTTTGACAAGCCTAGTAAGATTCACTGTCACACACTGAATTGACCAAAAAGATTGTGTGAAGGCAATACTAGTGAGCAATCAATAGCTGAAAAGGGAAGTGTTGGGGGAATCTCAGATTATTGGTTATCAGAAATAATCTTGTACGAAAACAAGATGGCATGTGACCCATAGATATAGTATTGTCTTTAGGGAATGAGAGAGAGATTTTCTTTTTCCTTTTCTTTTTCTTCTCCGTGTAGGAAGCTTATAGAAATAGATTGTATAAGTTTTCACAATATTCAACCACTAGAAGCAATGCACAATCCCCCTCAGGGAAAACTACTGAATACAATGTTGATACAGCTAATGTAGCATCACCAACCAATCAAGATGTCATATTTTTTAAGAAACTACTGAATAGTTGCAACGGAGTTAATCAGAAGAAAAGCGCTCGGTACTTACAATTGACGGCAGTACATTAACATAATGTAGATTTTGAGTTGCCAGCTTTAGCTTGTCATCAATTGGGCCACCATCCACCAGTAGCAGCTTCTTAGATTCTTCCATTTGCTTGGCATAGTTCACAATGTTCTTGGTCTTGTGTGTAGGGACCTCTAATTTGTCAAAGACCAGAAGCTGCAGATTTTGTTCAATTTCATTAGATACATACGCCATACATATTGTAGTGCAATGTTTGGTCAATAACATGAGATGAATGCGAAAATTCATGTTAGATGACATGGGAAAGTTCGGGGTGGATGGGATGAGAGGAGAGCATCGGAGGAATAATGGAGTGCAATAAAAAGTGAAGAAATCAAAAATCAAAAGGAAAACAATTATATAAATAATGGTTATAATAAAGGGTAAAGAACAGAGGGAGAGAGAGGACTCGCCTTTCCTTCTGCTGCACGAGCTGAGAGAGCGATCTTAAGCCCTAATCGACGAACCTTCTTGTTCAGCTTGATAGCATGACTTCGTGGCTTCGGGCCATGCATAACAGCACCAGTCCTAAACTGTTCCCATTGAGCAAATCAAATTGATAACCATTCAAAAGCTTTCTGAACCTAAGGGAAGTAGACTTGAATAAAGCCAAACCACTACATGATAATGCAATACACTAAATTACCTGGGGTCCACGTAAAGTTCCATGCCTTGCACGACCTGTACCCTTCTGATTCCACGGTTTCCTTCCCGTTCCACTGACCTCGCTAATAGTTTTGGTTGAATGAGTACCCTGATGGAATACTCACCACTTTGCTTAGTAAGTACAAGGTCTAATCTCAGTGAGCTATATATTACATATGTAACGATAAGATAAATCAAACTTTTAAAGATTGAAAAATAATGAAATTTTGCAACCAAGGAGTATAGGAAACCAATCATTTCAAAACTCAGATCAGTAACATGACAAGAAAGTGATTTGGTCTCATGCACTCTTCATTACCTTGCTGATATTAACTTCATAGTTTCAAATCTCAAATGGTAAGGTAAACTCGTACCTGTTGTCGTTTTGCAAGCTGCCACCTCACAACACGGTGAATTATATATCCTTTCGAATGGGCACGTCAAAAACGTCACCAGCTAAAACCATAAATCCTTTATCTTCATTTTGAAAATTTGTCACGGGAATTACCAGGTCTTGGAGGAGTCCTGCGCAGTTAAGTCATGTGCTTAGATTTTGAGCTCATCAATCATCTTTACTTGCATTACCATTGTATCCAGTCTTCTGCATAACGTTCAGTTCAATAGGCAAAACACCATTCCACCAAGTTCAAAAGAAAACAAAAAGATGGGTTGTCTCTAATTCAATCACCAAGACAACCTAAGCCAGTCTCTCACTCTCATCCTTCTCTCTCTCTCTCTCTCTCTCTCTCTATTTACAATCATATCAGGTACCCACTATTTACTTTTAATTGTTTCTCATTTCAACCGAGTATGTGAAGAACACATGCTACAATGTAATATACGGAAAGATCGCCGGAACATGAATCCAAAGTGTTCCCCACTCCACCTTTCTTTTAATTATCTACAGCCGTCATTGCCAAAAACCCATTGATTCCTACATAACACTATTAACATTCCCAGTACTAAGGACACATATAAACAAATTAACGCTTGAGACACCAAGCCAACAGCAATTAATTTTACAGTAACATAAAGTTGAAAATTTAAGAGTATTGACATTTTAAGTGTCACTTTATACCTAAAGTGCGTTCGGGGGTTAAGACAGACTTCTTCGATAACAGATCAGAAGGGAATGCTCCTCCACCTGAATCAGTTGAAATGGAACTTGAAAACCCTCGAAGAGCATTGAAAGAAAATGTTTCCTGCATTTGAACAGCTCCCATATCATATTCAGAACCGAGATATGCCCAAACTCATTTCAAAAACACTACTAGTGTGTAAGAGCAATAATGTGCCAAAAGCAGAAAACTTCAGTTAACAATATCATCCACTACCCCTATCGTATTTCCGTTGAGCCTCCTAGATGAGGCATAAAGTGCACTTGCAAAGCCAGGTCAATTAAACAAACCGAGCAAAAAAACAATGCCCAGTGTAGCAAATACTCCTAGTGATTATGAACAAATAATTCAAAAACGTAACTCATTCTACAGAGGGCGTATGTATGTACCTTCATCGAGGTCGAAGATTCAACGTAAGGTAGGATAACTCCAGATTCATGGCCACCAAACACTGGATGAAAAATTCAAATCAATTGCATAATTTGGAAAATGTCTTGCTTTGTTCAATTAAAATTAACGACTGAATGAATAAACGCGAAATGTAGGTCTTACCGTTCGAGCAAGTATGAAATGCTCGACAGAAATCTTTTAGGTTAGAGCTTCCATTGTGGGAACAAATAGAAAGCAGAAGCCTCTTCGAACTTGACAAAGCCATTGAAGAGTTAGTGCCGCCGATTACGGAAGATAATAGGTCTTGATCAGTATTCAGATCAGAAGCCGGAAATAGGAGTAAATTGGTGCATCGTTTGGACGGATATCGAGCGTCGACAGGGCTTTTTACTTCTCCGGCGAAGGTTTCTGCTACAACGGGGGAGGTAGGAGTGAGGTTGGTTTAGGGTTTTTGTTGGGTTATCAACGGGTTAATTTAGTAAAACTAGTAGCGTTTAAAGTCACAAAATAAGTGCCATAAATTTTGGTCGGCAAAATGATGAGAGCAGATCTTCTGTGCCCATCCGGTGTACCACTCTATGTGCCCAAAATGATCCAACGGTTACCGTTTTTAAGATTAACATTTTATTAATATTATTCAAACATATTAACGGCCGTATCACTTTGGGCACATGGATGGCACACCGGATGGGTACAAGAGATCTGGTCTCTAAAATGATGTATCAAATTTTATTGATGTTTTTTATTAGAGTGTCGATTATTGATGTAACCAATACAATATCGTCACCTCATTTTGTATCTATTATTTTGTGCTCTTGGTATCACCCGTAGCGAGATGTAAAATTGATTTTTTTTTAATGAAACTGAATCGAACGTTCATTTTAGTACCAATGTGGTTAAAGCAATGTTAGGGACACAAAAACTTGCTCACAAAATGAGGTGTCGATATTTTATTGGTTGCATCGATAATGGACCCTCCACACTCTACTTGAAAACACCCAGAAAATCATTACACCTAAGATTTTGTGAAAAAAAAATTGTGATTTTTTTTTTGCCCCTAGTATTATTCATATAGTTATCTACATCAATTTTAGAACACATGTAGTAAATCATAATAGGATTTATTTTTTTTCGACATAAGATCATAATTTTAAAATGCATGATGTTTTCGTTTGTTTGAAGCAAAGCTTATTAAAACACTGACGTTGATTAACACTAAAGATGTCACTCCTTCACACCAATATTAACACTTCCGGAAATAAAAAAATGATGATACTCAAACACACTAAAACTCTCTCGGTATCACTCAAACATGATCGTTAGGCACTAAAATTACTAACCTTGACGCTTTCAATGTGAGTGATAAAGAGTGCTAGTGTATGTATTGTTGAGTGTCAATACACGTATTTTGTTAGTGTGAATGCATGCGTTTAAAGAGTGCGTGTGTTAAAGAATGTTAATGTTAGAAGATTGTTAATGATAGTGTTAAAAGGTGTCAACTGTAATGTTAAAACCATGTCTTTGTTAATGTATCAGTGACAGCGTTAAAGAGTGTCAATAATAGTGTTAATAAGTTATGCTTATATAAAAATCTTACTATGCGTTTTACAATAAGCTTTGGTTGTTTACAAAAATAACACCATGCATTCTAAAATAAGTTTCGTGTACTATTAAAAACAATCAAGTATTGAAATCGATAATTTCAATTTAATCGTGAAACCATCCATTTTTTCTATTATATAGGAAAATATGTTTTCTTTACAAAAACTTGTACGAAAGTATTATTTTAACTCTGCTAATATGGTTAATATGGTGCCTACATTGTCCAACAAAATTGATAAAATACCACCTTATTCATGCTATCGTTTTTTTTTTCCTTCTTATTATCTATTTTCCAACTGAAAAAGCAAACATTTTTATGATATTTGAGGCCATTCCAAAAAACATCAAGTCATCCTAACTTTCAAGTCAAGTAAACATGACACTTTTCAGTTTCCATGTTCCATTTGATTGAATCTACATTCCTTGAGTTTCAATGTGTATACTTTAGCCCCCTATATAAACACAAACACATCATATGCTTCTCATTTTTCTACTTGAGCCAACTTCTTGTTAGCAAAAATTAGAAGCATTGTTACGGGCGATTGAAGAGTGAAAGCAACCACAAGTGAGTCATTTCATTTGCCTTGTGCTATTAATTTTCCTTTATTTTTTTGCACCTTGCCAGTATGGAAATTTAGTTTTGTGATTTATTTGTAGATGTTATTTTCGAAATGTATTAAAGCGAGTCAATGGATGAAGATGAAAGAGCAAGAATGCCAAACTCTTTCTCAACGAGGTGATTGTTATAACACATCAATATTGAAGAATGCTCTCAAATTCTCTTGTACAAACAATCTAATCGGCGAGTTACTCATTCAATTATAAATATTATGATCGGGTCACATATTCTTTTATTTCTTTTCCACTTCCCTTTATATGCCTTTTTCTATTTCGTTATATTTTCTTAACAGTTTAACCAATATTGTCAAAAGGACCAGGCATAAAAGAAACAGACAACAAAAACAAAATTACTGGTGGTATTAAACTAAGTACACATGAAAAAATCATCTTTCGCCCTCGAGCAGTATTATCTAGCCCCGGTAATCTCTTACTCTCAATTGTAATTAAGATTATTTCTTATCTATATACACATTAACTGAATATATGACATTAAACGTTCTATATGTCTATATATAATGCAGAAAATGACGAGCTAATTGGAAATTATACAAACAATTCGATTACTAAGTGGGCTTCAACTCAAATGAAAATCAACGATGATAGAATTAATCAGAATATGAGAAAATTATCAAAGGTTACGGTGAATAGGACAACTCATGGTCATCAAAAGGAAGATTTTAGCGAGAAGAGCCACATGAAAGAAGTCAATCATGTAAACTCAAAAGTTAAGGGAGGGAAAGCATACGTAACACCAAAAATAATACGGGCCTAAATGTACTATTTATTCATATTTTTTAAGGGAAACAAACGTTGCTGGTTACTTAATTATTCACAATTAAGCTGTTTTTGTTGAGAGGTGATGATTGGTTATTGTATGATTTATGATTGTGGATTGTATGCGTGTTATTTTCTTTCCATAAATGTACTTTTTTTTTCTTTTTTTTTTGGGTTAAAAAAGAGTTATACAAAATTATCATTCGAAAAAAAAAGTTATACTACCTCTGTCCCTAAATGAATGTCTAAATTTTATTTTAAGGGCACTGAAATTCTTAACTTTTTGTACGATTTGGTAGCAAAGATTCATATATAATCTTGTAATCTCCTTCCAAACATTTAGTTTTGCACGTATAAAGAACCCGGTGAAAAAAAAAGCAAAAAAAGACACTTATTTTGGGACAAATATTTTTTGAAAATAAACACTTATTTAGAGACAGAGGGAGTACAAAATTATGAATATGTTACGTGTTTCAAATTAATTATTACAGTGATAATACAAATAATATGTGAACCATGTAAAAAAAATGCGAAAAATTAAGCATCTTCTTTTTAACAACTTCGTTTCAAGAACCGTTCATAAATCTTAAGTCTACGGCACTGAATTATAAATCTGATCTACAAATTTGTAACCCCCTTTTTGTTCTATTTCAAACCAATCTATATTTTGATTTAAATTAAAAAACAAGTTATACATTTCAGAAAATATTTTAAATATAAAATTTTAAATATGAGATGAAAACTCGTAGTGAAACCCACTTAAATTGGGAAAATAACCTTATCTTGTAGCCGAAATTACCCTGTCTACCCTTACGTTTACGTATGTAATCTTCATTCGGGGTTAGGGCACGAATCGCACTTCACACCCAACTAGCCGCTTCCCTCTAGAACCACACTTTTCCACCGCTCAACCGTCGCCGCCCGTCACCGTCCACCGCAGTTCATTCCACTCCATAGTTCTTTCCCCGCAGGACCTTCTTCGCTTGCTGAGCTTCTCCTGCCTCTTTACTAAAGTGAGTTTTCCCGTTTCTAGATACCTGATTCTCGAAGTTCCGGTTTCATTTTTTCTAAATTTTTTATGCTTGTTTCCTGATTTCGAGAAATCAATTCTGCCCTTTAGGATTATTGGATGCTTAGTATAAGTTATGCGCTTTAGGTCATGTGAATTGCATATTTACAGCGAGGTAGAATTAAAAGGATGAGGTGACTGATCTGTTTTAAGGTGTTTGAATTTGAAATTAATGCATGTAAATTGTCCAATGCGATACTTTAGTTGGAACATTGGCACGTGGTGTTGATGTTCAATTTTGAACTGAAACTATTGTAATGGAGCGCAGTTTGTTACTCCCTCTGTCCCCGAATCAATCATAGTCGACAAGTCAATGCTTCTAAGCTTTTAGTTATGTTTCCTTGACTGCCCCAATCTATTCATATGTATTGAGTGACACCTCCTATGACATTGCAATGTTTGTGCCTATTAGAATGAGTAGTATAGGAAGATTCACCAAACTTCATACCCTAGTGTTAGTACGACCGACAATTATTTTGGGACAAACGAAAATGGAAAGTAGGACATTTATTCCGGGACAGAGGGAGTAATATATAAGCTAAATTTGGCAGGTGGTCCGTCTTCTGGCTGTAGGGTAGGATGGTTATGACTTGAGGTAAGTGGGATGGAAGTAATTCTTACTTTTTTGTGGGGTTGGGGGAGCTTGACGGTTCACATGTTACTTGTTTGCATTCCACATGATTAGCGGGATTGATATGAAGTAATGCGTTAATAAATGCAACTATTAAAGAATTGCATTGCGTTAAATTAGTTTGACTGGGTTAAATCTGTTTCTGGTTGATTCAAGTACACGAATTTTAAGAAAACTGATGATCACTGTGATGGCCTATTTCTTCTATCTTATGTTTTAGGGTTCTATACGTCCTGATTGAGTATATTGCGAACACTGGTCTAACTTGACATTTTTCTTAGTTAGTGCTATTTTTGCACTTCTTGAAATGTTAGTCTTATAGTTTTCCCACTCGTCTTTACTTGATTAATTTCATGGTGCTACCTTTTCTTTCTTTATTTCTAAAGGTTAACATTTACCTACTTGTTTTCTAGAGATGGGAGACAGTGAAATAGTTGTTGCTCAAACATCAGCAGCCGAGGACCATAAGCCAACTGGGTATTCTGCCACTGATTATGGTGATGCTGTTGCGAATTCTGCTCGCAGCTATGAGACTTCTGTTGCTGGAGCTAATGGACACTTGGGTGCCCCTACCGTTGGTGCATCTAGTGGAGATTTGGCTTCCTCTGGTGAAGCCATGGATGCAGATTGCTCCATGCCTCCTGATAACGACCAAGGGTCTGGAAATGTGGAGACAACAGACTTAAATACTGTTAAACACGATGATCCTTCAACCACAATGCATGTTCCTCATGAGACTATTGAAAGTGGTGTGAATACATCGATGGATTCATCTCATGCCTCGGCAAATGGCAACAATGATAGTGAAGCAAATATTACGGAAGTAGCTGCTTTAAGCGAGAACGGGATTGGTTCAGATGTTCATGGCTCCACGTCAGTGCAGCAGGCAGTGGATGAATCTGGTATATCTCGTCACAGATGCATATGTGATAATGAAATAGGATTCTTTACCTATCGATTTGTTGGTTGCTTTCATCATTAAAAGTGCTTAAGCATTTAATGAAGTATGTGGTGTCTTTTGAAATCATTAAAATTTGGAAGGCGATGGCATATATCATACTTTATATCTGCTCGCACTGATGGTCTATAAACTAGTAAGCACAATAATATGAAAATAGCAATTAATAAATTGGTTATGGTTGGCAAGATATGCTACCACTGCTGTTATAAAAACATATTAATTGATTACTCAAGCGTTTTTGACTTAATGTAATTGATTTCCATTTTGTTTAGTTTTTCCTGCATGTTATTTTTTCCCCAGTTGTAGCAGCAATTCTGCCGTAAAAAATTCAATGACAACTTCATTTTTTTTGGTGAGATGCCGCAATATAAACATTAAACTGTAGTGTGTACTTTCTTCGTAGCTCATTCCTGCATGTGAAATTTACTCTTTCTAATTAGAAAGATCTGTCGGGTAGGACACAGTCACCATATACAATCTTATTCATTTCGTCTTAATGTGGAGTTTCTTCAGCGAGTAAACAATATTCTGAATTTTGGTAGAGTTTTCTACTGCTAAGTTATGGTTGTTTCAATAAAAATGTGCTTTTTATGAATCTTATAGAATAAGCTTCTACTTAAATATTTCTTACGTGGGGACCTGCATCAATAAATAGATTAGTCAGCCTTATGTTTCCAAATTGATTCGCTTTTCTGCGACTGTTTTAAGTGCTCGACTTTGATTGAGTCTAATTGTTTGTAATGGGTTGCTTGTTGCGTTGAGATTTTTTCTGTATACTTTCTGAACCCCCTTTGGTCCCCAACCCCGGGTCAAACACCTCCATTTTGTGCCTCAGTTCCTCTGGACTCTGTTTTGATGTTTCCCGCTTAACAAATTTATTGCAGTGTTTTGATGTTTTCCGCTTAACAAATTTATTGCAGTATTGTCGCCTGAAGAAGAAAGACTCTGGAGCATTGTGAGAGCTAATTCATTAGATTTCAATGCATGGACGGCCCTTATAGAAGAGACAGAAAAAATTGCAGCAGTATGCTATAGTTACTTTTTATTTGTGCAATAAGTATGCTTTGATGAAGCCTACCTTTGATGCTTACTTCTTATCTGTTGTTAAAGCAGATATGGTGAAATCTTCCTTTTTGTCCATATTTCTATTAGAGTGGCTAATAATAGTTTGGTCCACCAAAAACACACTTCCTTCTTTCTCATCTGTAAAATATGTGACTTGTGGGTGCCTGTGATCTGTCACCTGTGCATATGCTTCCCTTGCTCATATCATTACCTCCGCAAGTATGTATTAATCGAACTGTATATCTATTCTTAACAAGTAAATATATTCAATAGTATCGAGTGGGAAAGTGGTTGTGAGTATGATGATTTATGAGTGAGACCCACAATTTAAGCGTGTGTTCAAGTGGGGTAGGGTGAATAAAAAACAATAAAAATTAACATTTTAGGAAAGTGGGACTTACTAGAAGGGACACCGAAAAACGAAATTAGTGCAAATTGTTTTGGGATGATGGAGTATAGGTTAGTTAGTGGGAATGAAAGAAAAATTGTCTGGATTGAAGATGTGGGGAGGGAGAAAGCCGAAGTGATGGGAAGCGGAATTAGAGAAGGGAAGTAATATAATTAACGAGGAAGATAACGGAAGGTGGATGAAGGATTTCCACCTGGTTTGTCGCTCCTATGCTTCCAGTTGTTGATCAGTAAGAGTGAAGGTTCACCATGTCCTCCTTGCTCAGCTCTGATAAAATAAGATAACTTATGGTAACTCATTCCTTTTTTTTTTCGTCCTGTGGATGGCATTTCCAAATTTCATCTATTAATATAGGCGTCAGTAGTTGCAACCTTTTTAGCTAATGATATAATTTGCTTTTAGCATAAAAATTTCTCTGTTAATAATGTCTACGTGAATTGGTATATCCTCATCAAACAATCCAGCCTATCCTTTCTCCTGGTTCTTTCTGCTTCATAAAAGCCCATCAGTCCGTCATTTTATTCTTTCTAGAGTGCTATCTTGAAGAGTATTCTGAATTATGGTTAAGCATCCGAAGCTGCCAATTTCTTTTTTTTACGACTTTGCCATTTGCAGAAGTAAATTAACATACACGAATTTTAGATAATGGTTTTTGTGGTGTGTTCCCCCCAACCTGCCGGTCTATGCGTAGAAGTTAGTTTACGTTGCGATTCCTACTTTTGAAAATGCGTACTTGGTAGTACTTGAAATAGGGAGCTGGTTTTCTTTCTTGTGGTTAATTATCTCAGCATTATCGATTTCATTTACAGTCCCCCCCCCCCCCTCCATTGGGCATCATACCTTGTGTGTTCTTTCACAGGATAATATTATGAAGATTCGGAAAGTTTATGATACCTTTCTAGCAGAGTTTCCTTTGTGTTATGGTTATTGGAAGAAGTACGCAGATCATGAGGCTCGTCTGGGATACATTGACAAAGTTGTGGAGGTGTATGAACGAGCAGTTCAAGGAGTAACCTATTCAGTAGATATGTGGTTGCACTACTGTGTTTTTGCCATAAATACTTACGGGGATCCTGAGACTATTCGGAGGTAATTTTTGCTTGCTGATTGTCTGTATTTGCAGTTCTTCGTCAGGCGAGCATTATTGCATGATATCTCCTTGTACGTGGATCTTGCGTTAGTTCATTGCTGTTAACATTATTTCAGTATGTCTGCAACAGCGACTGCTCGCGTTTATGGTGGAAAGGTTTGTTGGGAATGCACCAAGGAAATAGATTTTTCCAGATGTGCAGACCTTTGAATTTGTAACTACTGTGATTTCTGGCTTATTCATTAGGTTTAAATAACATTATTATGGCCTTATCACCGCCCTTCATTCACTTCTCTCCTTAGGGCAATGTCGTAGTCCATGTAGTTCTCCATGAATAAATGCCGTTTTTATACAAACTGCTGCTGAGAAGATATCATCCAGTTAAGGGCTAAGATGGCCTCTGTCACTGCTTACTTTCTCAGGCATGATATGATTTGTTTTGGGGGGAAGGTAAATGCAGCGTTTTGTATGTGAATTTGGAAAGTGTCGTGTGCTTTTGAATGACTATTGCTGCTTCATTACTAGTGCTGGCTGTTTTTTATATTCAGACATCTTGCAAGATTACCCATGATTATAATATATTTCCTGTTATTTCAGGCTATTTGAACGAGGATTAGCATATGTTGGAACTGATTACTTGTCTTTTCCACTGTGGGATAAGTATATTGAGTATGAGTACCAGCAGCAGCAGTGGCCACATCTTGCCTCAATTTATACAAGGATATTGGAAAATCCCAATCAGCAGCTAGATCGCTATTTCACCAGGTGATTCCTTTGAATATTCATCCCCTTTTTTTTTTTTTTTTTTTTTAACTATGTCCTGCTTTGATTAGTAGGTTGTAGTTTGCAACCTTGAGAATATGCCTGGTCTGGTGTTCTTTGCAAGTTGTATGCTGCAAGAGGTGGTTGATGATGATAGGACACAAGTTCATCATCATATAAAAGCATCAGAATGCAACATATCGTACATTCGTACTTGACTTTCCTTTTTGGATCCTGAAGATACCCACGTTAGAGAAGCACGCTATGGCTTCCTGATTCCTGACAGATTTAGTGTGACAATTTAACAATCAGTTTGTAGGGTTTGACCTCAGAAAGATTTTGTGCCTGCTTTACATCTGTGAAGTACATAATTAATGGAAAAGGCGAAGGGTGACATTTGAGTGCATTTAGCAGCAAGTCTTTCATGGATTTTCTTATCGAAAAAAAAAAGCAAAAAGAAAAAAAAAAGAAAAAAAAAAGGATAGAACAATATTTTGCAATATATTTGACTGAAGGGCTGAGCTGTCACCTTATTGATGTTTTTTACTTTTTACCTTCGGCAAGTGCTGTCAAAACACCATATGTTATGCCACCGAACTGTTTGAAACACAAAAAATGTTGCTGAGTAATAAAGAAATACAACTTCCTGCTCATTTTTCAATTTGAGATCACTTTTACCCTAGACCAGAGCACCAAATTGGCACATGGTATTTCGGGTTGTGGATTTGTCTTTGTTTTAGATGCTTGATGAAAAGTATAATGCACATGGTTTTGTAGGATAATTTAAGATTCATAGAGTTCAGACATGTTGAATGTGCCCTTGTAACAGATTGGTCTCTTTGTCATTTGTAATATTTTGTGCTTGCAGGCATGGGGGATCTTTGTTATTTTCCCTCTGTTTATTGCATGTACATCAAATGCGATTGTTGAGTTTTTGCTAGGGTTTTTGTGGGAGTGGCATAAATGGCAACTCATCAAAGCAAAACGACTTGATGAATCAATACTGACAAAGTATTTACTGTCATTTACAGCTTCAGGGAATTGGTCGCGAGTCGTCCTTTAACTGAATTGAGGACTGCAGAGGAAGTTGCGACTTTAGTCAGTGCTAAGCTGGAAGCAGGTGGTCAAGAAAATGAGGGGGAGGTTCACCCTAATACGGTGGAGCAACCTCTCAAACCTGTAAGTGCAGCCTTAACAGAAGCTGAGGAGTTGGAGAATTATATGGCCATTAGAGAAGAGCTGTATAAGAAAGCTAAAGAGTTCGATTCTAAGATCATTGATTTTGAAACAGCTATCAGGAGGCCCTATTTTCATGTGCGGCCACTTAATGTGGCAGAGCTTGAAAATTGGCATAACTATCTGGATTTTATTGAAGCAGGAGGTGACTTTAATAAGGTACCTGAGATTGTTTTTGTTAAATCCATTGAATTTCTCCAAAGTTTGTGCTTTTAGTTGTCCGTTTAAACAGTGACTTACAGTTAAGTAATATCTTCCGCATCATATGATTTACCGGCTAAACCGTTGGATGACGCATCTTTTTAAAGTGGATATTGAACTTGACCTGGACTAAAGCATGGGCCTTCCATTGGTTCCTATAAGGCTAAGTACTTCAACCCTCATTTGTGAATCGACATTCTGGGTTCATGATGTGTTGTATAGTAAATATATTTGTTAAGAGTTCCAATGTTATGTATGCAGGTGTGTCCTTATCTTCTTAATCATCTGTCTGTCAGGCACGGAGGGTCCCTCTTTTAATATTTGAGGGGCCTCCCTGTTCCATCAATGGCGTAGCTCTTCTGTGTTTCTTCTAAGCCCTCTCTGTTCTCTATTATTCTTTTGGTTTATGAATAGTTTATACCGTGATTGAAATTTTCTAATGTGATGACCAAATGTATCAGGTTGTTAAGCTTTATGAAAGATGTCTTATTGCTTGTGCAAACTATCCGGAATATTGGATACGCTATGTTTTATGTATGGAAGCTTGTGGGAGCGTGGATCTTGCTGAAAATGCCCTTGCTCGTGCCACCCATGTCTTTGTCAAGGTTTGCCACTTTCTTTCTAGCGGTTTTCTGTGGTGATAGATTTTCAGTTTAATTGCACAAGTTTGGTAACCATCAATAGGTACATTGTGACAGTTCGATGTCCATGTTAAAAAGGGGCGCTTGCTTGCTTTTTCCAAGTGTGGGAAGTTGTACTTCGTCTTGAAGCTGATCTTCTGATAGCTTGCATCTTGCATAGATTTTTCATTATCTTCATTCTATTTTAGTCATGTGTTACCTAGCCTAGCATTTCTTGTTTCATTATCTTCATTCCATTTTGATTCTATTAGCTTTTTGGTCCTGTGTTACCTGGTTTGCACGTCTTGCTAGATGGTTTTTAGATTGAAATTATTTACGAGGATTAAATAACTGCTGGGACTTGTTTGCAGCGTAGCATTAAAAACTTTAGTGTCCAAAACTTAAGTTTTCTCTTTCCCTTAATAAAAATATCCTTGTGTGCTCGGTCATTGATTTTTTTTTTTCCTTATTTCCAATTAGAGTATTTGCTTAAAAACTATTGAAAATTTTCTCTGGCATCAGCTACTCTCTTCTTTTCCTATTGATGGGTTTCAGTTAGCCTAAACATGATGAATAATACAGAGTAAGTAATGGATTTTTATTCTCTTCTTCACGTGCCTTTATGTTTGAAGGGTGGATTTCTTACCGAATATAAACCATCATATAATTCATATCTTCAATTGGTGAACCAATTTGATTTTTTGAATTATTTCTGATGTTCACAGAGACAACCAGAGATTCATCTATTCGCTGCTAGATTTAGAGAGCACAGTGGGGATGTTGCTGGAGCTCGTTCTTCTTATCAGCTTGTGCATGAAATATCTCCTGGTCTTCTAGAAGCAATTGTTAAGCATGCTAACATGGAGTATCGTCTGGTATGATCTATAGTCGAGCATTCCTATATTCTGATGTTGAGATCACACTGCATGTTTCATCCAGTCCTTTCTATTAATTATGCAGGGGAATATGGAAGATGCCTGTTCCTTGTATGAGCAGACAATTGCAATCGAGAAAGGGAAAGAACATTCACAGTCATTACCATTTTTGTTTGCGCAATATTCTCGATTTTTATACTTGGTATGTCTTCTTCATGAATCTTGTTTGAAAATTTCCTTATAATTTTGACTTGTCGTATGACTGAAAATCCATGTTTCAGTCAATACAATATCATGAGGTAGTGAGTTGTATTCCCTCATCCATCCCTTAGTGAGTGTCCATATAAAAATAAATGTTCCTTAATGGGTGTTGATTTTTAAGGAAGTTATTAGATTCACGTTTAACATTTACCCCCTTTGTCCTGAAATGATCTTCTCATTTGTCATTTCTCATTGTCCCAAAAAGTTCTTCCCATTTCTACAATTTGGGCTTAAATGTGCGTTAACTAACATGGCTAGTGAAGCAAGTGTTCATATTTTTAAAGTTTGAATAGTCAAATGCGAAGATCATTTTGGGACGGAGGGAGTAACATTTTTCCTAGTAAATTTTGTCTAAAGATCTCTCAAAGTAAAAAATGGACACTCATTTGGGGGTGGAAGGAGTAAATATTTCTGGATACTCTTTGCAATATTTTTTTTCTGAAAAAAGTAGTACTTAATTGCATTTGCGTATTGTTGGCCAGGGTATGGAGACTGTCGGTATTCAGTTACTCCACTGCCCCGGAAAGATAGTCTCATTTGATTTTTGATGGTCAACACAAGTGAACTTTTGCCAAACATTAATGTCAGTCTTATATCTCAATGAAATTCTAAAATTGTTACTAATAAAACTTTATGATTTATCAGTAACAATTGTCAATAATATTTGGCCGTAGCTTACTTGTCTTCTCCATTAAAAACCGAATGAGACTATCGTTTTGGGACGGATGTAGTAGATTGAACTGAAATTAGTCTCAGGATCCATGTTTCAATCCTGACTCCCGTCTTGTCAGACTGTTTGTCTAGTCATGTCTAAATATAATCTTGTTTGCTTAAAGAGCGTCCTCTAAGCTTGCCTTTATGCTGTAATCACTTTGACTTTGTGATATTTGTCGTTTGATTTATCTGATGTCATTTACAATGGTAGGTTCTGGGAAGGGCAGAAAAGGCTAGGGAAGTTCTAGATCAGGCGCTCGAGAATAACCAACCATCAAAGCCACTCCTGGAGGTACTCTCTCACTCTCACTCTCTCTCTCACTCACTCTCTTTATGGTTGGGTGGGTGTGTAATTTTATAACACATCATTTTTATCTTTTCTTTTTTTCTTTTTTGGCCATTGCAGGCATTGATTCATTTGGAATCAATCCAATCCCTCCCAAAGCGGATTGATTACTTGGAGTCATTGGTTGAGAAGTTTATAGTTCCTAGCCCTGATAATCCAAATCCTGCAAGCTTCATTGACAGAGAAGAGCTATCAAGCATTTTCTTAGAGGTGAGTATATGTTTTTTCGAGAAAGATAATGAATTTTAAGATGCTAAAGACCATAGGCTGGTGGCCTGTTTCAGTCATCATTGGCCAGTCAACTGCCATTCTTATTTTTGCATTTAATTATTTGTGGAGGGATGCAGTGCCATAGAAAATAAATGTTGTCAGATGCTGAGAGTGTTGTGGATTGCTTATTTTGCAGTTTCTGGATCACTTTGGGAATACACAGTCTATCAAGAAGGCTGATGATCGACATTCAAAGCTATTTGTACATCACAAGAGTGCAGCGGAGTCGAGGAAGCGTCAGATGGAGGATAGTTTAGTCTCAGATAGAGCGAAGGTAGCTAAATCTGGTGCCCTTTCATCTGCCTCATCAGTTATGGGTGCGTATCAAGGTGCACAAGGCCAGTGGCCTGCAGGTTATGGTGTACAACCTCAGGCTTGGCCTCAAGCCACTCAAGCTCAGGGACAACAGTGGAACCCTAACTATGCTCAACAGGTATGCCACACTCGGTTACAAGTAACTTTGGCTATCATATGACTTGATTGGTTTACTGTCTTCTGTTTGTGCATATGATTTTAACTTCTTTTAAATAGAGTGTTTGAGGATGGTTTTACTTTTGAGGATATTGGAGTGCAGTTGGTCCGCAGTCTCTTTTATATGCCCATTTGCAGACAGAGAGAGAGAGAGAGAGAGAGAGAGAGAGAGAGCTGAGCATTATTATGGGGTTTTCTAGGAACTTGGAGTGGCCTGCCACTTCCGCTTTCTTATTTTCTGAACCATCCATTTCGCTTTTCTACAGTTCTTGGTCCCTATTTTACATGAATTATTCTTTCTGAAGTCAATTCTACTCAACTTGCCTTCGTACCAGTGTCTTGGCTCCCTACATTAATCTTTGTTTGACTACTCTGAAGGGTAGATGACGGTTAAACGTCACAAGCTTTCCTTAATAATATTGAAATTATGTTGGTTCTGGTTTCTCCCTACCGTCAGCACTTTTATCTTTCTAACTTCTTACAAAAGTGCTAGGAGAGGCCGAGAGAAGATATTGCTGTGGGACGGACGGAACTGCTATTATTTGTTGTGAAAGATAAATGAATCATACTTGTAGCTTGCAGAAGCTTGTTTTGCTTTGTTTGGTCGGATAACCGCTAACCAGTGTCATCTTAACATAATGTAGTTGCTAGACTTATTTATCTAAATGCTTTTGGGCTTCTGGCTATTTTTCAGGCTGCTTATGGCACATATCCTACTGCTTATGGAGGCAGCTATCCTCAACAACAAGTAGCAGCAGCTGCTGTGCCACAAACTGCTACTTATGGTGCTTATCCTTCATATCCTACCCAGGTAACTTGAGTTTTGTTGCCTGTCTAACTGATTTAAGTTACTAATCCTCCCCCCCCCCCCCCCCCCCCCCCCCCCCCCCCCCCCAACACACACACACCAAATTCCTCATGAGATCAGTCTCTTCCTTTGAGTTTCAAACCCCGGAATAAAGTTTAATCTCTTACAATACACCCCACCCTTCAAGAAAAAGGTCATCCCTCCGTCCCAGCATGAGTGACCAAAAACATTTGTGAATTGCTCTCGATCAAGAGCAATTTTGAAAGAAAAAAAAATTGTCATTCATTTTGGGACAGAGATAGTACCAAATTGAACACACACCCGCCCCAGAAGATGTCATTAGTATAAATGATGGAGGCACTTGAAAGAACAATTGTTGTTTTCGGGATAAATGTTAACACTAACTCGTTGGTTATTGATTTCAGCAGCCTGTCCCCCAACAAGTTTACGCACAGCCAGGTGCAGTGCAGGCATTGACACCAGCGCAACAACCTGCTGCGGCAGTTGCTCCACCCTCCTACTACGGCACATACTATTGATATTGAGCTTGGTGTAATATGTTTATGTTAATGCCAAATTTGCAATTGGCTCATGTTTTCATAAATGAGATTGAACCACCCAACCGTGAGGGATTTTTGCAAGGGACGAGTGCTGGTTAGATCGATCATTATAGGGATTTTAGTGACTAATATGTATGAATGTACATCTAGGTTGATTAGCTCTTATTTATTTAACTGCTGGTTTGTAATTTTTTGTTTTGTTGAATTTTGCTGAATCAAACTACTTTTGAAATTTCCTTATTTGCCACGTGTCAATAATTTAATCTTCTTGCACAGGATGGATGGCACATTATTGTTTTGTAGGAAAATACTCTTAACCAATTGGAACTTGTCTCAACTCTGAGCCAGAATCGTAAATAAAAGAATACAAACTACAGAAATTGGGCTATTTGGATTTTGGTACAGTGTTTTGTTAGTTTTTGCAATTTGGTTCCCATGTTTGAAAAGGTCGCAACCTGATTCTTAACATTTGCAGTAAACATCTTGCATTTGTTTTAAGAGAACCGGTGATATTTTTATAATAATTGACTCTTGTTTTAAAAACGCGTTGACATTTATTGAACACGTTGCGACTATAAACACACAGCTGACACTATTTAACACTACCGCTGACACTCTTTAACACACACTGATACCATAGTTATAAATACCGTACCGGCGAAAGCACTAGTTTAGTAGTTTTGTCACTGGAACGGGACGTACCCGATTTACCGCACTTTTAATTTTTTTCGTATATTTATATATGGTTTTATAATATGTCCTAGTAAACTAGTCTAATTTTTATCCAAAAAGGACAATTTCATTTCTAAATTGATATGTAACTTTTTAATGAATAATTTTTGATAATAGTTTAACTGATTTAAGCAAACTAAATTTAGATTGTGCATTCTTTTGCGTAAATTGAAAAAAAAAAAAAAAAAAAAAGTAAGAATGCGCATGGGTGGATAAGTAGAGTCCAGATCTCCTGTGCCACACCGTCCTCCCTGTACCACTATAATCTCAACCGTTTACATGCTTGGATAATATCAACATAAAGCCGTTGGATCACTTGTGGCACAAGGAGGGGCACACAGTGTGGCACAGGTGATCTGGACTCGGATAAGTACTCCCAAACTCAACTCAACTAGGTTTTCAAAGACTCAGCCTAATTGTAGACCAAGCACGCCTCATTCTCTTCCGCCTTTCCAATGCGACGATGTTTATGAATAAAGTCAAAGCTGACACAC
This sequence comes from Campanula takesimana, assembly GCA_026119855.1. Classification (NCBI taxonomy): domain Eukaryota; kingdom Viridiplantae; phylum Streptophyta; class Magnoliopsida; order Asterales; family Campanulaceae; genus Campanula; species Campanula takesimana. Next base: position 2,366,834 of record JAOWBW010000046.1, read on the forward strand.
TTGAGCACTAGCACTTTTAAAAACATCAAACTTCAATGTTTATGAATAAAGTAAAAGCTGACACTTTTTAAAACTACCGTTGACATTTATTAAAAGTGTCAGCTTCAATGTTTATAAATGTCAATAAAAACGTCTGGCATTTTATAACATTTGCACTGACAATTATTAAAGTACAAGTTCATTTGTTTATAAACGCCAGTATGAATGACTAACACTTTGTAACATTAGCTCTGACAGTTATTAAAATTACCAGCTAGTATTTGTTTATAAACGCCTGCGTGAATGACTGGCACTTTCTAATACTAGCACTGACATTTACAATGCAGATGCTCTTGCTAGTTATTTACAAAAATGTAACCGTCTATTTTAAAAAATGCCAGTTATTTAGAGAAATGCAGTTTTTTTTCTAAGTATTAGAAAAACCAGGTTTATCGTAAGACCCACTCTTAAAATTATACTACATATCTCTTGAAAAAAAATATTATTATACAAGTCGGACTTGTAAAAAATGTTTTAATTAAATTAAGTCCTTGAGATTATTTTCTTTATCCTCATTCAGTCTCATAATAAATGCTCAAATGTTGTTCATTTTTTTTGATATTAGCACGAATATAATTTAAAAAATAATTTTAATTTAATTTAATTATTTTAATGAAAGTATAAAATTTGTGATTGTTATTATTTATAATGGTCTATTAAATAACAAGTTTTATATTTTTGTTAAGATAAATAAAATAAACTATAATAATCAATCCTCATATACAATACGGAGTATTTATTTTGTTAGAGGGGTATGTTTTGGAGGAAGTATTATTTCGTCATTATTCATAATAATCAATCCTCATATATTTACTTTGTTAGAGGGGTATGTTTTAGCGGAAACTAGTTTCTCCGTAAATTACAATTTTTTTTTTTTTTTTATTTGCAAACATTTTGACAATCATTTAAGAACAATTTAAAAAACATTATTTTTTTATAATTTAGGAAAAACCAGTTTCCTCTAAAATCTTATGTTGTTAGAGTACATGAAAATAATGCTAAATTTTAAACTTAAAAAGCTACTACTACAGTTAAAAATTTCTCAAAAAAATAAATAAAAATACCGTGGAAAATTTTAATCAATCTTTTTTTAATTTCAATATTAAACTCTAATCAATCTTTTCTTAATGTCAATATTAAACTGAAGTCTTGAAATTTAACTGAAAAATATGTTTACCTTCAAAAAAAAAAAAAAAAAGTTTAAAAACCACTTAAAAATTGAGTTGACCATCGTCGGTAAAATTTCGTATTGACTGGTTGACGACGGTACATTCTCCTCGTCATGCAAGTAGTTCAACTCACGTGCGTTATTCACCCAATAGAATCCCTACCGTCCATCAAATTACACCGCCTCAAACAAACCCCCTTTTCAACGTCCCAGATCTCATCACACAAACGCACTCCAACAATAAACCCGCCTATAAACAAAAAAAAAAAAAATCCAGTCAGAACAGTTCTCTCTCTAGAACATCGCAATCCTTTTGTATTCTCTTCCCACTGTCTCTCGGAAACTTAAAATTAAATAATTTAAAAATAAAAATTCACTCTTAAATCTAACTCCTTATCACTGCGCACTACTTATTGATTTATCAATTTTTATTTTAACCCTAGAAATTCTTCATTTTAGGGTTTTGTAAATTGCGAATCGGTAATACTGTAACGCTCGATAATGGCGAGCTCATACTCTTCCTCTGTTACAGCTGTTCAGGTGATTCCTTCAATCCGGATTACAAATTTTCCATTTTTGTGTATAAATGTTTTTTTTTTTGAGATTTATGAGCTAATTTTTGTGTTGAATTCGTGCAGGTTGGTTCCTACTTTGTTCAGCAGTACTATCAAGTTCTTCAGCAGCAGCCAGATTTCGTTCACCAGTTTTACAACGATGATAGTACTATGGTCCGGATTGATGGCGAATCCACCGAGACCGCGTCTGCCATTTTTGTAATTCCTTTTTCGTTTTTTTTTTTTTTTTTTTTTTTTTTTTTAATTTCCGTTTTGGTTGATTTTGATTTTACTGATGTGAGTTCCGATTAGGATGTTTAATGTTTGACTTGTTTTGATATGTTAGTTACTTGAATTGTTCTTTGTACTATCATAAAGTTTTCTGTGTTTGCTTGAAAGGAGATAGGTTATTATGATTTAGGATTAATCAAGTTGTGAAATTCGGAAGAGACTGACCTGCACGGATTAGTCTTATTAAACTCTTTTTTTGTAATTCATTAAACATGTTATCTGGAGCTTCTGTTATGCTGTAATGCATGCGTAATCATTTGGATCTACTTCTTCTTCATCATCACTGCTGTATCGGATCTAGGATTTCAGCTCCGGGCACCAATAATTATAATGGCTAAATTATACTCCCTTTGTCCCAGAATAAATGTCACATATGGTCAGCTAAGTGACTAACATGTGATGCTAGATTATTTATTTTCATGAAATGTTTAAAATAGTTATGAATAGTGTTTCCATTGATGTATTGATAAACATTTTTAGAATAGTACGAAGATAATCAAATTTTCATAACTTTTTGGTCAAAGTTCAACTTAGTTGACCACATGTGACATTTATAACGGGACAAAGGGAATAGTTGTAAAAGGATATAGCCACTTTAGGTTTCTACTTAAATTTGAGTTAAATATTGTTAAATGTATAATAGAGAGGAGCCAAATCTAGTCCTTGATGTAGTGTTACATAATTGTTAATTCAATACAAATTTTCATTGAAGGCGTCCCAAAACCAAAGTGATCTGATATGCCAATTTAGAGGTTCAAAAGTGTGAACTTTTGAAACACTGCTACTTCTCCCGCCACCCTCTCTGCCTTTGATCTTATACTCACTGATACCTAAAACCGCTCACTCTACACTCACATGGTCCTACATTGTTTTCCTGATCTTTTACTCAAGGATATAGGCTTTTTGAGGTTTTAGTTTACATGATTACATCAACTTAAAAATTGGAGAATTTTTTATATTCACTAATATTAAGTGTGTATATGGACAATTCTGCAATTGGAATTTTGACTTGTATGGGGGATTAAGTTGTCTGTTTGTATGGGGGAGTTAATTGTCTGTTTGTATGGGGGAGTTAACTGTCTGTTTGTATGGGGGAGTAAATTGTCTCTTACGGAGTCAATATCGCATAGGAATGGTTTTGCGAACGGAAGTTGTGGAGGGGTGGCGTGGAATGAGTTTTATGATATTAATGTTTGTTTTTTTAGTCCCTTCTTCAATCATCACTATTCGTGCAAAAAGTGGGCTACTCCGTACATATCTAAAAATTTGCTAACGTATGGTTTAAAGGTTGAGAACTAGAAGCTATTGCCTTATCCTGTATTTTGGCAGTACTTCAGTGCTTGTTTTTGCTTGTCTGATGTTCAAAATTTGCTGCGTTCATATTATTGTTGGTTCATGGCCCTGTCTCAATGTGTTGCATCTGCAACTCTCCTTTTGTTTCATTGACATTTTAGTCAACAATGTTTGTATCAGAACGCATTGGCTACAACCGTGGTGATGTTAATGTATTAGTGAATTGTATTTGTATTAGAACGCATTGGCTACAACCATGATGTTGTTAATGTAGTAGTGAATTATATTGTACTTTCAGTACTACCACTATATCGTTTCTGCGTACTGACATTTTTACACAGGCCGTGTTGAATTTCGAGCATTGAACTGTTTGTTGCTTGTATGCAGTAGTAAACAATACAAGTAGACATGCTACTTCTATTCAAGTGCAAGACATTTGAAATGTTAATTTTTCATATTTATGATCCAGTCGAACTATTAGTTGTTTGTGTGCTGCAAAGAACCTTATTATTTTTTTATTTTTTTTTGGCTTCCCTTGTTCCTTTCTCCTTATGATCTCATTGTCCATGTTAATAGTGTTTTGCATTTTGTATCTATGGTTTAGAATGCATTAGGCAATACAAGTGTTCTGACGTAACCTTTGTTTGCAGCAAATTCATACACTGATTCAATCACTGAATTTTAGTGGAATCGAGATCAAGACGATAAATTCTCTTGAATCTTTGAGTGGAGGTGTGCTTGTTGTGGTTTCTGGCTCTGTAAGATCCAAGTACTTTAGTGGTTGGAGGAAGTTTGTGCAGACCTTCTTCCTTGCTCCTCAAGAGAAGGGTTATTTTGTTCTGAATGACGTGTTTCATTTTGTTAATGAGGATCTCGTCCATCATCTTCCAGCCCCTCTTGTTCCAGAAAATAAAGTTGACTATGTTCATCATCAACCAGCAGCCATCGAACCAGAACATCAAGTTGGCTATCAACAAACATTTTCTATCCCTCCTCCTGAGTCAGCAGGTACTCTATCACTGACCTGCATTGTTGAAGCTTATTGTTAGTTAATTAAGATTTTTTTAAGTAATCCATATGATCTGGATAGATATGCTGTCAAGTTATTTTATTGGTGTGAATTTAGTTTGCAGGACTTAGATGGGCCAAGCTAGCGAATTCTGTTGCAGACATATTAATTCATTCCTCCTTCATTGTCCAATGCTCTGCTAGTGGAAGTTATTCAAGTTGCTGACCTTTTTTCCTTTGTTGACTAAATTTGGAGTCCTTCAATTAAATTAATTGCAAAAATATTGTCTTATCACTATGCTCTGTATTATATTTATACCCTTTTAAGCTGGTTTTCTCAAGGTGGGAAATCGTTTGATGTGACATATTGACATTGATCATGTAGGCACACATTTCTGTGTCACATGTATTATGAGATCTTAAGATGGGTGAAGCCTTATAACACTAATTCCATGCGTATAGATTACTCTTTATACTATCATCCATCATTTCTTCTGTGATTGAAGTCCAATTTAATACATTTTGCTGTTCACTCTGAACTCTTCTTGTCAGTTCCTGAAGAGGCTGTGGAGGAAGAGATTAGAGAAAATTTGAATTCAGTTCATTTAGAAGGAGATGATCTCGATGATGACTATAGTTCCCAAGAAGAATACCAGCAGGATGACCCTGTCAATGAACCTGTGGAGGAGGAGAAACCAGTGGAAGAGCCTTCTACGGAATATCAAAACACGGTGGAATATGTGCATCAAAGTGCAGTGGACTATGTGCATCAAAATGCAGACTATGCGGAAGAACCTCCTGCTGTGGAGGAACCTATTGGAGAGCCAGTGAAGCTTAGTTACGCTTCCATAGTATGTATTTCCTCCATTCCCTTGTGTCACCTAGTTTGGGGAACTGTTTTCCTTGATCGCAAGTGTTATGATTATTTTCACTTTGTACCTGGTATATAAACATGTATCACGTTTTAGGAACTGTTTTGCTAAGCAAATTAAAGCCGCAAAGAATTAAAAATAATTTTTCTACAAAACTTGGTTCATTGTTCTTGTTTGCTAATGTTTTTTTTTCTTTGTAAAATTTTGAAAGTTGCAAGCAAAAGGAAAACCTATGCCGTCAGCTGCTCCTCAGTCATCATTTAGCAAGACCCTTCCTACTTCAGAGTGGCATCAGATCCCGGAGCCCGTTGCTCAGCGTCCAGTTTCTCCTTTACCATATTCATCCGACTATACGCCTGAGGTGGTAGAGGAAGGATCATCACGCGAAGAAGGTGAACATTGTTTCTTTTATTCACAATTCTGAATATGTATTTTATTTCTGTTTGCTTTTCTTTGTTCTTTTGTTCTTTAGTTTGTGCATCCCATCATGGTATCTTATCTTTGCTAAGTAACTTAATGAAATTCAGGATTAAAATGATTCAGGTATAATTGTGGGCAATTTTGACGGTCTTTTGGCTTTATGTTCAAGAATAATTTGTCTTTGTTTGGCCTTAGTAATATCATAAGAAAGGAATGTAACGTATTGTTGATGATTTATACTTTCAGGGGAATCCAAATCTGTATATGTGAGGAACTTGCCATCTACTGTTTCTACTCTTGATATAGCTCAGGAGTTCAAGAACTTTGGGAGAATCACGAGTGATGGTGTGTTTTTGAAGAATCGTCAGGTTGTCATCTTCAATTGGAATTCTAACCTCTTGTTTCAACGTACACATTAGTGGTATCTAAAATTGTAATTGATGCCCAGGATGTTGGTGTTTGCTTTGCGTTTGTCGAGTTTGAGGATGTGGAAGGTGTTCAAAAAGCAATCGAGGTTCGTACTTTTTTGAGATGGAACTAGATATAAATATTCTAATGTTTGACTTGATGTTGTTTTTGGTAGCAATCAGTGAAATCTGAATCTTCTACTTATTACTGTTGTTTATTATATATTGTAAGTTATGTAAATGGCCACTGACGTTTGGGGCTCTTAAGGGAACAGTAGTCTTAGTTAACCCCCACCTAATATTGTTAGTCAGCACCCCAAGTACCTCCTGATGCATTATCAATGGGAATGAATTGTAAAAGTATTATCACTGGAGATTTTACAAATGTGGATGCCTTCTTTGCTTTGAGGTCCTTTTTTAGACATCTATTTGATGCATTTCTTCATTTGTTTTATGGAATCTGTGAAATTCTCTAAGCTGTAGGAAACTCTTGAATGAGTTCTTTATACAAAATCTCATCCTTGTCTGTATTTTTTTATCAGGCATCTCCAATACAGATTGCGGGACGACAAGTCTACATTGAGGAGAGGAGAGCAAATAGCAGCGGCACTTCACGTGGCGGAAGTATGTACCTCAAACTGATTTTGGTTTGAATTATCAAATTGACTGATTTTACATAGTATCAGAGTTCTATTCTAATGTTGATTAATTTTACCTGGAATGCGGGGCCACAAAGTATTTTTTTTAGACTGCCACTGTCTCTTTACAATGATTATACTTTGTGATATGGTGCTATGTCCCCTAAAGTTTTCCCTGGTGATATTGCGGCATTTTCTCATATTATCATCATCATCATTGTCATCATTTGTACTGTGTCATAAGAGGGTCCACATAATATCTGACCTCCAGGCATTTATTAGGTGCAGGTGAAACTTCTCGTCTTGAGCATGTATAATATTTTTCATTTTGTCTTGTATATTTCATATGTTTTAAGTTATAAGAGAAATCAAATGATGATTGATTGATCGTTTGCTAATTTTGCTACTTTGCACTATCAGTTGATTTTAAGTTTGTTTAAAGGATTCCGCTGGTGTTGTAGTTTCTGGTCAAGTGACTTTCTTAAGGCAGGTGACATTTTCATTCAGAAAACTTAACACTAGACCTACCAAGAAACATGTTACAAGCTGACTTAGTATAAGAACGCGTTACGGGCCTTCCGATGGTTGGAAAGGAAGCTTTAGAACGAGATGGCTTAGCTATGTTGATAGATGGAATGAACTCGAGAAAAAAGAAGATACAAACTGATTAATAATGTAAAGCTATAGTAGGAATTTTTAAAGAATTCACAAAACTCCCTGAGATGTTCTTTGCTTCAGAACTTCGATGCCTATTAATATTATCTTAATCTGCAAGAGCAGTCAAAAAGTTAATCCTTATCCCTGATTGCTGTTTGATTTCTTTGGCTCCTAACTTTTCCCATTTTTGCTGTTGTCTTTCCATATTTGCGCTGTTATTGCTGCCCTATGAATGCATCAAAACACACATGTTGTCTCAGTATTTCCCTGCAAAAATTCACCAGGTTTAAGAAGTCATAGCTGGGATGCATATTATCAAACCAATTTATGAGTTTTTCATTGACTTACTGGAAAATCTGATTAGGAATGAATTACATGCATGCTAGGCAAAATATGAACTTAATGCTTGTGATGAGTCCAACAGTCAACAAGCAATCTCTGTAGGAACAACTAATGACGACAATGGTGTGAGTAGATGATGGTACCGTCACATCATTTGGTTGTTGGTCCAGAGTCCAGACTTTCTTATGCCCGTCACTATGCGTGTAGCCATTTCCTTTGCTCTACTCTCTTTCTATGTTCTCCCTCAGTGCAATTACATTTTAGTACTGTTCTACCTAGAATAAGGGTTTGATTTCTTGACACACTGCTTATGCTTGAGTTCCCTTGATCAGGGAGGGGAGGAAGAGGCCGAGGAAGTTACCCTAACGATGGTACCAGAGGGCGCTATGGTTCAGGGGGTTATGGTCGAGGAGGCAACCAAGACAGTGGCGACACTTACAGAACAAGAGGCAATGGCTTCCGTAGCTGATGGCCTCTTGAAGGATCCCTGGAGAACTGAGCCTAAGCATAATGGAATAACTGCTCAAGACGGTTCTTATTGTGTTTTTGAGGTGATATGGTGTTAATTTTGCAAAAGGGGTGTTTCCCCGTTATAGAACCTGTTTGTGGATTTTGACTGCAATTTAAAATCAACTCTTGTTTGAGAACTTTTTTTTTGTAAGGATTATCCAATGGTGTTTATTCCTAGAGGCATGTTTCTACTTCTACCTTTGTAGTCTATCTGATTTGGGCTTTACCGAGTTCAGTGCAAGTATGAAAAGTCAGTATTGATGGATCTACTTTTGTGCATACACCACTGAGTTTGAGATTGCGAATGAATTTGTTTCATAACAGTGACAACATGTGAAATTCTGAGGATACTATAGTTTGGCTGAAAGACTTTAGTCACTGCGAAATAAGCTAATAATACTTGAGCTAGGTGGGATAAGGAGTTCGGTAAGATGGGGTGTTATGACCGATGGTCAGATCTGGTGTGGTTAGTACCACGCATAAATGGTTCTGCCCTGTTTACCATCCCTTTTAACACGTATAAACAATTTTCTAATTAGGTGTTGTACCAACTAAATGGTAGTCTGCACGTACTGATCTGACAAGAAATTATGATCTGGAGATACTATTGTACAGTGTTGAATCCTATTTAGGTATTTGTTATTTTATGTTCTTGATGGCAATTGTCCTTTCCTGTTATTACAAAAAGTATTTCCCTTGTTGATACCAGTGGGAATTCTTGCATTTGGATCAAGTTTGTGTCAACTTAAAAGTATGTAAGCTATCTCTTCTGTTCCTAAATGCTGTATGACCTTGATCAGCATGTGAACAGGTGAGAGCTTCTTGCGAACTCAAATGCCCTGTTTTGGTACTTGAAAAAAATGCTAGTGTTCTGCTGGCATTCTGATGCCTCAATAGCTTGATCAGCATGTGGGAAGGCAGAGAAACTTATTAACTCCAGTTTCCTGAGAACCCTTGATGTTGCAAGGACTTTGGGAGGGAAACGATCAAAGATGGTTGCATATTGTTTTTCTCTTAGCATCGAAAAATGATGTGTTCTTCTTCTCTCTCCTTTTTTTTTTTTTTTTTTTTTTTTAGTATGAAAGGATGATGGGAATCCGAGTAGTTTAAAGGACATCCAGTTGACCTACTACCTATCAGGGTTTTAGAGTGAGACGTCAGGTGATATTTTATTCTACAATTTTTCATAGTTTACACTTATCCTGTCATATATGGATTCCACTTTTGTTCTTTATGTTCTTATGCAGATTTTTAGCTCTGGTTGCTGTTATTGTGGACTGTTCAGTGTTGAAGGTAGAACTCGATGAAAACAAACTCATTGCTGGTACTGCATATTTTTGGTATTTAATAAAGTAGTACCCCGTACAACGTGACCACCTTAGCTCGTGAAATTGTATGCCGCTGAACGAATTGGTGTAGACCACATGAATTTTCACAATTTGCTATGCGCTTGGCTTATCATACATTTATCATACATGATCTACAAAGAATGATGTTTATACTTGTTATGTATCCTAATTAATATTTTAGCTCCCATCATAATTTGAATTTCTTTCTGGCAGAACTTCCACTTCTCTTGCTCATTCTCCCTTTCAGCCACTCAGAAAAGCTTGTTGTTCAGGTTAAGCAGTTGCTGAACTCATGGCACCATTGTAAATGAGTGGAGGCATAGCAAAGGAATTGTTAGGTGCCTCATCTTCATCCTCGTCTTCTGTTTCCCAGAGGAAGCTAGCGTATGCTGCGTGAACATGGCTGAAGAGAAGATCCAGGTTAGTAAAGTGAGTTCAATTGAAATGTATGTATACATATTACTCGGAACAAAGTTTTAGACTAGCATGACACACACCTGTCTTCAGAAGCTGCTTGAACTGCTCGTTCATAATAGTTGGTAGCTGTGTCTTTATCATGGTGAAGCTCCCACATTATATTTGCATACTGTGAGAGGATTTCACCATCATTAGGATCTGCTAGGATAGCCCTGGAATAGTATTCTTCAGCTCCATGTAAATCTTTTTTGGACTGCCAAATTAAAGATAGTTCAGAATTTGTAGTCACCTTAGAAAAATGTTGGTTTTAGCAACTAATTTGGTATTAGGTACTAGGTAGAAGAATGCATACCTGATATAAAAATTGAGCATAATTCCTCAGGCACAAAGAATTTCCAGGATTCTCATTCACCATCCTCTTATAATGATCCTCAACGTCGTGGCCCTCACCACCATGACCGCGATTACCGCCCTTGCTGAAATCTACCGGTTTGGAATTCCTGCCGCCTCTACCGCCACCACTACTACCACCAAATTCAATATCAGCTCCAACCCCTTTAGCAAGAAACATTTTTGAAGCAGGTTCTTTTATCTTGCCTTTCAAAGCCACGTAGCTTATTTGCTCATTCAAAGCCATTATCTTTTCCATATCAAAGTTGGAAGCCTCAAATCTCCCTTCCGACTTGATGGGATTATCGGAAAGATATCCATATTCGCTGACTTCCTCATCTTCCTGATCTTCATCACTGTATTCATCATCTTCCAACCTGCCCTTCGAATTATGGAACGAGAAAGAAGGGATAGTCTCCAACAACGAGCAGTGATGCCTAGTTTGGAATTTCTTCATAGGAGTCGAAAAACTGAATTCATCGTCGTTGCTTGTAGTTCTTGCTAAGCTAGCCAAGTTCCCTTCAGATTGAGCCCGGCAAAAGCCGTTGTTACTGATGGAGGGGGAGATGGGTGAAGAGTTGCAAGATAGTGTATTGAGGTTTTGCGAGAGAGGGGAATGGTGAACTGAGAGTTTGTTGTGAGTTGGAGGAAGTCTGTTTGGTGTGAGGCTGAATTCAGGCTGGTGGTTGTGGTGGTGGTGGTTAGGACTCTCCGAAGAGGATGAGGGAAGGGATCCAAGAATTGGTGTTGAAGAGCTTCTAATTAGCATCATTTTCTTTATTTGTTTCCCCTAATCAGGGAGAAATGCTTGTGGAAGAGAGAGAGAGAGAGAGAGGTAACCAAGGAAATGGGTTTGTGTCTTTTTGATGTAAATACATGTAAATTTACTCATTGTTATATATACATACATTCAAGGGCGTGTGCATAGTAGAGTTGTACATGATGATATAGTATGAATGGTGGAGAGGGCATGAGTACAGGTAACCAAGAAAGTGGGTTGTTTGTTGTTTTGTTGAAGGTACTTCACATTTGGGGGCATATGCTCCGTTGAATCTCAAATACAAAAAACATGTCCAATTTGGGTTTTTGTTTGATTCCCCTAAACCCTATCCTACCCTACATTACATAATACTCCCTCCGTCGCAAAATGATCTTCGCATTTGACTATTCAAACTTTTTAAAGACATGAACACTTGATCCACTAGTCATGTTTTGTTTGGGTACTTTTAAGCTTAGGTTGTAGAAATGTGAAGAATTTTTTGGAACAATGAAACATGCCAAATGAGAAGATCATTTTGGGACGGAGGGAGTAGACTAGTAGTCTCTTCTTGGAAAGTTCTTAGGGTTGGCGAGAGGGCAAAATAATGGAGAGGGCAAAATAATGGAATAATTAGTGCTTGATGCAACGTACTAAGCCTCTATTATCAAATAATGCAACCTACTCACTAGTGACAGATATATGAAGCGTACTTTACTATCATTTATCAAATAATGCAACCTACTCAAAACACATTAAATTTTTAACGAGTTCAGCTATATATTTAACGAAACTAACTCAAAATGAAAAGGAAACATGAGAAAGTGATGAGATACCCACCACCGTCCCATTGAAAGGATTGTTAAAGAAACGTTTGTTAGTTTTTTAACGAAAGTTTACATTTTTTGGATTATTAAAGAAAAGTTTTGTTAGTTTTTTTTTAACGAAAGTCATACTTCTGTTAGAATTTTTAACGGCGTTAGAAAAAAAATTGTACATTGCATTATTTGATATATGATAGTAAAGTACGTTTCATATATCTGCCACTAGTTAGTAGGTTGCATTATTTGATAAAAATCGGAAACTACGTTGCATATCTTGGTAGTTTGGCCGCAAAATAATCTTGTGGTCTTGGATAGCCATTTTATGATATAGTTGTTGATGTGAATATTATCTTTAGAGGTTTTAAAAGGTCTCATAATTGAAGGTTTCAATGCCATAGAAAGTGTGTGGGCAGGTATCAATGATTTTTCTTTTATGTTTTAATCACTCGCTTGTGCAGTAAGTACCGCTGAATGAACTAAATATGCAACGTACTTTTGCATTTTTTACAATTAACGCAATGTATCTGTTAGTGACATCTTAATGCAATGTACTTTTCAAATATTTTTTCAAATAATGCAATTTCGTTGCATTATTTGCTTCAAAATTTGAAAGTACATTGCATGAAAATAGTACGTATATTGCATTATTTGAATAAATAGTAGAAAGTACATTGCATTAAGATGTCGAGTAAACTCCTTTTTCTGCCCCTCGTACTATGACCCCAACATCAATTTGACACTCGTACTATTGAAACAACAAATGTATGATGCGTACTATAGTTTTATTAGCAAAATTAACCAATTTACTATTCAGTTAACTTTTTTTAACACACGTTATTTTTTTAATGAGCATTAATTTATGTTAACAAAACTAACTTTTGTTATCTCCATCATCTTCACAAACCATCACAACCAGTCACCACTCTACCGAACCAACTCCACCATTTTCAATTCGCCATTCACCCAACACAACAAATACAACAACAACAAAACTGTACGAAGATCCAAAATCTAAATTTTGGGGTTTTCAGATTTGGGAAGAAACATAAAAAAATGGCAGCTCCAACCCAGATAGACAGACAAACGATGGATAAATAAGGGACTTGGGGCGATTTTTTAGTTTTTTTCGCCGGATTTGCGCCGTCGGCCATATCTCCGGCACCGCTGATTATTTTGCTGATCCCAATGGTCAATATGAGCGCCTGAGTGATGCGAACATACCCCAGAAATTTGACGACGATCCAACGGTTAATGAAGCGGGAATTTGATTTTTAATATAGCGAATTTTTGGAGATTTTCGCCAGTTTTCGCCGCCGGCCATTTCTCCCTCTCGGAAATTATTTGGAAGATCCCAACGGTCATCATGTGCGCCTATGGGATGCGACCAAAGCCCAGAAGTTTCACGACGATCCAACGGTTAACGAAGTCGGAATTCGATTTTTACATATGCGATTTGGTTTTGATTTTTTGCTGAATTTGGTTCGAATTCTGGCCATTTGGCCAGAATTTTTGGTTTATTCCTGTGTCCTGTTGTTGTCGCCTAGGACTCTAGAGGGGTTTACTATGGTGAAGGCAGGCATTGGAACCAGTTTGGGTGAGTTTCATGTCCCGGCGGCGACTGCTGTGCAGGGGATCCCGTCTTGTGGCGGTGGTGATGGGGGCGGTGGTGGCGGTGTTGGGCTGGGAAAGGGTGGGGTGGATGTTGGGTTTGGGAAGATGATGGAGATAACAAAAGTTAGTTATAAATTAATGCTCGTTAAAAAATAACGTGTGTTAAAAAAAGTTAACGACTGAATAGTAAATTGGGTTAATTTTGCTAATAAAACTATAGTACGCATCATACATTTGTTGTTTCAATAGTACGAGTGTCAAATTGATGTTGAGGCCATAGTACGAGGGGCAAAAAGTAGTTTACTCTTAATATGTCAGTAACGAGTACATTGTATTTTTGTGAAATCGAAGGTAAAGTATATTGCATATCTTTGTAATTATTCCCGTTTGATTAGGGAGTCAACTTTGCTATGGTATAAGCAAGGTAGAAATACGTGAAGTACATCTTTATAAAAGCTGACAATTAATTGGAATACTTGTTGTTATGAGACAGCATTGGTTTGGAGCTTGACCAATATTAGAGTTACGTACAAAACAAGTTTATAAAATCATAATTATAAATGCAGTTGGTAATAAATTACTGGATATGGAATTTAACGCTCATTTACTCATCAATAATTGTTTCTGTGCTCAAAATTTTATTAACTTTTTTTTGTAACTCTAGTTTTACTCTTTGCGCTCACTAGTAGATTTCCTGATGGCATGATTGTTATTTTTTTTTCTCTTTCGGTACCTACCGTCCAATATGCCCCCAACCCGATCTTTCCATTTTAATTACTCCCTCTTTCCCTAAATGAGTGTCCATTTTCAAGAAATATTTGTCCCTAAATGAGTGTCTTTTTTTAACATAACTTTCTCCCTAAACGTTTTTTTTCAAAAAATTTTCACTGGTTTCCTAATATGGGCAAAACTAAAGGTTTGGAAAGGAGATAACAAGATTATATATGAATCGTTGTTACCAAATTGTTTAAAAAGTTGAGATTTTCAGTGTCCCTTAAAATAAAATTTGGACACTCATTTAGGGACAGAGGTAGTACTATTATCTTGAAAACATTCCAACCAAGCATTATGTCGTTTAAGTTGCACCCATTTATCTACTCCGTCTTGAAATAAGTCACGTTTTCTATTTTGTCATTTTTAAATTAAGAAAGACTCTCATTTCAATTTTAAGTCGTTCACGTTTTTTCGTTGACTTGAAATTTATTTTGGACATGAGGGAGTATATTATCTTTTTCAAAGCGCTAATGTTGGATCATGGTTGGTTTTATTTTGGACAGAAGGAGTATTAAGGGTAGGTTTGGAGAACAAAGTGTGTCATGTGATTCAATGAAAGAATTAGGATTTCTAAGGCACAATGAGGGTGTGCTGATTTTTGAAGATGGCGACTGAATTTTGCAGTTCACTACTGCCAGAAATTACTTTTGGGATGGTGTCAGGTCACCAACGTAATTTGGGAGAGGAGGGAGTCCCTTGCAGTTGAGTACCCCTTAGCGCACCACGAACTATCTCAATTCACAACAATTATGGCATTGTCACACCTCAAAGCGAAATTAATGGTTGGAGATTAAGTTACAAATGAAATTCATTTTGGACCTGAGGGAGTATATTATCTTTTTCAAAGCGCTAATGTTGGATCATGGTTGGTTGAAATATACGTCCCGCCGCAGTTTGTTAGCAGGAAATTTTTATTTTTCTGTTAATTTGTTAAATCGAAATGCCAATGTTGTGGCAGATGTAATATTTTGTGCAACATTTGGGTTTGAAAATGCTAGCCCCACTGTTTGGGTCAAGCTTCTGTCGTTTGTGGATAACCGACTTTTAAACATTTGTTATAACTAGCGGGTAACCCGTGCCCTGCACGGGAAACCAATACTATTTCTCAAAAAAATATTTTAATTATAGTTAACTAATATAGTAATCATTATTTTAATTAACACTGTTAATAATAATAGTTAATCTATATGATTACTATTATTATAATAATTATTACAATTAACTAATATTTTTGATAGTAATAGTTAATATATATTAATAGCAATGATTAATCTATATAATAATTATTATTATAATTATTATAATAAACTAATACTATTAATAGTAATAGTTAATAGATATAGTATCTATTATAATTAGTTAATATTACAAATTAATAATTTAACTTATATAATAACTATTATAATTAACCAATACTAATAATAGTAAAATGTATATAACCTATTATAGTTAACTAATACTATTAATAGTAAAAACTAACTTATAAAGTAACTATTATAGTTAACTAATACTATTAATAGTAATAATTAACTTACATAGTAACTATTATAGTTAACTATTGTTGGAATAGAGGACCAACCGGTACTAGACTTCGGAGGAAAAAGGAAGAAATTCGTCGGAGGGACTGATGGTCTGGGCGACCGCCCAGAACCATTGTGGGCGACCGCGCACTTAATCAGATTGTTCATCCGCCAGGAGCAGTTTCTGGGCGACCGCCCAGGGGCATTGTGGGCGACCGCCCAAGTGTCGTGAGTGGTCGAAACTGGGTCGGATTTTAGGCCAAATTTCGGGTTCCTTTGTCCATCTAGGGTTAGGTTTTCATTCTTGGGTGCATATTAAAGCATAGTTCCGCCCCTAAACTCATTGTAACTTCAAGATAACATATTATAGTGCAAGATCCTGGCTTGGTAGTGCCCCCAGACGTAGTCAAACATATTGACGAACTGGGTAAACAATTTCTGTGTCTTTTGCTCTGGTATTTTCTTGTGCTTTGTTTGTGTGCCATTATTTTCTTGGGGTTATTGCTTGGGTTGTGAGGGTCTAATCCACAACAACTGGTATCAGAGCTCTGGTTGGAGATCAGGGTCAATCGATTGATTGGTTTATCGGACGATTGGGGTTTGTCAAGTAATCAAGAATGGGCAAGGATAAACAAGCGGTGGAGAAATTTGATAGTTCTGACTACGGGTTTTGGAGGATGCAAATAAATGATCTCTTGTACAACAAAGATCTCTATAAGCCTCTAAAGGGAGTCAAGCCGGAAGGAGAAAAGCAAGAAGATTGGGATCTCATGGATCGGAAGGCCCTAGGGGTGGTTAGATCTACTTATCAAAGTGGATCGCGAAGACTACCAAGAAGGCAAAAACCACAAAGGAGCTATTGGATTATCTTACTGAGAGATTTGAAACTCCATCTGCTGCAAACAAGGTTGATTTGATACGTAAGATGGGTAGTCTCAAGATGCAAGAGGGAGGATCTTAGCTAAACACATCGATGAGTTTATGGATGTTATAGACTCATTGACTGCGTTGGATATTACGTTTGATGAGGTTCATACGTGTTTATTGCTGGCGTCTTTACCAGGAAGTTGGAGCGGAACGGTGACAACGATCAATGCTTCAGTGGGTAAGAACAAATTGAAGTATGATGACGTTAAAGACTTCTTGTTGGGCGAGGAAAATCGTTTGAAAAAATTGGGGACATCGTCTACTTCAGGATCGGCCTTAGCTACTACTAGCAGAGGAAAGCCGGGTACTAGCAATAAAGGGAGAACTGAATAAAGGGAAAACGTAGTGGGTGGTAAGGGAAAGGCCGTGGAGATCAGAGATAAACCAAGGGTCGCGAAAGGATCGGTGCAGTGTTTATCATTGCAAGGAGTTAGGACACTACAAGAAGGTTTGTCCCAATCGTGGGGGCAATTCGGTGAATGTGACAGTCGAAGGTGATGATGTACTGGTTCTGAGTGTTAGTAGTACACTAGAATCATGGGAGCTGGATTCGGGGGCATGATTCCACTCTTGTGGGCATGCAGAAGAGATGGAGAATTATACTTCCGATGATTTCGGTAAGGTCTATCTGGCGGATGGAGAGCCTTTGGAATCAAGGGGAAGGGGGATGTCAGAATAGAAGCATCGGACGGGAAGGTCTTACATCTATACGGGGTCAGACACATTCCGGGTTTGAAAAAGAACCTGCTTTCAGTTGGGCAGTTGGATGAAGAAGGTTACAAGGTAACTTTTGGCTGCAGGAACTGGGTTATTACCAAGGAGGATTTTGAGATCGCTCGGGGTAATAAAGAAGGGACATTGTATTTGGCGAATAACACTAAGGATAGTATCGCGGTGGCGTCAGCCAAGGGTGATACGGATTTGTGGCACTGTCGATTAGGTCACATGAGTGAGAAGGGATGAAAGTACTTTGCTCAAAGGGAAGACTACCGGGTTTGAAGACAGTCGACATGGGGATCTGCGAAGATTATGTGTTTGGCAAACAGGCGAGGAGTAATTTCTCGAGGACAGGTAGGGCTTTGAGGGAAGCAAAGTTGGATTTGGTCCACACGGATTTGTGGGGGCCGGCCCCGGTAACTTCTCTGGGTGGTGCGTCATATTACATGTCGTTCATTGATGATTCGACAAGGAAAGTCTGTGTTATTTCTTGAAACACAAAGATGAGGCATTCGAGGTGTTTAAGAAATGGAAGGCTTTGGTGGAGAATCAGACGGGTCTTAAGGTTAATGCTTGAGATCAGACAATGGTGGGGAGTATGAGCTCGGGGATTTCAGGGAATATTGTGCAGCGAATGGCATTCGCATGGAGAAAACTCCAAAGGGCAAACCACAACACAATGGGGTTGCAGAAAGGATGAACAGGACATTGAACGAGTGGGCTAGAAGTATGAGATTGAAGTGTGGACTTCCGAAGACGTTCTGGGCATATGCCGTTGACACGGCTGCTTTCTTGATCAATAGGGGACCATCGGTACCATTGGGGAATGAAATTCCAGAGGAAGCATGGAGTGGCAAGCAGGTAAATCTGTCATTTCTTCGCATATTTGGCTGCGTTTCATATGTTCATATTGATTCTGCTGATAGAACTAAGTTAGATGCAAAATCTGTAAAATATACGTTTATTGGGTATGGCGGGATGACTTCGGGTATAAGTTTTGGGATGACCAAACCATAAAATTATTCGTAGTCGAGATGTGGTATTCAATGAACAGGTATTGTACAAGGACAGAAAGGGGCATCTGATGATATTAGTTCGGAACCGGAGGTTGTAGAGGTGGATATTCCAGACTCGGGTGGGAGCAGGACGGTTCATGATGACCAAGGTCAGGGGGTCACTGAAGATGAACCACATACTCTAGAACCGATATTCCGCTGCGTAGATCCAACAGATTGCGTGGATCACCTGACAGGTATACTCCTTCGTATTACTTATTTGTTGCTGACAGATAGTGGTGAGCCAGAATGTTATGCGGAGGCTGTTCGTAGTGCACTTTGTGATAAGTGGAAATCTGCGATGGATGATGAGATGGACTCATTGAAAGCCAATAAAACTTGGGAGTTGATTAAACTGCCTAAGGGGAAGAAGGCATTGCATAACAAGTGGGTTTATAGGATCAAGGAGGAAGCAAACGGCAGTAAACGTTACAAGGCAAGGTTGGTTGTAAAAGGGTTTCAGCAAAAGTACGGTATTGACTACACCGAGGTATTCACTCCTGTTGTGAAGATGACCACTATCAGAATGGTTCTGGGGATAGTAGTGGCGGATAACTTGTTGCTGGAACAGATGGATGTAAAGACGGCTTTTCTTCATGGGGATTTGGAGGACGAAATTACATGAGACAACCAGAGGGTTACTTGTCTAAAGGTAGCGAGGAACTGGTTTACAGATTGACTAAGAGTTTGTATGGCCTTAAACAAGCTCCTAGGCAGTGGTACAGGAATTTCGATGGATTCATGCACGATATTGATTTTATCAGATGTGAGGCGGATCATTGTTGCTACTTCAAGAACACGGACAATGGTAACACCCATCGAATTTCTTGTTAAATATTTGACATATTTGTTAAATACTTGAACTGGCATATTAGTGTTAGTTTTTACTTGGGTTAAATTTTTAACTGCTTTAAATAGTTAATGTGGTTAAATGTCTAGTTTTGAATTTTGGGTCATTAGTGAAATTTTGACTTTAGGGGCCTTTTTGTTAAAAGTGAAACTTGAGGGGCCTAAGTGCAATTATTTGAAAGTTTCAAAGTATATCATGTTGTTTGGGTTGTCAGAGAGGCAATTCTTAATTTTCTTCTCGTTCCTTCTCTGTGTCAAAGTTAGGGTTAAAAAGTTTATCCTATTCTCGACTCCTCGAGTTTAATTATCCCTCCGTTCTTGATTCTGATCCCGGATTAATATTCGTGGCGTTGAATAGAGCGTTCCAGGCCGAACAGAAATAAGTTTGGTCAACTTGATTTTTGACTAGGTAAGTTATTAGCTCCCCCTTGCTTGTAATTGTTGGTGTTGTATTGCTCTAGGCACGTTTTGTAAACACAATTAATGTTATTTATATATTAAAGATATTGAATGTTTGATTATTATATCCTTTGCATGTTTATTATAATAATCCCCGTCCCTGATAATTATGATTAATTGTTAGTATAAGTTTAATGGATATCATATGATGATTATGGTGTATGGGATACAATTAAACTTATGGGTATTTGTTGGAGACCAAATACTGGACTGACCCATATGAGATTTTATGTCATGGTCACAATGTCATAATTAAGTCTCATATAGTTATATTACTGGAATCTTTAGACCTGAGATTATCACAGATCTTCCACTCGATGAACATTACGTTTGACATATTCAAACGTTACCCCTAATCGGGTAGCTATAAAGATGTGATTGGCGTAATAGGATTCATGTAGGGAAAAGTAATAAATCAAGAAGGGATTTGTTCCTCGTAAGAGAGAGATGTCAAGCTTTGGCCACTCGAAGAATGGTGTTGATGAATGCATGGCCGTGCTCAAATAAGATTTGTACTATCAATACATTCTGGATCGAGAAAGCATTGAACATTGTAAGTTGACCATTGACCATGGCTTACGTTCAATAGACATCGTGAAACAAAGAGATTGTAATATGTTTTATAAAGGATTCACGAACTTATACAAGTTATATAATTGGGTAGTCATGATGTCTTGCTAGAGTCCGCTCATGATTATGAGCACAAATGTGTTTAGGCTCATTGCCAACTTAATATAATCCTAGGGGTCACACACAAAAGGACGAATTGTTCAAAAGGCTAAAATCGGAATTCTGGTGGTGCTCGGCCGAGCACCTCATATGACTCGGCCGAGCATGGGAAATCAGAAGGTCAGATTTTCTGGAGCAAAGGTGCTCGGCCCGAGCACCTTAAAGACTCGGCCGAGCAGGCCCTGTTCGGGCCCAAAAAACTGATTTCGTGTTGTGACGGGTTTTAACCTATTTCTCCTAAACGGTTTAGGACTAATAAGTATATAAACCTCTAACAACGCCTAATCAGTATGTATTGATTCCATATCAATTAGTAGAGCCTCCGGAGAGAGAGAAAAAACAAGTTCTTCTTCTTCTCAAGAACAAGAACATTGATTTTCCATATAGCCTTCAAGTAGAAAGAGTTTCTATGGGGTCTAGCAATCCGGTTCAAGAATCGTTCTTGAAATTCGTTCGCGTGTGGATAAACACATAGAGGGCGTTGGCATCAACTCCTTCAAGGTTCGTGATCCAAGTTTTGCGGTCGTTCCTACGTTCGTGAATTCGAAGAAGCGCGAAGAACAAAGATTGAAGATCTCAGAATTTAAAGCTCCGTCACGGTTAGTGTTCTAAATTCATCTCCATATTAATTTAATCATCGTGATCGGATCTAGGCTTTTTGGGTTTATTCCGCTGTGCATGTTTGCTCAAAACCAACAGTGGTATCAGAGCCCCGTTGCATCATGATTATTTTAATAATAACATGTTTAATGATATAATTGGATTATATGTTTTGGCATGCTATGTGAATTTGGATTCAAGATGTTTATGTGATCTGAGTTTATGTTTGTATATGAGATATATTGAAATCATAAAATCGCACCGTTTAAATACGTTATGAGGATCTACGATTGCAATAATAATTTGATTATGATGTTTTCTTTAGATATCAAAAATTAATTGGATTGATTTGTTGATGATCTTTGATTCATGAAAAATCGTTTATTCAAGGTTTTGATGAACATGATGATATGATCATTATGAAACACCAAATCCTAAATGAATCAGGAAAGCAATCTTAGAATTAAAATTCGACAAGAAAAACTGTTCTGTTAGTGGTGCTCGGCCGAGCAGTCTATAAGAATCGGCCGAGCAGAGTCGTCAGAAGCAAAGGGTTTTCTGGAACACATAGGCGCTCGGCCGAGCACCTTAAAGGACTCGGCCGAGCAGGTTGATTTTGGACAGAATTTGTTTTTCAGATGGCTGGTTTAGAAACCGTGTTTCCTGAAATTAAATGGCTTGTTTAAAATCACTTTGGATTGAATTTGTTTGTCAGATGGCTGGTTTGAGAAACCGTGTTTCCTGAAAACAATATCAAGGTCAAAGTAATGAATTGATGGGACAAAAGAATTTAGAATCGAGTTACTTTATGTAAGGGATTGTGGATGCCTATTGGCTTAGTTTCGACCTTAAATAGTTGTTCCTTCTAGTTTCTAAATTTGGTACGGGATTGTGGATGCCTATGGCTTAGTTTCGACCGTACAATCGTGCTCTCAATAATGTGTTAAAGAATTTATCCCATAAATCAATCACATGAAATCTTAATTATATTAATGAGATTAGTTAAATTATTAACCGTTGCTTTATGTGTTTAATTATGTGACTATAAACATTGACCATGCTATATGTCATGAACCTTTTTTAAAATTTAAGTTCCGTGTCAATCAATGATTAAAACACTTGTGAGTACGTGGGTAGTTTTGTGTGGGTTACGCCCTAGCGTAGGTGCATTGATTCTATCCATTATGAGCAAGATGAGAAAACAGTGATTCCTATACGTTTAAAATGGTTTAACTTAATTAGGCTATCAAAACAGTTTTGGGCCTAAGGCACAGATGAGATTAAAACATGTTAGATATACGATATCTAAAATCTCATAAAAGATCTAAGAGTCATATACGATATGATTGACAAGGAGTTGTCTACCTAAATAACTTATTTTGAGCAGTCGTGCCCTAGCCGACTCAAAGTTAAGTGAAATATGGATCTTATCCCATTCAAATTATCTTATACATTGGATGTATATGAAGGTTATATAATTTAGTGGGTATTTGTAAAATACTATTTAATTTAATATCTTTAATTAAGATGGTACTCATATTTAATTATATGTTTGCATAATTGTAGATAATGGCTCAGAATACAAATTTATCACTGCGATCTATCCTTGAGAAGGAGAAACTCAAGAAGATGGAGCTAACTATATGGATTGGATCCGTAGCCTTAGAATTGTTCTAAAGCATGAGGATAAGCTCTATATTCTTGATGAGCCCGTTCTGAAGAAGAACCTGCTTCTACTGCACCCAAGGATGAGAGAAACGCCTACAAGAAATATGTGAATGATTCTCGTGAGGTGGGTTGTCTTATGCTTGCGGCCATGTGTTCAGAACTTCAGAAGATTCTTGAACACTTGGAAGCATTTGACCTTGCTGCTTACATTGAAAAGATATGTTCCAAGAACAAGCAAGGCAAGAGAGGTTCGACACCATAGCTGCCCTAGTCTCATGCAAGATGAGCGAAGGACAGTCTGTGAGCCCTCATGTTTTGAAAATGAAGGCTTACTTTGAGAAACTAGAGAGGCTTGGCCATCCAATTGAGATTGAGTGGCTACCGATTTTATTCTTAATTCATTGCCCAAAAGCTATAATCAGTTCGTCATGAACTTAATATGCAAGGGATGGATAAGACTATGTCTGAATTGCATGGATGCTTAAGCAGGCAGAAAAGAAAATCGGTAAAGAGACCGCTCATGTACTCATTGTGTCTAAGGAAGGAAAAGGCCAAAAGGCAAAGGAAAGGGTAAGGCAAAAGTTGTCAAACCCAAGATTAGCAAGACAATTGTTGCCAAGCTAATGTGGCTAAACCTGCTTCCCAAAAGGATGCAATTTGTTTCCACTGCAATTAGATTGGACATTGGAAACGAAATTGCAAGGTTTACAAGGAAGAGTTAAAGAAGAAGAAGAGCGGTGGGACTGCATCTACTTCAGGTATCTATGTTATAGATATTCTACTCTCTACTTCTAGCTCCTGGGTAATTAGATACTGGATGTGGATCTCACATTTGTTTAAATGTGGCAGGGACTAAGGAATAGAAGGCTACTTAAAGATGGCGAAGTGGACCTACGCGTGGGGAATGGAGCAAGAGTTGCTGCATTAGCCGTAGGAACATAGATGTCATTTTACCTAGCGGATTAATTCTTGTTTGAACAATTGTTATTACGTTCCGGATTTAAGTAGAAATATTATTTCAAGTTCTTGGATGTTTGGATAAGAAGTTTTAAGTTTCTTATTGAAAATAAGAAGTTTTCCATTTATTTAAATGATATGCTTTATTGTACTGCATGTTCATTTAATGGCCTTTATGTTCTTGATGTTGAAATGGGAATAATGAGAATGTTTATAATGTAAATAAGAAATCCAAACCTAATGATGTAAATAATACTTATTGTGCATTGCCGTCCTTGGTCATATTAATGAGAAGCGTATCTCAAAACTCCATGGGGACGGACTTCTAGATTCACATGATTTTGAATCATATGAAACTTGTGAGTCATGTTTACTTGGAAAGATGACTAAGGCACCTTTTACTAAGAGTAGTGAAAGGGCTAATGACTTATTGGCCCTCATACATACTGATGTGTGTGGGACAATGAGTTGCAATGCTAGGGGAGGATATCAATACTTCATAACTTTTACTGATGATTTAGTAGATATGGCTATGTCTACTTAATGAAACATAAAGTGAATCTTTTGAGATATTTAGAATATTTCAAAATGAAGTACAAAATCAACTTGGCAAAACTATTAAAGCACTTCGATCAGATCGTGGTGGAGAATATTTAAGCCAAGAATTTGACAATCATCTGAAAGATTGTGGAATTGTTTCACAATAACTCCACCTGGGACACCACAATGGAATGGTGTGTCCGAACGGAGAAATAGGACTTTATTGGATATGGTCCGCTCCATGATGAGTCAAGTTGATCTTCCTTTAACTTTTGGGGACATGCACTAGAAACTGCTGCACTAACACTAAATAATGTTCCAACAAAATCTGTTCCAAAGACTCCACATGAGATGTGGACTGGAAGAAAACCTAGTTTGTCTTTCATGAAGATTGGGGTTGTGTGAAGCATTGTTAAGAAGCTCATATCTGACAAACTCACACCTAAATCTGATAAATGTATTTTCGTTGGTTACCCTAAGGAAACTAAGGGTTATTACTTTTACAACCGCGCAGAAAACAAAGTGTTGTTGCCCGTCATGGTACCTTTCTAGAGAAAGAGTTTCTCTCCAAAGGAATTAGTGGGAGTAAAATTAATCTCGAAGAAATTCGAGACCCGAAAATTACATGGAACAAAATGTTGGATCTGAACAAGTTTCACAAAGAGTTGTGGAACCTACTCAGAATACTCAAGTTCCTCGCAGAACTGGTAGGGTGCGATCTGAACCTGAGAGATATGGATTTCTCATGACGGATAGCGATGAAGTAGAAGTCATAGTTGATGACGAAACTACTTCCTACCAAGAAGCGATGTCCGCTCCTGATTCAGATAAATGGCTTGGAGCCATGGAATCTGAAATTAAATCCATGTATGATAATCAAGTTTGGAACTTGATTGATGCGCCCGAAGGTGTAAAAACCATAGGATGCAAATGGGTTTTCAAAAAGAAAACTGACATGGATGGAAAGGTGCATACTTATAAAGCTAGACTTGTAGCGAAAGGCTATAGGCAGATTCATGGAATCGACTATGATGAAACCTTTTCGCCCGTAGCAATGATCAAGTCTATAAGAATTTTACTTGCCATAGCCGCATATTTTGACTATGAGATATGGCAAATGGATGTCAAAACAGCGTTCCTTAACGGGAACTTACTTGAGGATGTTTACATGACACAACCTGAAGGTTTTGTAATTCCAGAAAATTCTAACAAAGTATGCAAATTGCAACGATCCATTTATGGATTGAAGCAAGCCTCTAGGAGTTGGAATCTTCGATTTGATTAATCGGTTAAAGAGTTTGGCTTCATCAAGAACGAAGATGAACCTTGCGTTTACAAGAAGATTAGTGGGAGCGTAGTATTATTTCTGGTACTATATGTTGATGACATATTGATCATAGGAAACGACATTCCCGCACTGCAGTCTGTAAAGACTTGGTTAGGAAAGTGTTTCTCTATGAAAGATATGGAAGAAGCCGCTTATATCCTTGGCATTAGGATCTATCGTGATAGATCCAAGAAATTGATTGGTTTAAGTCAAGATACATATATTGACAAAGTTCTTAAGAGATTCTGCATGGAAAACTCTAAGAGAGGAAATTTGCCAGTAGGACATGGCATAACTCTAAGCAAGAATCAGTGTCCTAAGACAACTGATGAGCATAAGAGAATGATTGGGATTCCATATGCTTCCGCAATTGGATCAGTCATGTATGCCATGATATGTACTAGACCCGATGTCTCGTATGCTTTAAGCATAACGAGTAGATACAATCAAATCCTGGTGAAAATCATTGGATTGCAGTCAAGACGATTCTTAAGTACTTGCGAAGGACTAAAGATCGTTCTTGGTGTATGGAGGTGTGGAAGGTGATCTTGTTGTAAGTGGTTACACAGATGCAAGCTTCCAAACCGACAAGGATGATTTTAGATCGCAATCTGGATTTGTATTTGTGCTTAATGGAGGTGCTGTTAGCTGGAAGAGTTCTAAGCAAAGTACTGTCGCTGATTCTACAACGGAAGCTGAGTATATTGCTGCATCCGATACTGCTAAAGAAGCTGTTTGGATCAAGAAGTTCATAACTGAACTAGAGGTAGTTCCTAGCATTGCTGATCTAATAAGACCTTTATTGTGATAATAATGGTGCTATTGCTCAAGCAAGGGAACCAAGAAACCATCAGAAGTCCAAACACATACTTAGGCGTTACCATGTCATTCGAGAGAATCATTAACAGAGGTGACGTGAATATATACAGAGTACCATCTGATGATAACATTGCCGACCCATTGACAAAGGGTCTTCCACAAGCAAAGCATGATGGTCATGTTAGAGTCTATGGGTATTCGATACATTAATTAGGCTAGTGCAAAGGGGAGATTGTTGGTGTTGTATGCTCTAGGCACGTTTTGTAAAACGATTAATGTTATTTATATATATTAAGATATTGAATGTTTGATTATTATATCCTTTGCATGTTTATTATAATAATCCCCGTCCCTGATAATATGATTAATTGTTAGTATAAGTTTAATGGATAATCATATGATGATTATGGTGATGGGATACAATTAAACTTATGGGTATTTGTTGGAGACCAAATACTGGGACTGACCCATATGAGATTTATGTCATGGTCACAATGTCATAATTAAGTCTCATATAGTTATATACTGGAATCTTTAGACCTGAGATTATCACAGTCTTCCACTCGATGAAAATTACGTTTGACATATTCAAACGTTACCCCTAATCGGGTAGCTATAAAGAATGTGATTGGCGTAATCGGATTCATGTAGGAAAGGTAATAAAATCAAGAAGGGATTTGTTCCTCGTAAGAGAGAGATGTCAAGCTTTGGCCACTCGAAGAATGTGTTGATGAAATGCATGGCCGTGCTCAAATAAGATTTGTACGATCAATACATTCTGGATCGAGAAAGCATTGAACATTGTAAGTTGACCATTGACCATGGCTTACGTTCAATAGACATCGTGAAACAAAGAGATTGTAATATGTTCTATAAAGGATTCACGAACTTATACAAGTTATATTAATTGGGTAGTCATGATGGCTTACTAGAGTCCGCTCATGATTTATGAGCACAAATGTGTTTAGGCTCATTGCCAACTTAATATAATCCTATGGGTCACACACAAAAGGACGAATTGTTCAAAAGGCTAAAATCGGAATTCTGGTGGTGCTCGGCCGAGCACCTCATATGACTCGGCCGAGCATGGGAAATCAGAAGGTCAGATTTTCTGGAGCAAAGGTGCTCGGCCGAGCACCTTAAAGGACTCGGCCGAGCAGGCCCTGTTCGGGCCCAAAAAACTGATTCGTGTTGTGACGGGTTTTAACCTATTTCTCTAAACGGTTAGGACTAATAAGTATTAAACTCTAACAACGACCTAATCAGTATGTATTGATCCATATCAATTAGAGAGCCTCCGAGAGAGAGAAAAACAAGTTCTTCTTCTTCCTCAAGAACAAGAAACATTGATTTTCCATATAGCCTTCAAAGTAGAAAGAGTTTCTATTGGGTCTAGCAATCCGGTTCAAGAATCGTTCTTGAAATTAGTTCGGTGTGGATAAAACATAGAGGGCGTTGGCATCAACTCCTTCAAGGTTCGTGATCCAAGTTTTGCGGTCGTTCCTACGTTCGTGATTCGAAGAAGCGCGAAGAACACAAGATTGAAGATCTCAGAATTTTAAAGCTCCGTCACGGTTTAGTGTTCTAAATTCATCTCCATATTAATTAATCATCAGTCACGGGATCTAGCTTTTGGGTTTATTCCGCTGTGCATGTTTGCTCAAAACCCAACAGTAATAACAGCATAAATGTTATTCTCGATACTTGTGCATGTTAATTTTCGTGTTGGGGTGATTTTTTGGTGGTACTTGTAAATTTGGGACAAAGGGAGTAAACACTATACTGTGGTGAAATAATGAAAGAAAGGAAAGAATGGTTTTAAGCTTATTAATGCATTCTGGGTATGTTGAAAATTGTTAACAGAAAGTTACTCCTACGTTTGGAACGGAAAATTTCTTAACCTGGGAAAGAAATAAAAA